>OY992896.1:5754673-6192173 GCA_963921405.1 Cepaea hortensis
CGGCGTGCATGCGCCGAGCGCAGTTTGACAATCTCAGATACCAGGTTCAAAATCTGCCGCAGGGGATTTAGAAGCAGACCGCCTTGCATTTTTTCCCCACTAATGGTGTGAGCGTCGGTGGTGCAGACGGCAATCACAAACTTATGAAAACTGCGTAAAATTGCCTAGACAATCACAAATAGCGAAACAATGCAGTGGTTAATTGCGACTTCTTTAAAGGTCTAAATAACTGTCACTGTGGATTTGAAATTTTACTAACTGACCCAGGCTGCCAAGTCGACCCAGCCTTAAAGTGATACCAAGAAACTTCTGGGGACGTAAAGGCAGCCGACACGATCCTGACCACGTCACAACTTATATATAAAAATATGCGCCTAGCACCATATAGGGCCTACCTATATTCCGCCATAAGACACGAAAACGTGTTCTCTGACTGTACTTACTTGCTACTATTATTAGTTGGGAAATTCCCACAACGCCTAGTGCTGCTAATATTAATTAGCCTAACAGTAACGGGGATAATAACACTTCTTACTACTTCTGTGAATTAATTTTGAGGATTTCTAATCTTCAAAGAACACATGTTATATATATATAATGTATATATGTTTGATGACTAAATATGTGTTCAATAAATGTGTTTTCTTATTTGAGTGAACTTAAAATCGACTTCATTTTACCACATACATTGCCAAATATTATGAGCTTCATATTCATTCGTATTATTACAGAACAGAACAAACATGCACCCAATTATAAACTATTTATTCTACTACTTAGTTCTAAACCAGAACTACTACTGAACGTAGCAGATTTATAGAATAAGAACATTCTCATAATTACTATTTTAACATTATATTTGTTTCAGTAAGCAGAAATGAAGTTACAAACCTCCCTTGTAAAACAGCTTGTCAAGACTTGATCACACGCGCACTTTAAGCGACACACACACCCCTTGAACACAGACTTCCTTGTCATGCGATTATGTTTCGTGGAAATTCCCAGAAACGTTATCAGTTATCAGTTGGGGTATCTTCATTGCACTCCGGACATGTTCATAGGTGCTCAGAAACGAAACCAATCAAAATCGATCTAACTGTGTAGCTAGTAAAGTTAAGTTACGTTAAACACAGACTTACTTGTCATGCGTTTGTTTCATGGAAATTCCCAGAAACGAAACCAATCACAACGATCTGTGTAGCTAGTAAAGTTAAGTTACGTTGGCGATTAAAACAACGCCTTTCTTCTCTTCCTCTTCTGCTCCTTGGTCTTTTCTTCTTTTTTGTTACTAGTAATTTCTTTACAAGATATCCGTTTTATTGCACATTGTTATATCAGTGAGCTCGTTGATACTATTTGTATAAATATGTTTCCTGAGATGTCGATATGTAGAAGAATATGTCATATTTCATGGACACTAAAAAGTCAAATACAGATTATCTAGAAAACCTGCGAATGAAAGAAGAGTTGATAAAAGAAATTTAAAAAAGAGGCAAGTGAAATATTTCGACCATGTTAAAGATTCAAAGACACTCTTATAAACCATATAGGGGCTGGAGGGGAGGGGGGGGGGGGGGGGGGTAAGGCTGAAGGCATGCTAGCAAGAGGTAGACAACGTTACAAGTGGGAAGATAACACCAACAGATGGACAAACAGCAGTCTGACATAATGTATAATAAGGTTTAAGAGACAGACAGTGTTGGAGATCCATTGACCATTGCAGCCAGCCTTTATCGTGGAGACTGCACCTACTTGACATATATGTTTCTGTCTGTGGGCCGATGCAGTCTGCAATTGACGAAGTACTGGTGGCCTTGATTGAAGCATATGTTCTGCTATCTGTTCTGACAGTCCGTGAAGGTACTAGGAGTGACGGGGTCAATTTAGGTCTGTGTGGCAGAAAATGGTCGAATGGATAAGAATGCTTGTTTTAAACATCCGGTGTGCTGATGACGAGGTAGCGGGTTCAACCCCTACACCGGTCAGTTGGACTAAAATATTGATTTCTCGTCCTTGACTTTGGGACGTAAATTACAAGTACCTCTGAAGTCGGAGTGGGTTCACCTGATGACGAGGGACACTGGTAATAGGGAAAGCTAACCCCCACGTCAAAGTCAGCGCAGTGCATTCGAAGTAGTATCACATCACATATATGGACTACGTTTGAGTTCAATTCGAGCGAACTAGATATAGGGGGGGGGGCTGAGTGGTCTCGAGGTATGGTGTCCGCCTCGAGTGCTGGAGGTCCCGAGTTCAGGCCCCGGTGAGGACCGGGATTTATTTAAAAAATCCACCTGGACTTCCAGTAACAAAAATTGCCCCTGGTCTCTGGGTAGTGAGATCGGACGCCCGTGTGTATTGTTGTCTCTGGGTAGTGAGATCGGACGCCCGTGTGTATTGTTGTCTCTGGGTAGTGAGATCGGACGCCCGTGTGTATTGTTGTCTCTGGGTAGTGAGATCGGACGCCCGTGTGTATTGTTGTCTCTGGGTAGTGAGATCGGACGCCCGTGTGTATTGTTGTCTCTGGGTAGTGAGATCGGACGCCCGTGTGTATTGTTGTCTCTGGGTAGTGAGATCGGACGCCCGTGTGTATTGTTGTCTCTGGGTAGTGAGATCGGACGCCCGTGTGTATTGTTGTCTCTGGGTAGTGAGATCGGACGCCCGTGTGTATTGTTGTCTCTGGGTAGTGAGATCGGACGCCCGTGTGTATTGTTGTCTCTGGGTAGTGAGATCGGACGCCCGTGTGTATTGTTGTCTCTGGGTAGTGAGATCGGACGCCCGTGTGTATTGTTGTCTCTGGGTAGTGAGATCGGACGCCCGTGTGTATTGTTGTCTCTGGGTAGTGAGATCGGACGCCCGTGTGTATTGTTGTCTCTGGGTAGTGAGATCGGACGCCCGTGTGTATTGTTGTCTCTGGGTAGTGAGATCGGACGCCCGTGTGTATTGTTGTCTCTGGGTAGTGAGATCGGACGCCCGTGTGTATTGTTGTCTCTGGGTAGTGAGATCGGACGCCCGTGTGTATTGTTGTCTCTGGGTAGTGAGATCGGACGCCCGTGTGTATTGTTGTCTCTGGGTAGTGAGATCGGACGCCCGTGTGTATTGTTGTCTCTGGGTAGTGAGATCGGACGCCCGTGTGTATTGTTGTCTCTGGGTAGTGAGATCGGACGCCCGTGTGTATTGTTGTCTCTGGGTAGTGAGATCGGACGCCCGTGTGTATTGTTGTCTCTGGGTAGTGAGATCGGACGCCCGTGTGTATTGTTGTCTCTGGGTAGTGAGATCGGACGCCCGTGTGTATTGTTGTCTCTGGGTAGTGAGATCGGACGCCCGTGTGTATTGTTGTCTCTGGGTAGTGAGATCGAACGCCCGTGTGTATTGTTGTCTCTGGGTAGTGAGATCGGACGCCCGTGTGTATTGTTGTCTCTGGGTAGTGAGATCGGACGCCCGTGTGTATTGTTGTCTCTGGGTAGTGAGATCGGACGCCCGTGTGTATTGTTGTCTCTGGGTAGTGAGATCGGACGCCCGTGTGTATTGTTGTCTCTGGGTAGTGAGATCGGACGCCCGTGTGTATTGTTGTCTCTGGGTAGTGAGATCGGACGCCCGTGTGTATTGTTGTCTCTGGGTAGTGAGATCGGACGCCCGTGTGTATTGTTGTCTCTGGGTAGTGAGATCGAACGCCCGTGTGTATTGTTGTCTCTGGGTAGTGAGATCGGACGCCCGTGTGTATTGTTGTCTCTGGGTAGTGAGATCGGACGTCCGTGTGTATTGTTGTCTCTGGGTAGTGAGATCGGACGCCCGTGTGTATTGTTGCGCACGTAAAAAATCCTTTGGCAGTTGGAAATCGAAACTTGAGTAGCCTAACGGCGCTCATCTCATCGTGTTCCTCTTATACCTTGCGGTGTCGAGGTGAAGTATAAACTTCGTGAGAGTGCCCGGTTATGGGCTTCGTATATCGACATTCCCATGGATTCTGTTATTCTCTCCGTCCAACGTTTACGTGGTCGGCCTCTTCCTCTGATTCCATCTGGTCTGTACATCATTGCTTGTTGTAGCATGCTGTTGGCTGGTAGCCTACTTGCATGGCCAAACCATTTGACTTGCTGCTTTCTAATAAAATCTAGAGCAGCTTTAACGGCGCTGCCCGGGCAAAATTTCGAGTTAAAAATCTACCCAACGTATTTCAGGATCCTCGCCGATGCATCGGAGTTCGTGCATTGAGCTGAGTTTCTCCAGACTCCGGTTTGAGTTAGGAGGAAAACGGAGCACTTATGGGTTAAACCGTGTGCCGTGATGTTGATCCAACGACTAAAACTAAAAAAAAACTAAAACTGAACTAGATATCCGTTGGTCACGTGGCACATGAAATGAATAATATAAAATAGTGACAAAATACATGCAGCTCGTGGTAAATATGGCGCGAAAACAGCAATTGGCAATAAGGATAACAGAAGAACTAGCAAAGCTTTCTTTACTAGAGTGCGAAAAAATTATCCCCAACAGGGCACCATGATTTTGTTACGTATCCTATTGCAAATAGCCTAGACACTGGAAAACATGTTTTTGGAAAAATGTGATTACTGCCTGTAGTTCCTTGCGTTAAGACAAGTGGATGTTGAGCCTGAGTGATTAAAGAAAACATGTTGAAGATCCTAAAGTTTATGTCGTAGAGAACTGCAAGGCGTCGTAGAAAGAAACAAACAAAACTGGACCTCGTTCCAATATCTTAACGTAGCTCATGTTTTTGTTTGTTTTTTTTTTTTTTTTTTGGGGGGGGGGGGGGGGGCTCTCTCACTCGCTTTGAACTCAAGCGTAGTCTATACACACAACTTTGTTGTAGCACTGGACTGATTTTTCCGTGTGGATTTGCTTTCCTTATTACCAGTGTCCCTCGCCATCAGGTGAACCCACTCCGACTTCAGGGGTGGCTCATGGTATAATTTAGGTCATTTGTATTTGTGGTTTTCTTTATACATTTTGTCTTCTTTGTAGATGATTATTGTCCTCTTCTGCTGCAGATTTGCTACCTCTCTTGTCAGTGTGTGTGTGTGTGTGGGGGGGGGGGAATTTTAAGACATTTCTGGAGGGAAAGAAGGTAACTAGCTACCCATCCTAATTATGTTATGTCCTAAAGTTTGTGAAGACCTAAAAGTGATCCTTCACACCCCAGACGGCTGTATCTGTCATGGGACGAACATTCGCCTGGTCATTTCTTATCTGCATGTATCTAATCCACAGAAAATTACTTATCTAGAAATCGATTTCATTTTTATCTAGTATCGCTAAACAATATCCTGGGTATCGAAATCAAACGTTGTGCATAAACAAATTGTTTACCGGTGATTCTCAGGAAGCGAAATATGACTGCGTTTTCATCTCTGTGATTTTACAGTTGGTATATCTCTCCGTTCATTCAAGTTTAATATAATCCTCTTCTTATCCTTCATCTCATCTCATCTTTATCTTATACCTTGCGGTGTCGAGGTTAAGCATAAACTGCGGGTGAGTGCCCGTTTAACGGTTTTTATGTGCTTCACCTAGGGTAGCCAGATACTGAGATACTGACTGATAATGATAATGATATACTGTCTCATTATGCCCTCCTTTTGGTGCCCAGATATCACTGATACACGGGCACCAAAAGGAGGACACAATGAGACCCCCCCCCCAAAAAAAAAAAAAAAAAAAATAAAAGAGGACAAAGGAAGACATATTGAATGTTTCATTTGAATCGCTCCTGATTAAACCCACAATCAGTACAATTTTATTACAATAGATGCCAATAAGTGCATCTTACTCTTAGTGAATGTACCTAGAAACATGTTAAAAATAAATATAAATTAAATGGAGGCCTTTCTCAAAATGCTAAAAAAAACATTACATTATTTAAACAGCTGATTGTACAATTATTACCTTATAATCTTTATTAATTACACAACGTAATTCTCGGAGAAGCCATCTTTTCGTAGATGATCCTGGTAAGCAATCACATATGCATAATACTGTTCACAGGTAAGATTCTTCAAGCGAGAGTCTTCGTGGTGAAGTGGTCAAGCCGTTTGATTCAGGCTCCGAAGGTTGTGGGGTCGATTCCAGGCTGCGTCTTTCGGTTCACGAGTGACATTTTTCAGAGACTCCTGTGGGCCGTCGCTAGAGCTACAGAGTTCGTGCTTTATGCGACCCTTTCCGCGCCTCAGAAAGAGACCAAGCTGTATGGGATCAAACCCGGTGCAATGAAGTCGATCCTGTCGACTTTTATTTTTAAGATTCTTCAAACTGTACTTTGTGAGACTGATGCCCTTTACAGAGTCGAGTAAGAGTCTGTTCCTTAAAAACCAAAAATAAAAGTCTATTGTCTAGTGAGCATTAATCAAGGAGAACATTCTTTCCACATTGCCATTGTGTCCAGGGATACAGAAGAATACTTCACAAATTTTAAGTAACTCTGAAAAGCAACATGCATTTGGGCAATTTTGGAAAAATAAACTCCACTGCTCTTGCAAGAGTCTTCACATTTGGTAAAAATAGGACAATTAAATAAATATTATTAAGCAATGGGTTTTAATAAAGAAGTAAAAGTAAATAGCAAAAAGAGTAATGAGCCAGATACAGATAACAGTTAGAATTACTATAATCGAATAGTTCGCAGAAATGTTTAACAATGTAAACATACGGTAGAGTGTAGATACATTGTAAGTTGTAACAACAATAATTTAAAAATTATAACATAAAATATAAGAAAAGCTGGACATTTAAAAGGTTTTTTAGCTTTGCCTGCTGGACGGAGAATTTTAGGCTAAAAAGGAGGACATGTCCTCTTTTTGCCGGATGTCTAGCAACCCTAGATTTGCCTCATCTTCTGGTTGCATTTGAGCGGGGAGTATTGTCAGATATATTAATTATGTTTGCTTCTCATTATACAGCATGCAACAAAGTGGCAATCTGAATTTTGCTGCATGAAGGAGCACAAAATACACCTGGAATACTGTCTATAATATTACATGTTTATTTTATTGTTTCTTCTGGGGGTTTTCCCCTGCGTTTGCTCGCTTGGAGCTCAAACGTAAACCTAAGAGTGCTTCTACTTCTGTGTGTTTTCCCCTGCACTTGAAGCTCAAACATAAACCTCAGAGTGCTACTACTTCTAGTGCACTAAACTGACTTTTGTGTGTTGGTTAGCTTTCCCTATTACTTGTGTCCCCCGCCATCAGACAAACTCACTCTGGCTTCTGAAGTACCTGTAATTTACGACCCCCAAGTCAAGGACAAGAAATCAGTAATATTTTAGTCCAACTGACCAGTGTCGGGGTTGAACCCGCTACCTGGGTATCAGCCCTCCTGCAGTTTAAGAGCAAGCTCTTTTATCCATTTGGCCAAGTTGACTTGTAGTGCTACATGTCAGTTGCAGGGAAATGTTAGATCCAATTAGAGCATGACTGGGTTTCAGAATCCATACACTTCTACATCTGCTTGGGCAGATGGAACATTTATGAGCATGTCCTGAATGCATCAACATGGTATTTGTTAATCATTGACATGTCATCTGTCTCACTGTTAACCAATAACATGTCATCTGTCTCACTGTTAACCAATAATATGTCATCTGTCTCACTGTTAACTAATAGCATGTCATTTCCTGTTAACCAATAACATGTCAACTGTCTCACTGTTAACCATTGACATGTCATCTGTCTCACTGTTAACCATTGACATGTCATCTGTCTCACTGTTAACCATTGACATGTCATCTGTCTCACTGTTAACCAATAGCATGTCATCTGTCTCACCATTAACCAATAACATGTCATCTGTCTCACTGTTAACCAATAACATGTAATCTGTCTCACTGTTAACCAATAACATGTAATCTGTCTCACTGTTAACCAGTAAAATATAATCTGACTCACTGTTATTTGATTCGACACAGATTTCTAAACAGTTATAAATATTTTCACGTTAGAGTCTGACTCAGAAAACATGTTTACTCTATTATTTTAATGTTGATATTTTGTTTTTCTGTTTGTTTCAGGCAAACAACGCGACTGTCTACACGGAAAAACATACTTTGTTGGCTCTGTGACTATTCTGTGACAACATAAAAATGATAAGAAATATCAAACTGAAACTACTAATTTATATCACATGAGTGTTCCAGATGAGATCATTGATGTTGAGCAGAAAACTGTGACTTGGAAGCTTTGTGCAGTACACAAGAGAACTGGTGAACCAACATTGAACTGAAGTGAACAGTCACCGAACACTCATAGTGATTTTGAGGAGGAGATCTTTGCAACTATGGACTTGTCCAGCATGCAATGATGATAGTCCACTTTGTAATTTAATAATTTAATTTGATAGCTTGGTTGACCAAATAAAGCTGTAAATTGTCATTACCCCCAAAGAACGAAAGCTCCTTTCAGATTAATTAATATCTGACAAGTGGCTTACTTGGTCACAGAATTATTAATCTGGGGCTGGAGATGGACCCTAATATAACTTCTTTTCTGAGGTTGAAAGGGGTAGAGGTCATGGAAGAACAACATTAAACATAAAGCTGAGATAATCTGGCAAATAGTTTTGGTCACAAGTTGATTATAATTATATAATGTATAGTGCAGATTTGCCAGATTTCTGTCACGGATCATCCACTGGATCAAGAATGCCTCCACTGGTACCAGTTAAAGGCTGTTGTTTTTCAGCCCTGCAGAAACATATCACAGAACACCATGCAGATGAGCCTCTTGCTGCACTGTCTGATGTGGATGTCAACTCTGGTACTAGTGCCATGTGCATCAGACAAACAAATTGTTTAGAAAGTACTGGCTTGACTAGCACAGTGATAAATAACAACCACAAGTTAAGTTGTACTCATTCACACACTGTTGAAATAGTGAACACATGTGTAGAAGACAGAGTTCTTCTGGATCTCATCAATAGAAATTCACCTGATCAAGCTCTTCAATTTCTGAAACAGGATAGTTGCTTCTCGCAAGATATCCTGAATGAAGCTTTGGTCTTAGCTTGTTGCTATGGTCACAAATTCCTTGTTCAGACACTTGTTCGACTTGGAGCAGATGTAGAGTACAAAGATAAAAATGGGAAAAACCCATTGTTGATTTGTACAGAACATGGTTTTCTAGACCTTGTTCGTTTTCTCATTTCCAGAAATGCAAATGTTTATGTTGTTGACTCTGAAGGAAATACTGCTTTAATTTTATCTATAAATTTGGTGGGATCAAAAGAATTATCACAGTGCCTTTTGGAGCAAACAAAGTCCAATGTTAATCATCAGAACAAAGATGGATACACAGCATTGATGAAAGCAGTAGAAATCAGGGATATTGAGGCAATTCAACTACTACTTGAAGGTTATTTCAACCAGAACACAAAAAACTCAACTGGATTCTGCCATGATCCTGAAATTGCTGGGAAATTACTTGACCAGACTCTGAATCTCAAAGGAGAGACAACACATGATATTGCTGAAAAATGTGGACTTGGAAACATCTTCAGATTGTTAATAGAGATATCTGGTATAAAAGTGTCATTAGAACCAGCGGCTGAAACATTCCATCAAGACACATTGGATGTCTGGTTAAATTGTGCACTTGATATAAAACGTTCAGCCAATCAAGTATTTCATGCCATATTTAGACATTTGTATGACAGAAAGGTCAGGGCAGTTGATGACAGCATGATTGCCAGTATCAAGACATTGCTAGAATGTGGAGCAGATATGAATGCAGATGTCAACATAGATCCTGTGTCTGTTGCCGTGGAGGTAGGCAGTTATCCATTGGTCAAATTACTCTGTCAATATAGCAATGAAATTAACATGAAAGAACTTTTGAAAGTGGCAGCAAAATATGGCCGCTGTGACCTAATTGAATTACTACTAAGATGCAAGGGAGATGCAAACAGTTTTAATTATTCTTATTCTGATTCTCCTCTTGATGTTGCAATCAAATACGGTCAAGGAGATTGTGTCAAACTACTCTTACAACATGGTGCACATATGAACATTAACTATGCTCTCAACTCAGCTGTACATACCGGAAATTCAAAATACCTGAATTTTCTGTTACAAAATTGTAATCAGGAAGCTCTAAAGTTTTTGTTTCTAGAGGGATCTGGTAATGCAAGCAGTTTGTTAATTGCAGCCGTGAAGAAAGGCAATCTTGAAATAATCAGTCAAATTCTTGACTTGGAAGTTGACATCAATGAAGTTGATTTCATGGGAGTGACCCCTTTAATGGAAGCTAAGGATGCAGAAGTTGCTCAGCTTTTAATCCAGAAAGGAGCAGATGTGAACAAAATAACAAGTGGTCATTTAAGTGGCAATACTCCACTGATTAATTTCATAGAGAATTGCTACTCACCAATGTTGCCTTCCATCAGTAACACTGTCACACTGGAGATCATTCGACTGCTGCTATTAAATGGAGCATCAGTAAATGCAAGAAACTCAGATGGTAAAACAGCATTAATGATAGCAGCAACAAGAATAGTGAGTGCAGAGTTACTGCAGATGTTGATGGAGCATGGTGCTGAATGCACTGATAGAGACAGCGATGGAAACACAGTTGTCATCCAGGCTATTACTAAAGGTTGTGCAGAAAATGTGATACCTCTCATTAAGTTTACTAAATACAAGATGGCTGTGCTGAATTTACAAAATAATCAAGGACTAACAGCCCTGATGACAGCTGTGACTTGTAACAAAGTATGGCTAGTGAATGAATTAATCAACCAGGCTGCTGATGTTAATATTACAGATGTGCACGGAAATACAGCTTTATTGCTGGCTTTGAAGTTAATTCGTGAATCGAAAGAAATGGTAACAGCTTTAGTGAATGCTTCCAGTGATGTCAACTGGCAGAATAATGATGGCATGTCACCATTGATGATAGCCGTTAAAATGAGCAGAATACATTTGGTTTCAGTTCTCTTAAACTTGGGAGCTGGTGTTAATGCAGTCAGCAAGAAGGACAACAAGAAGACAGCAATTTCATTTCTTCATAAAAATGTATACAGAAGAGACTCAATAGATATCTTAGAATTGTTGTTAGAAAAAGGTGCATGGTCTTCCTACGTCAGTTCATTTATTCTTCGTAATATCATCTATGAAGGTCACATAAAGACAATTCCAAAGCTGATCCAGTCTGGTTTAGGACCCGCTGATGCTGATTGGAATGAAAGCCTGGAAAGAGAAGTTCCATATGTCACAGCTCCTTCATTGAGTCCATTGTGTCTGGCACTGTTGAATGGAAATGCCAAATTGGCATATTACTTTTGGGGAAATCTGTTTCTGACAAAAAATGACCTGTTATCCGTGATCTATAATGAGGTTGTTAAGAGTCGTCTTCGAAAAAAGAATTATCAGGAATGTCTGAGTTTCCTTGGGAAAATTTCCTCGCAGCCAATGTCACTCTTCAAGCTGGCATTTGTGGAAGTTACTTCAGCTGTGGGAGCATCTCCAGGACGTGAGGCAAGAGTCGACAAGCTGCCTCTACCCCGGATAATGAGGGACAAGTTGTTGTTTAAACAGGAAGTAACTAATCTGGCAAACTGCTGTTAATGATGCAGGTTCAAGTCAGTTGTCCAGTGCAGATTATGCACATTTGGCTAGCATTAACTGCCTGGACAATGCAGAGTTTGTTTAGGATAAACCTTAGGACTCGTGATAATAATTACAATAGCAACGATAAATATTACAATAGTAATGAGAATTATCACAATATCAATGATGTAAAACTATCCAGCATCTACTCTCTTGATCTTCTCCTCCTCCCCATTTCCTCTACCTTTTGGATTGTCACAGTACACTCCAGATTTTCCTTTCAATTGGCATTCCCAAAGAATGTTGACTGTCTTCTGATGTAAGAACTCGTGTGAGTTAACGTTCTTTGAAGATATCTTCAAAATGCTTTTTATCTGTCCATAGCGTTGTCGTCATGAGTGGCTGGCCGCGTGGCTAAGAATGCCGGTTTCTCCTCTGGAAGACTCGAGTTCGAACCTTCAGTAAGGCATGGAATTGTTTCTGCCGCGGTAAGAAGAAAACCCTAACCTGCACAGTTCATGGCGACTGCACTAGCCAGGTAGCCTTAATTCCTCAGGCTCAAGACCCCTCCCCCTGCCCTACACTGCAAGGTACTATGGGCAATAGATGACAGTGTTATCATCATCCTTCTATAAAACCATGTGCTGCAGCTTTCACATAATTCCACACTAGTTTACTAATTGTCCATGATTTATTTCTGTAAATTAAGATTGGTTTGATATTGTTCTTAGGAACTCTTTTTCTCACCTTTATTGAAAAATCTATATTGCATAAAATATTCTCCATCTTGTGAAATGCTGTTTTAGCTTGGGCTATTCTACTTTTAATGTTATTAATGCATTTTCAATCTGCCATTATTGAAGTACCAAATACTTGAATACATTGGTTTGTTGCTGACTAGTTCCTTTTCATTTAAAGATTTAAGATTAAGATCAGAGCATACCGGGCAAATCAGCAGATGCTCCGTCTCCACAGGAAATGTCATAAGGCATAGATGCTGATCGTTCCAGAGCATGCTGGTTGTAAACATATCATATTCTTCCTCTCAAATGTCCCTTCCTCTCAAATGTCTCTTCCTCTCATATGTCCATTCATCTCATATGTCCATTCATCTCATATGTCCCTTCTTCTGATATCACCTTTATTAACAGACCTGCACTTAGTTCCAAATGTAAGCATTCTTAAATATGTTGTTTCATCTGTTCAGCTAGCATTTTTGTGAGTGTTGCAGCTACATGCGGTCTAGATGCTAATAAATCTGCTCGCTTGTTGCCTCGCACTCCTGCATGACCCGGACAGTATGTCCATGAAAGTCCATGTAAAGTAGAAGTGGCAATGTACACACTCATGCTTCAACTGTCAATTTTTAACTTTACACATAAAGACAAAGAATCAGACACTGTGATTCCTCTGGTAACTTTATTTACTTTTTGTTTTGGTGCTCATTTGCTTTGAAGACAGGTATAGTCCATACACATGCTTCTACTTCTAGTGGACTGATTTTTGCGTGTGAATTTGCTTTCCCTATTACCAGTGTCCATCGCCATCAGGTGAACCCACTCCGACTTCTGAGGTACTTGTAATTTTCATTCCAAAGTCAAGGACGATAGGTCAACATTTTAGTCCAACTGATCAGTGTAGGGGTTGAACCCGCTACCTCGGCATCAGCACACTGGACATAAACGAGCTCACCAGTTACCTTCCTCACTGCCTTCCCTTCCCAGATAATTAACAGAAAACAGAAAATTATCTCATCCCCATTTTGTAATTTCTCGTCACCATTTATTGCAGCACTGGCATGCCTCGTATATTTCTCTACACCAACATTTATTGTTGCACTTCCATCCATCATATGCCATGCCAAAATGCTTGGGCGGTCATGTTTCGCCATCTCGCTCGATCACCAGAGTCATGGACCAGCTCTGTGTTTGTCTCAACCATGCCACGTAGCCAAGCCATCCAGGTATTTACTTCTCAGCCTTCCCCTTGGTCTCTTCCCCTCAATCTTGCCATTTGTCACCAAATTCTCCAATTAATTTCTTCTCATAACATGCCCCAAAAATTTTAACTGTCTGCATCTAATGTCTCTAATCAATTTATGATTGTCATTTGTTTTTGAAGGACTTGTTCATTGGTTTTTCTATCTGTCCATGGTATTCTTTGCATTTGTTGCACTTGCATGTTTCATATATTTCTCTCCACCAACATTGATGATGATCAAGTGCCATCTTGAAGATTGGCTATACTCTTGCATCAACTTCTACAATATTGATACACCTCATCAAAATGCCATAGATTTATTCGTTGTAATGATTGTCTTGTATAACAGAATGTGAACATTGCTTGTTTTGTTTGATTGTATGTTTAATTACGCATGCTTTGATTAATTATTATTCACAATTTTAAGGGGTGGGGGGAATTGTGAGAAAATAAACAATTGACATTGATTGTGTGCTCTTGATTTATTTGATTCAACATTCTGTTGAGGTTAATATGTTGTCTTTGGCAAGTTTGGCTGATACAAGTTTTGTGGCTGGTAAATGTAACTGTACTAAAACATGCTTGCTCTGGGGGAGTTGCGTACAGTAAATGTAAAAAAATACAACACATGTCCCCCTTTGGATACCCCCTTTGGATAACAATAACCTTCAAATGAATATCCTGTGGGAATAAAACCGTGGGCAGCCGCTACTGTGTCTGACTCAGTCACAGGATTATAAATCTGTGCCAGGGATGGAGCCTAATATAACTTCTCTTTGAGGTGAACAGGGTAGGGCTAATGGTATAATCGGAAAACACAACACTCTGGTACACTGGGGAATCATGCAGAGCAAATGGAATATAATACAACAAACACACACACACTAAGGGGGTCGGGTACTGTAGTCGGAAGCAACAGTAACATCACAACAAAGTACAATTCTGTCATAAAATACAGGACTTTATTATAACTTGGGGAGGTAACTACTTCGGTCATATAAAGGGACAGCATTAATAGTATGTTATGGTGAGCAAAAGGCAGATGTTACATGTGGGTGGATGGCGTCACGTGATGGGCAAGCAAATGTCCGAGAAATAAATTCAGTTATTGATTAACACTCGTAGAAAAGCCTGTATGAGTACCGGTCTTATCAGGGCCAGCATAAGACAGAAAGAAAACAACCAGAAAGCACAAAATAACTTTATCCGACGAACAGAGCGGAACCAATAAAACTAGTAGGACCCTCAACAATAACCACCGCTGAGGAAGCAGGTTAGACGAGACTGAATTTAGCATTTTTTTTTGTTTGTTGAAAAATTGGAATTGGAACTGTATGAGTGCACAGTAATGACGCTGGGCGGGTGTTTCATTAAAGCTGACCTTCCATGCGGAGATGGCCCAACTAACCAAATACTCCCAGTTCAGAATGACGTGGTTGAGACGATATTCTCTTTTGAATCGTCAGTTAAAGGAAAAGTAAGTAATCTTATACTTTGCCGACTGGCATAGGCGATCGTGCGTTTCCATATCTTGCCATCTCCATGTATCAGTTTGTGCGCTGATACCCTTTCAAGCCACGACACAAGGCTGTCAAAATCATTCTTTCGCTGTCTTCCTCTACCTCTTTCCACAAATCTTTCCAGTTTTAACTCTTAATCTGTACTTTGAGGTCTAGAAATGGCATGCAACTATTGGTGTGGGGTGCTGACTTCCCTTCTGCTTCTATACCGCAGTACCATCTTTATGGGGACTAGGCAGAGATCTCCTACCCCTCCCCAAGGTCAGAATCCAATGGGTTGTACAATACCGTCACTGGAACTCCACAACTAGAGAGAGGCATGACTGCTGTTTGGCTGTAAATCAACAAATTAAGTTATATCAACTACTACTAAGGGAGCTGAGTGGTCTCGAGGTGTGGTGTCCGCCTCGATTGCTGGAGGTCCCGGGTTCAAGCCCCGGTGAAGGCCGAGATTTTTTTCACGTGGACTTCTATTAACAAAATTTCCACTGGTCTCTGGGTAGTGAGATCGGACTCCCGTGTGTATTGTTGCGCACGTAAAAAATCCCTTGGCAGTTGGAAAAAAAAAAGAAAAAGAATAGCCTAACCGCGCTGCCCGGGCAAAATTTCGAGTTAAAAATCTACCCAAAGTATTTCAGGAGCCTTGCCGGTGCTACGGAGCTCGTGCACTGGGTTGAGATTCTCCGGACTCAGGCTTGAGTTAGGAGTAGTACGGTTACACCCGTGTGCCGTGATGTTGATCCGTCGACTAAACTAAACTATATCAACTACTGAATGACAACATTCTACAACTAAGATAGATACTAATCAAATTAGATACTACTACTAATTCTACAACTAAGATTTATATTTATTCCAAGCGGGAATGTCACGGAGCGACATCAAAGACATCGTACACGCGCACAGAATGACACTATTCTGTGCCACCCATCGGGCGCTAAAAGTCAACTATCCCTTCCCACGTCGCTTGACGGCAAACGTGGAAGAAGATGATGATAAATTATGAGGAGGTATATCAGGGTCTGTGATTTGAAGCCGTGGTCGGGTATTCTCGGTCAAGACCACGTGACACAGGGGGCATGCAACAGGACTGTTGAAACCCCTTTGTTGCATCTCCCATGGTGGGCCCCAGAAGTAGACCATGCTTGGAAAGCAAAGAGAGCTGCAGTAAAGCAGATAGGGAAAGTGCAACAGACACCCCGAAGCTCACGAGAGGAAGTGGACACAGCGGAAAATTTCAAGAAAGACAAGGTGGAGTTTTTCAAGCGCTGTGCTGCAGAGGCAAAAAACGCAAAATTGGAATGTTTCATGAAGGAGATTGGAGATGATAAAACACTGCGAAAATTCTGGAAACTGCACAGACAAATGCACAGAAAAGATCGGCCTACGACAGTGGGAACAATTTATAGAGATGATGGTGTGTGCGTGACAACAGACAAAGAGAAAGGGGAGGCGTTTCTCCAGAGATTTTTAGAGCAGATCAATCATAATGATGCGGACACCAGGAATGCAGTTAGAGAGGAGTTATCTGGCACCACGAAGAATATGCATTATGAAGACATCATACGGGTTGAAGATGTTAAACATATTTTGAAAAAGGCAAAAGATACAGCATCAGGGCCCGATGGGGTTAGGTATGGCCACATGAAGGGTTTGAGCGATGCAGACCTGGAGGAGATGACCAACTGCTTTAACCAGAGCATTAGGACAGCGTCAGTACCGCAGGATTGGGTGCACAGCTATCTCATCCCTCTCCCAAAACTATTCAAAGATCATTCAAAGCTTAGCGGCTTTAGGATCATCACCCTTCAAAATACATCTGGGAAGGTTTTAGATAGGCCAATAGTCGCTGCCAAGCTGCAAGAGTGTTTTTTTTGTGTGGAAAGGGTGAAGCTTCTCCCAAGAGTCCTGGGGAGTTACAGGCCAGGAAAAGATACCTGGTCAAATGCAGCCACTTTTTGCAAGGCAAGGAGAGGAGAGGGTCAGAGAGCCAGCGGAACAGTCAGACTTGTGCAGAGTTATAATCACATTGAGCCGGGAGTGCAGGGAGTGGCCAGCAGGGGCCACGGAAGTGGAAATCCAGCAACTAATTCAGGATAATGCTCGCTCGAGTGATGTGATTATCTACACAGATGGGTCGGTGTTGAGAGGTAGGAGAAGTGCCTGGGGGTTCTTATCAAAAGCTAATGGTCGACGTTTGGTGCAGGAGAGCCTGGCATATGATACCACAACATCTAGCTTAAGAATGGAGGCGGAGGAGGTCAGTGCAGCTTTCCTCTGGATGGAGAATATGATACACACACATCGTGATTGTAACTGACTCAGAAAGCATGCTGAGGAAGGTGAGGACAGGCAAGCTTCGGGCAGAGTGGCTTGCTTCGCTTCGGAGGTCACGGGTGACAAGCATCACCTGGATCTTTTCTCCGGGGCATGCCGGTGTGCTGGGGAATGAACAGACAGACAGATTGGCTGGCTCTGCAAAACTTGGTGGAGTATTGGTGCATGACAAGGCAGACGTGGTTGCGTCCTTGTGGGAGCACGTGTACACTTCGGAGGAGCAAATGGATTACCATGGTCTGGCAAGAATGAGGCAGCGAGGAGTGACGAGGGGATCTGGCCGACGCTCAAAGGAAAGGCGAGACAGACTTATAATCAGATTGCTACTGGTACTATTAGTGTTGGAACTCTTCGCTGGCTGCTGAGGATGGGGACGGAGCGCTTATTCATATATTGGAATGTCCCGAATGCTGTGATGTCGGTTCCTAAATCAATCAATCAATCAAAGACCACGTGACCCGGCAACCGTTAATTCCCACTCCCCGAAAATTCGGCCACATCCCGAATCCCGACTGCGGTGGAATTATGTTTACATTTCCGGACACAGCGCGCTTCGACTGGGCTAAATAAAACTGTAACTGTAGGCCATGCTTTAAGTTTCTAGCACTCCTTCGGTGAAAGCAGATCTCCGTGGACTATAGTATAAGTATAACTGCAATATTTGATTGTTTCAGTGTTGAGGTATGAAAACTCGTGTACAGTTCGTTAAAGTTAAAGCTACATTACATTGCGAACAGCTGTTAGTTATTATATTAAATAGTTATATTGTTTTCTCCATCCGTTTTTAATAATATTAATATTTATTATTATTATTATTTTTATGTGTGCAATTTCGTTACTTGAGAAATCTGAAATGATTGCGCAAGTAACCACGGTAACTCTGTTAGTAACTGTTTAAAGTGTTTCAAAACAATTTAGAGTCGGTCTCAAACTAATATAAAAACGTGAAATATAGGGCAGCCATAGAAAACATAAATTACAGAAAATATGACGTTGTAGAGAAAGCTTTCATCTGCAAACACTAGAAAATACAACTATAAATAGCGTATACAGACAATATTTAAAAAAAAAAAAAAAATAGGTTTTTACTTACGAAACCTTGACAGTTGGATACACTTGCTTGACAAGACGAATCCAAGGGTATCACAATGAAGACAGTACGTTAATTCTAAGCGGAGTTATTAATTTTGTGTGTGTAGTGATCTACAACCAGGAAGTGCAAAGGAATCCTAGTAAATGAGGTGGTTCTGGTCGCGGCCCAATAAATTGGGAGCTGAGAAATTCTGCCTTCTATTACTATGGTTTGTTTATTTTTAAATGGACAACATAGTACTGTATTGTATATCATTGCGTCCGTGGTGGCGAGGCCTAACTTGACGTATTATCTATTTTTTGATAGGATGTGCCATGACCTAATTAACAATTAAAAATGGCCACCAATTGTTTATTATTCATTAAAAGTCTGTCGCATTGCTAACAAACCGGGCAAGATGTATATTTTATTGTGTATTTTGATAACAGGAAAGTAAAGGTTACATTCCTCTTTCGATAGAATGTTGAGAGGATCGATAGGATCATCTTCATTGCACCAGCTTGTACCCCATATGGTTCAGTCTCTTTCCGCATGGCAGCCTACCGGAAGCATCGCACAAAGCACGAGAGTCTCTTGAGTCTCTGAGAAAAATGCACTCGACTTTTAAGATTATTCGATAGGATGTGATGTGACCTAATTAACAGTTATAAATAGCTGCCTGTTTATAATTAAATGTCATGTGAAATGTTCGTCGTTACTGAAAGAACAATTCATGAAAATGTACTCACATTGCCTTAATGTACCCACTGAATTGCAACAGCTTTGTTTTGTTGATTAAATATCATGCATTAATGTAATTAAATAAGTTTGTAACTGCTGCATAAATTAAGCAGTAACTTTTGCTAATAATTGATTTCTATTTCTGCTCTATAATTACACTGTTCTGTATCTAAATGTGAGCATTTAATAATTAAATAGTACTAACTTTTTAAAAAGGGAGAGATTATTCACAAACGTGACTGGTCACGTGATGTTTACTACCACCGTCGATTGGCTTCAGAAGACTATGATTCTCTCTTCTTGTCTGTCTTTTTTTGCAAGTTCTTTTTCTTCAAACCTCACAAAGACAATATTTGTTGACAAGGACACACTACATA
Source organism: Cepaea hortensis (assembly GCA_963921405.1). Taxonomy (NCBI): domain Eukaryota; kingdom Metazoa; phylum Mollusca; class Gastropoda; order Stylommatophora; family Helicidae; genus Cepaea; species Cepaea hortensis. The sequence continues at coordinate 5,774,255 of OY992896.1, forward strand.
CAGTGATATTTTATTTGGTAAATAAAATTCACATTAAACAAAGACATCTATTGGATCCATCGATTCCAACACTCGATCACTCCGTTGCTGCCTGGGGGATGCGCTGACCGGCAGCTTCCGCAGATCCATAGAGCACACTTTATTCACAAGCTTCGAGTTTCTCAGTTCTATATTTTAGTTCCTAATGTTTCATATTTTTTTTATTAACAATTTTTTAAAAATTGCCTCCCTGGTGGGGAGTCGAACCCCAGCCTCCCACGTGACAGGTGGAGATACTAACCACTACACTATCGAGGACACAATAAAAGTTCCACATACATTAATAATGTAGTCAAACATGCGTCACATGACCACCCATTTGTGAATAATGCTCAGTATTATTCACAAACGTTTGTGAATAATCACTTCATTAAAAAAAATGGTAACTTATTTCACAGTATTTTATTTAAATTTAAATAATTATGTACTGGTGCGCTGCTCGGAAAACAAAGTACTCCTTACTTACAGGTTTACAGACGAGTCTGAAAACTGGCTTTCAAAATTATTTTCACTCATGACAAAGAGTGACAAATTGTTCAAGTACACAGATAAATTACTGCTACAAATGAAACTTGTATTCTGTTTAATTTTAGTAGTTAAATTGCCAGGTCTAATAAAAAAAAAAAAATACGAGTCCGCTCTGCTATATTACGCTATGCTAGCGGCATGGGTCCGCCATTGTGACTTTTGCGTTATGCGCGATATCGAAAATCTAATTGTTATGCTAAAATTGTTTGTTTTCTGAAAAAAGTTAGAAATGGTAATTGTTAAAACTCTTCAAATGTATGTAAAAATGAACGCAGAATTCAAAAATGCAAAAAAAAAAAAAAAAAAAAAAAGACGCTTCAACCAATCCACTTCAAAAGACCAACAACTGACATTGCTATTATAAACTTGATAAGATCATAAGAACAAGATAAATAACATCTCTGGGAGATGACACTAACTACACACTGTCCACAAAAGTGAGGCATAATAATAACAGAATGAGCACAAGAAAATACAACTGTACATTAACCTATAAACCACATCTTTGGGAGATGACACCACAGTACTGCTGTGCCCACCAAGGTAAGGCACAACAACGGAATGAGAATGACAAAATGTACACAGAAATATGTGCTACTTTTCTGAGTATCAGAATGTGAAACAACAGCAGTTGATGAAGGTTGGTCATCTTAAATGGGGAGGGAGTGAACACTTCAGGTAAATGTGCAAGGGTAGAGGGTGTTGGTGCATGAAAGCTAATGCATGAATATGAACCTAAGGAGAAGTATAAGTGGATGTATCTACAATGCATGAGTGTAACAGTAAACATTGGGCAGGGTGAGGCCAATATGAAAAAGCAGCGATGGGCACATAGTAGGACTGCAATAGTAATTAAAACAGAAAAACAGCCGGTTTATGTTTCTGACATTAATTATAAGTGTGCTTGGTAATTTGTTCTATGTAAATGCAACATTGTTTTCTTCTCTTGTTATCATCATTTACCACGCAGAGTGGTGCAGACAGTAATATACCTTCGCAAACAGCTAACCTCCTTGTTCTTTATAACTTTGACCTCTGATTGCTAATCTGTCTCTGTCACCCTCAGTATTCCTGGTTGTCACAGCCTTCTCTTGGCCCTAGTCTCTGTCATCCCCGGTATTCCTGGTTGTTTCAGCCTTCTCAAGGCCTAGTCTAAACAACCTCAGTATTCCTGGTTGTCACAGCCTTCTCTAAGCCCTGGTCTCTAACACCCTCAATATTCCTGGTTGTCACAACCTTCTCTAGGCCCTTGATTCTGACACCCTCAATATTATTGGTTGTCACAGTCTTGCCCTATATTCTCATACAATGATCAAGAAATGATGATTGTTCTAGATCAGTGGTTCTCAGCCTATTTTGGTCCATGCCCCCCTTCACCATATGTTGAGAATGTCATTCCTCCCCTTTCGTATTTCCTCCCTATAAATCCCCCCACCCCCCCCCCCCCACCCCACCCTGCCCCTACATAGTATACGTAAAAATGGAAGCTAAAATTAATAGCACAAACAAGCTTAACGTTTACATAAAACGTGATTTGTGGGTCTACTTACGTTATAAGATAAATTTCAGAAAGGCGAGGAGTACAGAACCGTAAAGTATGGAGGGAAAAACAATATCAAGTAATCGGTTCTTGAATTAACACGATCTTGAAATAATCTTCATTCCCCCCCCCCCCCCCTGGAAACCCTAAAATTCCCCCCTAGGGGGGAATTCCCCACTGGTTGAGAACCACTGTTTTAGATGATTGATCAGACGTCTGTGTGAATTGACTTTAGCAGTTCTTGCACAATTATCTTAGCCATCCATGTCATTCGTAGCATTTGACTGAGAAACCACATCTCTGTAGCCTCAAGTTTCTTTCAACTCTTGTTTATTCAGTATCCATGATTCACACACATATGGTAGTTAAGACAGTTTATAGCATTATAATATTCATGTTCCGATTTCCATGGGTAGGGGTAACAAAACTGTCATTTACTGCCAATATAGTACCTTGCGGTGTATAGTAGAGGAGTCTTTGAGCCTGGCTAGTGAAGTCGCCGCGAACTGTGTAGGTTAGGATTTTCCTTTTGCCCCAGACAGAAAATAAATCCCACACCTCACCGAGGGATCGAACCCGGGTCTCCCAAAGGAGAGTCCAGCGTTCTAGCCACTCGGCCAGCCGCTCCTCTAGGGATAAGTAGGGATAAGTTGTACAAAATGTTCATTTATGGAATGCTGCCCTTGCTTGGGTTATTCTGCATGTTGTTTCTGTGTTACTATCCCATCTATTGTTGTCACTGACCATAGATAACTTTCTATAATGTTGTTGTATTTGACCATTGATAACTTTCCATAATGTTGTATTTGACCATAGATAACTTTCCGTATGTTGCCATTGACTATAGATAACTTTCCATATGTTGTCATTAACTTAAGATTGATTGATTGATTTAGGAACCGACATCACAGCATTCAGGACATTCCCATAAGCGCTCAGTCCCCATCCTCAGCAGCCAGCGAAGAGTTCCAACACTAATAGTTCCAGTAGCAATCTGATTATATGTCCGTCTCGCCTTTCCTCCGAGCGCCGAGCGTCGGCCAGATCCCCTCGTCACACCTCGTTGTCTCATTCTTACCAGACCATGGTGCTCCATCTGCTCCTCCGAGGTGTACACGTGCTCCCACAAGGCCGCAACCACGTCTGCCCTGTCATGCATCAATACTCCACCACTTAAGATAACTTTCCATAATGTTGTATTTGACCACATAACTTTCTATAATGTTGTTGTCATTGACTATAGATAACTTTCCATATGTTGTCATTGACCATAGATAACTTTCCATATGTTGCCATTAACCATAGATAACTTTAAATAATGTTGTCATTGACTATAGATAACTTTCCATATGTTGTCATTGACAATGGATAACTTTCTATATGTTGTTATTGACCATAGATAACTTTCTATATGTTGTCATTGACTATAGATAACTTTCCATATGTTGCCATTGACCATAGATAACTTTCCATAATGTTGTTGTATTTGACCATAGATAACTTTCCATATGTTGTCATTGACCATAGATAACTTTCCATATGTTGTCATTGACCATAGATAACTTTCCATATGTTGTCATTGACCATAGATAACTTTCTATATGTTGTCATTGACTATAGATAACTTTCCATATGTTGTCATTGACCATAGATAACTTTCCATATGTTGTCATTGACTATAGATAACTTTCCATATGTTGTCATTGACCATAGATAACTTTCCATATGTTGTCATTGACTTAAGATAACTTTCCATAATGTTGTATTTGACCACATAACTTTCTATAATGTTGTTGTCATTGACCATAGATAACTTTCCATATGTTGTCATTGACCATAGATAACTTTCCATATGTTGCCATTAACCATAGATAACTTTTCATATGTTGTCATTGACCATAGATAACTTTCCATATGTTGTCATTGACTATAGATAACTTTCCATACGTTGTTATTGACCATAGATAACTTTCCATATGTTGTCATTGACCATAGATAACTTTCCATATGTTGTCATTGACCATAGATAACTTTCCATAATGTTGTTGTATTTGACCATAAATAACTTTCCATATGTTGTCATTGACCATAGATAAATTTCCATATGTTGTCATTGACCATAGATAACTTTCCATATGTTGTCATTGACTATAGATAACTTTCTATATGTTGTCATTGACCATAGATAACTTTCCATATGTTGTTATTGACTATAGATAACTTTCCATATGTTGTCATTGACCATAGATAACTTTCTATATGTTGTCATTGACCATAGATAACTTTCCATATGTTGTCATTGACCATAGATAACTTTCCATATGTTGTCATTGACCATAGATAACTTTCTATATGTTGCCATTTACCATAGATAACTTTCTATATGTTGTCATTGACCATAGATAACTTTCCATATGTTGTCATTGACCATAGATAACTTTCCATATGTTGTCATTGACCATAGATAACTTTCCATATGTTGTCATTGACCATAGATAACTTTCCATATGTTGTCATTGACTATAGATAACTTTCCATATGTTGTTATTGACCATAGATAACTTTCCATATGTTGTCATTGACCATAGATAACTTTCCATAATGTTGTTGTATTTGACCATAGATAACTTTCCATATGTTGTCATTGACCATAGATAACTTTCCATATGTTGTCATTGACCATAGATAACTTTCCATATGTTGTCATTGACCATAGATAACTTTCTATATGTTGTCATTGACTATAGATAACTTTCCATATGTTGTCATTGACCATAGATAACTTTCCATATGTTGTCATTGACCATAGATAACTTTCCATATGTTGTCATTGACCATAGATAACTTTCCATATGTTGTCATTGACCATAGATAACTTTCCATAATGTTGTATTTGACCACATAACTTTCTATAATGTTGTTGTCATTGACCATAGATAACTTTCTATATGTTGTCATTGACCATAGATAACTTTCCATAATGTTGTTGTATTTGACCATAGATAACTTTCCATATGTTGTCATTGACCATAGATAACTTTCCATATGTTGTCATTGACCATAGATAACTTTCCATATGTTGTCATTGACCATAGATAACTTTCTATATGTTGTCATTGACTATAGATAACTTTCCATATGTTGTCATTTGACCACATAACTTTCTATAATGTTGTTGTCATTGACCATAGATAACTTTCTATATGTTGTCATTGACCATAGATAACTTTCCATAATGTTGTTGTATTTGACCATAGATAACTTTCCATATGTTGTCATTGACCATAGATAACTTTCCATATGTTGTCATTGACTATAGATAACTTTCCATATGTTGTCATTGACGATAGATAACTTTCCATATGTTGTCATTGACCATAGATAACTTTCCATATGTTGTCATTGACCATAGATAACTTTCCATATGTTGTCATTGACTTAAGATAACTTTCCATAATGTTGTATTTGACCACATAACTTTCTATAATGTTGTTGTCATTGACTATAGATAACTTTCCATATGTTGTCATTGACCATAGATAACTTTCCATATGTTGCCATTAACCATAGATTACTTTCCATATGTTGTCATTGACCATAGATAACTTTCTATATGTTGTCATTGACTATAGATAACTTTCCATATGTTGTCATTGACCATAGATAACTTTCCATATGTTGTCATTGACCATAGATCACTTTCCATATGTTGTCATTGACCATAGATAACTTTCCATATGTTGTCATTGACCATAGATAACTCTCCATATGTTGTCATTGACCATAGATAACTTTCTATATGTTGTCATTGACCATAGATAACTTTCCATATGTTGTCATTGACCATAGATAACTTTCCATATGTTGTTATTGACCATAGATAACTTTCTATATGTTGCCATTGACTATAGATAACTTTCTATATGTTGTCATTGACCATAGATAACTTTCCATATGTTGTTATTGACCATAGATAACTTTCCATATGTTGTCATTGACCATAGATAACTTTCTATATGTTGTCATTGACCATAGATAACTTTCTATATGTTGTCATTGACCATAGATAACTTTCCATATGTTGTCATTGACCATAGATAACTTTCTATATGTTGTCATTGACCATAGATAACTGTCCATATGTTGTCATTGACCATAGATAACTTTCTATATGTTGTCATTGACCATAGATAACTTTCTATATGTTGTCATTGACCATAGATAACTTTCTATATGTTGTCATTGACCATAGATAACTTTCCATATGTTATCATTGACCATAGATAACTTTCCATATGTTGCCATTGACCATAGATTACTAAATCTCTGCACTTGTTTCAGTGTTATCCAATTTGCTATCACTGTACATTCTGGGTGCTTTTTCCCCATTAACTTTGACTGTAATGTTTGTTTTTGTGTTGTTTAGTTTAATCCTTCCTGGTTACTTTCAGTGGTTGTGATGTCTAGCAATTCTTGCAATTTATTTTCATTTCTTGCTATAATGTGTTGCCATAGTCTTTCTTATAAGGTTATCATGATGTGTCAAGTTCTTGCAGCTGTAAGGAAGTTACCAATTCTTGCAACTGTAAGAAAATAACAAATTCTTGCCACTGTAAGGAAGTAATAAATTCTTGCAGCTGTAAGGAAGTAACACATTCTTGCAGCTGTAAGTAACAAATTCTTGTAGCTGTAAGGAAGTAATACATTCTTGCAGCTGTAAGGAAGTAACAAATTCTTGCAGCTGTAAGGAGGTAACAAATTCTTGTAGCTGTAAGGAAGTAATAAATTCTTGTAGCTGTAAGGAAGTAATAAATTCTTGCAGCTGTAAGGAAGTAATAAATTCTTGCAGCTGTAAGGAAGTAACAAATTCTTGCAGCTGTAAGGAAGTAACAAATTCTTGCAGCTGTAAGGAAGTAACAAATTCTTGCCACTGTAAGGAAGTAATAAATTCTTGCAGCTGTAAGGAAGTAACAAATTCTTGCAACTGTAAGGAAGAAATCCTGGCTCTGTGGTGAAGAGGTTACGGGCATGGTTCGTGATTCTGCATACCCACGTTCAAAACACAGCTGCGGGCGATTTGGCAGCAGAACACATTGCGTTGGTGTTTTACTAAAGGGTATGGGTCTCAGTCATTCAGAAAGCAATGGCAAACTACTGGACATAAACTTGCCAAGAGATCACAACAGCAAAATATGCTGATGTTGACTGCAATGTCTTGTAAAGGATATACAACTAACTAACTAAGAAAGTAACAAGTTTTGCAGCTGTAAGGAGGAAAACAAGTTCTGGTCGCAGTCATGAAGAAAATAAGTCCTTGCAGTTGAAAGGAAGTAAAGGAGTCTTTGTCATGTCTTGAGACATATTGGTCATATGGTTGTGGTCCCATATTGTGTACAGACAATCGCCACTTGAAGGGTGATGGTATCAGTATCACATCATCCACCTTGGCTTCCCCATCCATCTCCTGGTACCCATTTTATGGCTGGTGGAACTAGGGGTCCAAGTCATATTTACAAATCTGCCTCACAACTGCGGACTGGGTCACCAGACAAACATACTAGCCACTGCTTATGGTCCCAGCTGCATATTTCTGTCGACTGGTTGGCACTCAGTTGGTGATGAAGTGGTTATAATGTTGGGCATATGGTTCCAGCTGCATATTTCTGTCGACTGGTTGGCACTCAGTTGGTGATGAAGTGGTTATAATGTCGGGCATATGGTCCCAGCTGTATATTTCTGTAGACTGGTTGGCACTCAGTTGGTGATGAAGTGGTTATAATGTCGGGCATATGGTTCCAGCTGCATATTTCTGTAGACTGGTTGGCACTCAGTTGGTGATGAAGTGGTTATAATGTCGGGCATATGGTTCCAGCTGTATATTTCTGTCGACTGGTTGGCACTCAGTTGGTGATGAAGTGGTTATAATGTTGGGCATATGGTTCCAGCTGTATATTTCTGTCGACTGGTTGGCACTCAGTTGGTGATGAAGTGGTTATAATGTCGGGCATATGGTTCCAGCTGTATATTTCTGTCGACTGGTTGGCGCTCAGTTGGTGATGAAGTGGTTATAATGTCGGGCATATGGTTCCAGCTGCATATTTCTGTAGACTGGTTGGAGCTCAGTTGGTGATGAAGTGGTTATAATGTCGGGCATATGGTTCCAGCTGTATATTTCTGTCGACTGGTTGGCACTCAGTTGGTGATGAAGTGGTTATAATGTTGGGCATATGGTTCCAGCTGCATATTTCTGTAGACTGGTTGGAGCTCAGTTGGTGATGAAGTGGTTATAATGTTGGGCATATGGTTCCAGCTGCATATTTCTGTAGACTGGTTGGAGCTCAGTTGGTGATGAAGTGGTTATAATGTCGGGCATATGGTTCCAGCTGTATATTTCTGTCGACTGGTTGGCGCTCAGTTGGTGATGAAGTGGTTATAATGTTGGGCATATGGTTCCAGCTGTATATTTCTGTCGACTGGTTGGAGCTCAGTTGGTGATGAAGTGGTTATAATGTCGGGCATATGGTCCCAGCTGCATATTTCTGTAGACTGGTTGGCGCTCAGTTGGTGATGAAGTGGTTATAATGTCGGGCATATGGTTCCAGCTGTATATTTCTGTAGACTGGTTGGCGCTCAGTTGGTGATGAAGTGGTTATAATGTTGGGCATATGGTTCCAGCTGTATATTTCTGTAGACTGGTTGGCGCTCAGTTGGTGATGAAGTGGTTATAATGTTGGGCATATGGTTCCAACTGTATATTTCTGTAGACTGGTTGGCGCTCAGTTGGTGATGAAGTGGTTATAATGTTGGGCATATGGTTCCAGCTGTATATTTCTGTAGACTGGTTGGAGCTCAGTTGGTGATGAAGTGGTTATAATGTCGGGCATATGGTTCCAGCTGTATATTTCTGTAGACTGGTTGGCGCTCAGTTGGTGATGAAGTGGTTATAATGTCGGGCATATGGTCCCAGCTGTATATTTCTGTCGACTGGTTGGCGCTCAGTTGGTGATGAAGTGGTTATAATGTCGGGCATATGGTCCCAGCTGTATATTTCTGTAGACTGGTTGGCGCTCAGTTGGTGATGAAGTGGTTATAATGTCGGGCATATGGTTCCAGCTGTATATTTCTGTAGACTGGTTGGCACTCAGTTGGTGATGAAGTGGTTATAATGTCGGGCATATGGTCCCAGCTGTATATTTCTGTCGACTGGTTGGCACTCAGTTGGTGATGAAGTGGTTATAATGTCGGGCATATGGTTCCAGCTGTATATTTCTGTAGACTGGTTGGCACTCAGTTGGTGATGAAGTGGTTATAATGTCGGGCATATGGTTCCAGCTGCATATTTCTGTAGACTGGTTGGCACTCAGTTGGTGATGAAGTGGTTATAATGTCGGGCATATGGTTCCAGCTGCATATTTCTGTAGACTGGTTGGCGCTCAGTTGGTGATGAAGTGGTTATAATGTCGGGCATATGGTTCCAGCTGTATATTTCTGTAGACTGGTTGGCGCTCAGTTGGTGATGAAGTGGTTATAATGTCGGGCATATGGTTCCAGCTGTATATTTCTGTAGACTGGTTGGCGCTCAGTTGGTGATGAAGTGGTTATAATGTCGGGCATATGGTTCCAGCTGTATATTTCTGTAGACTGGTTGGCGCTCAGTTGGTGATGAAGTGGTTATAATGTCGGGCATATGGTTCCAGCTGTATATTTCTGTAGACTGGTTGGCGCTCAGTTGGTGATGAAGTGGTTATAATGTCGGGCATATGGTTCCAGCTGTATATTTCTGTAGACTGGTTGGCACTCAGTGGGTGGTGCCGTGGTTATAATGTCAGGCATATGGTTCCAGCTGTATATTTCTGTAGACTGGTTGGCGCTCAGTTGGTGATGAAGTGGTTATAATGTCGGGCATATGGTTCCAGCTGCATATTTCTGTAGACTGGTTGGCACTCAGTTGGTGATGAAGTGGTTATAATGTCGGGCATATGGTTCCAGCTGCATATTTCTGTAGACTGGTTGGCGCTCAGTTGGTGATGAAGTGGTTATAATGTCGGGCATATGGTTCCAGCTGTATATTTCTGTAGACTGGTTGGCGCTCAGTTGGTGATGAAGTGGTTATAATGTCGGGCATATGGTTCCAGCTGTATATTTCTGTAGACTGGTTGGCGCTCAGTTGGTGATGAAGTGGTTATAATGTCGGGCATATGGTTCCAGCTGTATATTTCTGTAGACTGGTTGGCGCTCAGTTGGTGATGAAGTGGTTATAATGTCGGGCATATGGTTCCAGCTGTATATTTCTGTAGACTGGTTGGCGCTCAGTTGGTGATGAAGTGGTTATAATGTCGGGCATATGGTTCCAGCTGTATATTTCTGTAGACTGGTTGGCACTCAGTGGGTGATGAAGTGGTTATAATGTCAGGCATATGGTTCCAGCTGCATATTTCTGTAGACTGGTTGACACTCAGTGGGTGGTGCCGTGGTTATATGCTGGCTACTTTCCTTCCCAAAACAGTTTTAGGCTGAGTCAACCTGGCGGGTTAGGTCAGTTTTTAAAGAAAGCCCATGCCTCAATGGGGATTCATACAAATGGCCACCAGGCCAGCAGGCAGTCTGCGAGTGTAAGGTGTGTTATTTCACATGGTTTCTGATTCTTGTCTTGCCGTACTTGTACATATCCATCACTTACTTTCCCTAACACTTAATTCACCTTGTTTTATTCTAATGCAGGTTTGGAAATGTTATCTCGAAAGAAAAAGTCAAGATCCAGGGCTGCAGGCACGATAAACTCTGCAAAAGATTGTCAGACACTCAAATCAGAATTACATTCTGAAAATAGTCGATTGGAAGTGGGCAAAGAATCCCCCACGATAATGCCATTGTCATGCAAGAAACGTATTGCTACACATGTAAAGAGAAAAGCAGAGACAAGTAATTATAAAAAAACAGCAAATGTGAAACGTGCACGCCATGCATCTAATAATAACTTAGGAGGCAATGTTTTATCTGTGGACAGTATAAATTTAGCTGGTGAGGAAACACGAAGCAACAAAAATAAAGTACATAATGCTGAAACATCTGATGTGCTGAAAGGAGGCTGTGCTCTTCATGATGTCCTCCAGTCGCACTCTTTCAGCCAAGCTATCAAACTCCTAAAGGAAGATTACCCTCTCTCTCAGGATGACCTGGACAAAGCTTTGATCTTAGCTTGCCAGGGTGGACACAAATATATTGTCCAGAAGCTGGTTGATCTTGGAGCAAATGTCAACTGCAGAAGTGCTGATGAAAATACACCATTGATGATGTGTTCCAAAAATGGTTTTGCAGATTTGGTGCAGTTTTTACTGAAACGAAAAGCAGATATAAATGCTGCTAATTCCGTGGGTGACACTTCTCTAATTCTCTGCACGTACTCTCCTGGGCCAGCAGCCATATTAAAGCTTCTCTTGCAACACAAAGAAATAAACATTGATCACCAGAACGGGCAAGGATATACCGCTCTTATGAAGGCAGTGGAGATGCTTGATTTTAGCACAGCTTACAGTTTACTTGCACACCATTTTGTAGCGAATAAAAGACAGTATTTTACTTATTATCCTTGGTGGAAAGTGCATCACCAAATTGTCAACTTCAAGGGGGAGACCACAGCTGACATGTTTGAGAACTGTGGGTTCGGGAAAATGCTTAGAATGTTTGAACAATATATCGGCATAAAATTTGATGACTATGCAGACATACCATTTAATTTGAACATTGAAGCATGTGATCTTGATTTGCTGAATAGCTTCTTTGACTTTGCTGGTGCTAGTCTCTCTGACAGGAATTGCATAGCTTCTGAAGTATTTATAAAACTGTTTAAACAAAACATGAATAAGGTTAAAATGTTCAACAAAAATGAAATTGCAACGATTAAAAGACTATTGGAATTGGGAGCTAATGATGGCCATCATTCATCTGTATACCCTGTTTGTATTGCAACTGAAGCGGGCAGTTACCCTCTGGTTGAGCTGCTGTGTCAACATGCTTTTGATGTTAATAAGCCAAATAATTACCATTCAACGCCTCTAAGTATCGCAGCACGAGAAGATCACCCTGATCTCATTGAACTCCTGCTCCAATACACAGCTGACATCAATAACAAACTTCAGTATACGGGCTCTGCACTTGACATTGCTCTTAGTAATGGCCACATGAGATGTGCAAAACTCCTCATACAAAAGGGTGCAGTTGTGGACATGCCCCTGGCTTTGGCAAGTGCTGTTTCTGGTGGCACATCATGCTATATAGACTTTCTGTTTGAGCATTATGAGCATAAAACTCGCCAGTGTTTGATAAGCTGCAGTGATGATTTGTTATTACTGGCAGTTAAAGCAGGAAATATTGACATTATCAAACGCATCCTTGAAGCTGGAGCTGACATTAATAGGGAACACTGTTCAGTAACGCCGCTAGTTCTATCTAAAAATGGAGAGGTTGCCAGATATCTGATAGAGAGAGGCGCGAATGTTAATGCCAGGATACGCTTGAAAACCGCTTACTGTTCACCTCTGTTGAAGATTTTAACGTGTCCGCCAGTGCTAGATTTGTCAGGGTTGGAGGTAGTTCGTGCACTGTTAGAAAATGGAGCTTCAGATGTTTGTGGTTACATAATGCTAAGGATAGCTCTTATAAATGGAAGAGTGGCTTTATTACAATTACTTTTACATCACGGAGCTGACTTGTGTGACCGAGACATGGAAGGCAATACTATACTTATGCGTTCTATATATAGAACATGTCCTAAAGTGGCACTGTTTCTAATCAACTATGCAAAAGACAATAAAGATTTTCTCAACGCTCGCAATGATAATGGGTCTACGGCTTTGATGCTTGCTGTGATTCATTATCACCCTACTGTAGTCAAAGAGCTAATAGCTCACGGTGTTGATGTTAATGCTAAAAACACGGATGGGTATACTGCCCTGCTTTATGCAGTTGAAAAATATTTGTGCATGGATATGTTGACTTCTCTGATTGGTGCAGGGGCTGATGTTAACTATCGTGATAAACGGGGTCAAACCGCGTTAACAATGGCTATAAAAAGATACTGGAATGACGGTATAATTAAGCTGCTTGATGCTGGAACAGATGTCAGTGTTACTGACAACCATCGGAATTTACTGGCAGCAGTGTCATATGTACGTTACAACAGCAGTGATGATTTAATGTCATGCCTGACAACATTATTGGATCGAGGTGCCTGTGCATCGCATCTATGCCCCACCATATTTCACATGCTGATTGTAAGCAGATATGTGGACATGATGTGTAAACTAATTAGACATGGTTTTGGACCTGTAACAATTAAAAGGAATGCCATTTTTACTGAACTGTCAGTTGATCCCAACGTTGATATATCACCGCTCTATAGAGCACTGGTAAGTGGTAAAGTGCGCGTGGCCACCTACTTTATGGACATTATGTTTCTTACTGAATCTGATGTGTCTTCACTGAAGCATGACAAGGTTCTTCGTGCTTATCTGGAAGAAAAGAATTACAGACAGTGCCTGGGTCTGCTTGATGAGATGTCTTCACAGCCAGTGTCCCTGTTCAATCTGGCTTTTGTGACAGTGTCCTCTGCTGTAGGGACAACCCCAGGACGTGGGAACTGTGTCAACATGTTACCCATACCACGGATGATGAAAGACAAACTGCTGTTTAAATCACAAGTTAAGGACTTGCCAAGAATAAAAAACTTTTCTCAACAGTTTCTATACTTTGAACCTGATAGTGATAGTGATGATGGTTTATTTTTTTGGTAATTCGCATATCCTTTTACAGGACATCGCTGCCAACAACAGCATCTTTCAGCTGTCTGTTGATTTTCTTGGCAAGATTACGCTCAGTAGTTTGCCATTGCTTTCTGAGCGGCTGGCTCAGTTATCTCGCAAGTAACCAGTGGGGGTAGAACCGCTTCTAGTTCTCGCCCGCTTCGAGACTGCGTGATAAACGGGATTACGGAGAAAGTGGTGTAACCCCTCGGCCCGAGAGACCGGCAGATGATGATTATAATTTGAATATTACCTATAGCCTAGATTAAACTCCTTGTTACATTAAATTGCCCAGGTCAGTAGCATGACATTCCGACCCAAACAGGCTTCTATTTGTCATAGGTGGAGGTTTGCTGTATGAGTAGTTTTTGAGTATTGATAGTTTACTAATTTTCTTTTTTTCCAAACAATGCACCATCTGTAATGTGTTATTAATAATGTGTATGCATCAGCACATGTGACCTCTTTTTATGTTTAGTCAGAACATTCTAAAGAAATCTAGTAATATTTTCCAGGGTATGCATTTTTGGCCACTGAAAGCCATACATTTGTGAGTTCATCATGATTACTTCCATTTAGCAGCTGTTGGCATTGATAGAGTTAGTTAGAAGATTTAATAATTACTTACGGATATGTCGACCCACAATACGTGACATGTACCTCCAGACAGCACTCGCTTACTGGGCCAGTGGTTGTGGGTTCAAATCCTCCCTGATTTATTGATAGGATCACACTGCTGATCAACCTAGCCTCATAAAATGTGCACCAGAAAGTGTTCTGGAAAGCTAAGGTGGTCATTAAATCCATTGGGGCTAAAAATGTGGGTCTAGCAGAACAGCCCCAGTGTGCTGTCTGTAGTCAAAACAGGGTTCACGACTGAACCCTTGGTCTCCAGGTACAGAATAAATATTTCTCCTGGCTCAGGTCTGCCTGGGCAGTGGGACAAACATCCACCCAGTGATGGAAACATTACTACCTCAGCCATTTGTACGTGATGTAGCGAATCATGGTCTGCTTATATCCTAGTACGCCTGTCCGCAGATATGAAGTTCCAGTACCAGTCTTGCACACCTCACGAGTTTCTGAGCTTGAAGAGGGGAAATAGAGTCCTGCAACAGATCCTGTAGAGGTGGTACTTTGGTACGAGGCAGGGAGAGAAGTCTGTACACTAACCTCACCCTAACAGATGTCAGCCCTTTCCATGACTTAGTTGACCTGAACCTTCAGGTACTGAACTTTAATTCTATTATTCAAGCTAAGGCCCATTTTTGTCCACTTTCTACAACCATTGTATCTATAATTTCCTGTAGTTTCTTCTGACTCACTTCAAGTCCGTGTCATCAGCATAACGTAAGTTATATTCAATGTCCACCAACCAGGATGACCTATTTTCTGTAGATTTCATTATATGTTCACTATACAATGAGAATGAATTGGGGAGACATTACAAAACCTTGTGGGACTGATAGACTTAGAAAAGAAAATATTCAATCAAAATGATTGTCATCTACAGACTATAGTACCTTGTAAGAAACTTACTTTGGGTGCAAACTGTGCAGGTAATAATATAATAATAAGTTTTGGATTTAAGACATTGAATAAAATACTTTTGGTTGATAATTCGTTGTTCTTTGTTGTCGTTGGTTTGTTAAGTTGTCAAAAGATGTTTAATATTGTTACTTTAACCATTTGAAATAAATAGGAATTTCGTAGAATAGATACACACCTAGAACAAACGAAAGGCAATTATGAAACCATTCACACGAGAGAAGTGATATGTCAACACTAAAGAATCACGAATTTACAGCGTCTTCCGTGGACGAGCCGGCTCTGTGACGAAGGTGTTACGACGATTGGTAATCCGGTAGACCGAGCTCGAAACACATCTTGCGGACAATTTTGAAGTAGACCGCCTTGCGTTGATTTACATACAATGGTATGAGTACCTGCCGTTCAGAAAACTATGGCCAACTACTGAACGTAAACTTGCTCAGGAATTACAAACAGCAACAAATGCTGGAGTTGATTGTTACATCTTGTAAAGGATACGCAACTAACTCCGTAGGAGACTGATTATGAGAGTGATTCTGTAGCCTAGTCTAGGGGTTAACGACTTTCTCCGTAATCCCACATGAGGAACGTAACTTGCGCGAGAATCGGTAACGGTCCTCGCCGCGTTGGTAACTTAGGGGTATGTGAGCCAGCCGCTCAGAAATCAATGGCAAACTACTGAGCGTAATCTTGCCTAGTACATCAACAGCAGCTGAGAAATGCTGGTGTTAACTGCAACGTCCTGTAAGGGATATGCAATATTAAAAAATAAAATGAAATAAAAAGCCGGAATGCCAGGTTACATTTAGAATTTAAAGTCAAACAATAATAATAGAAATGGAAGGCAATTAAATGTAACTGTAATAATAGTCATCCCCATATTTTTAAACACATTACTTCAGTAGCATGTCCTTTTCGGAACTTCGCTTCCATAACAGTTATCCGGAAAACTCAAAACTTCTTTACACATAGACGCCATGAATAAAATAGTTCACGATGTCTGATTGTCTTGCCTGGCCGCATCTCGTCAAGTGTATCCATCCATCCGTCATGTGCCATGCCGATAAGCGTGGGCGGTCATCTTCTGCCCTCTCACTCGATCACCAGAGTCGTAGATCAGCTCCGTGTTCCTGTCTCGACCATGCCATGTGACCAAGCCATCCAGGTATTTACTTCTCGGTCTTTCCCTTGGTCTCTTCTCTTCGATCTTGCCAGTTGTCACCAAGTTCTCCAATTAATTTCTTCTCATAACATGTCCAAAACATGTAAACACAAGAAATAAATGGGGAGAACCGTTGAGGCCACTAAGACGATTACATAAATAGAGACACATTGTATATTAATATTATTTGGCGCTCACAGAAGAAGAAGAAGGAAATAGAGATTAGAAGACGCACTAGACAACAAAAAATGTAGATTGTCTGTGTCTAATTACTCAAATTAGTTTACGATCTTCATTTGTTGAAGGACTTGTTCATTGGTTTTTCTGTCTGTCCATGTCATATGTATAGTTGTGTAGCATCTGAAGTATTCACGCGATAACCGTTAAAACTGTTTAAATTCACTAATTGTTTTGAATACTCATATTTCCCGAAACAACTGAATACATTTTTATTTTAAAAAAAAAAACTACTCGCCAGAGCAACAACTTTTAGGACTTAACAATATTTCAAATATGCAGGCTTGAAAATTACAACATATGAAAATGACTAAGATTTCAAAATATTACTATTACCTAAAAAATACACTTCTTTATTTTAACAACCGGACTTCTGAAATATCACGTTGTTAAAAAAAAAAAAAAAAAAACAGTTTGTGTATATTGTTTTAGTTTAGTGTAAAGCTATATTGCACACAATACAACCTTAATACATGTTCAAAATGTTTCAAATGAATAAAAATCTACCGTTATTCACTGACCATATAATTGTTTCTGTGCCGATTGGCACCAGGAAAGATACGGGTAATGGCACATAATGTTTCATGTTCAGTCACCATTGTCATTCTCAGAATTAATCATCAGTCGTTAAGTGAATTAAGTTAAATGAAGTTATATCAACTACTGACTGACTATTTCTAATTCTGCAACTAGGATTTATATTTATTCCCAGCGGGAATGTCAGGGAACGACATCAATGACAAAGACATTGTATAAGTACAGTAGGCCTACAGGGCGAAGTTTTAATAACTGCAGTGTTTGCCGAACTCCTTGGCGGAGGTGTTAAGGGCGTTGTTCGTAATCCCGTATACTCTGATTACTCTCGTACGAAACATAGCTGCGCGAGATTCGGCAGCGGATCGCGTAGCTATGATTACTTACGGAGGTATGCGGAGCTGGTCGTTCAGAAAGCAATGGCAAACTACTGAGCGTAAAACTTTCCAAGACATCAACAGCAGCTGAAAAATGCTGGTGTTGACTGCAATGTCCTGTAAAGGATATGCGAAAAAAGTGCAGTGTTTATCCAATTGTTGCCTTTCCTACTTTTGTATTTACCAATTTTGTTGCATGAACTTTCCATCCATCATGTGCCATGCCGATAAGCGTGGGCGGTCATGTTCTGCCATCTCACTCGATCACCAGAGTCGTGGATCAGCTCAGTGCTCCTGTCTCGACCATGCCATCCAGGTATTTACTTTTCGGTCTTCCCCTTGGTCTCTTCCTCACGAGCTTGCCAGTTCGAGGGGAAGAGACTAAGGGGAAGACCTAGAAGTAAATACCTGGCATGAGCTTCACAGAGGGTGAATACAAAACTTGGACCGGCAATATTTTCTCAAACATTCAATCAATCAATCATGTGCCATGCCGGAAAGCGTGGGCGGTCATGTCTCGCCATTTCACTCGATCACCAGTGTCGTGGATCAGCTCAGTGTTCCTGTCTCGTCCATGCCATGTGGCCAAGCCATCCAGGTATTTTCCTCTCGGTCTTCCTCTTGGTCTGTTCCCTTCGATCTTGCCAGTTGTCACTAAGTTCTCCAATCCATTTCTTCTCATAACATGTCCAAAAAAATTTGACTGTCTACGTCTAATTTCTCTAATCAGTTTACGTTGTTCATTTGTCTCCTGTAGTACTTGGTCATTGGTTTTTCCGTCTGTCCATGGTATTCTTTGCATTCTCCTCAGAAACCACATTTCTGCAGCCATCAGATGCTTTTCAGCTTGACTGTTCATTGTCCAAGTTTCACATCCATACACAAGAACAGGCTCTATGTATCCCCTCAACACTCTTTTTCTCGTTTCAATTGACATCTTTTTATTGGTCAGAATGTTTTTCATCTTGCTAAAGGCTACTTTCGCCATGGCGATTCTTGTTCTAATCTCTTCAAGGCATCTCCCATCAGATGTTATAACTGTTCCAAGATAATTGCACCGATTCACTTGTTGAAGAATATTTCCATTTACTTGTATATTACTTTCAGGCACTTCTTCCTTCCTACTGACGACCATAACCTGAGTCTTTTTACAATTTAATTCTAACCCCAGCTGCTCACTGTGAACAAAAACCGCATCTACTAATTGTTGCAGGTCCTGCGGATTGTCTGCAATTAATACTGTATCATCTGCATATCTAATGTTATTGATGTTTCGTCCTCCAATGCTGATTCCATTTATATCCTCTACATTTCTGAAAATATTTTCACTGTACAGGGAAAAAAGATCTGGAGACATTACACATCCCTGCCTAACACCTCTCTTAATTGGCTGATACTGTCCCACTTCATTATCAATCCTTATTGCAGCTTGTTGTTTCCAATATATGTTTTTTATAAGTCTAATGTCTTTCCCATCAATTTGTAGATCTGCTAGCATATCCACCATGCTGACATGTCTAACGCTATCAAAAGCCTTTGTATAGTCGATAAAGCAAAGATGTATATCTTTGTTTACTTCTATAGCACGTTCAATAACTGTTCGCAGCATATACACAGCATTTACTGTTCCCTTTCCTTCTACAAACCCGCATTGTTCTTCCCCTATTTCAGGTTGTATCTTCTTACTCATTCTTTGCATGATAATTCTTAGCAAAATCTTTGTGATGTGACTCATTATACTAATTGTTCGATGTTGATCACATTCCAAGGTTCCTGATTTCTTTGGGATTGCAATAAATATAGAGTTACATAATTCAGGAGGTATATCTTCAGTATCATATAATGTGTTCAGCAGTCTGGTGACTTGATCTAGTCCAAATTCTTCTAAAGCTTTAATCATTTCTATTGTGATGTTATCTGCACCGGGGGCCTTGCCAGCTTTCATATGCTTAAGAACTTTTCGAACCTCCATCTCCAAAATTGGCAGTCCTTCATTATTAAATCTAATATCATAATGTTCGTCTCTGTTATCATCATAAAGTTGTTTCACATAATCTGTCCATACCTGTAGAATCTGGTCTTTTTCTATTATCATTTTGCCATCTTCAGTTTTTAGACACCCTGTTGATGTACTTGTTCTTTTATTAGTAAGTTCCTGAATTCTTTTGTGCACTAATTTGGTGTTTTGACTGTTGTGTTGGCTTTCAATTTCTGAGCACTTTTCCTCAAGCCATTTTTCTTTTGCCTCCTTACATAATGTTCTGACTTGTCTGTGAATTTCTTCATATTTGACAGAATTATTTTTGAGTCTTCTTGTTTCCATGAGGTGTAAAATTTCTGCAGTCATCCATTTCTTACGACCCACCTTCTTTAATTTTGGAATAGTTGTTTCTGCAGCCACATTGATTGAATTCTTCAACGTTTCCCATTGATCATCCACATCCTGGAATAGGATCTCTAGATCAGACAAAATTTCAAATCTGTTCTGTACTTCTATGTTGAATTTGTTTTGTATTTCCTTGTCATTACTCAATGTACATAAATCATATTTAGTGTTTCCTGTTATATACTTGACTTTCTTCAACTTTATCCTCAATGTTCCTGTGAGTAATCTGTGGTCACTATAACAATCAGCACTGGGAACTGTTTTTGCTATTGTTAATGCGTTTCTAAATCTTCTGCTAATCAGAATGTAGTCAATCTGGTTTCTAATCCTGCTATCTGGACTCCTCCATGTCCATAATCTTCTAGGGTGTTGTTTGAACCAGGTGTTTCCTACAATCATTTCCTGTTCTTTTGCCCACTCTACGAGTCTGTATCCTCTTTCATTTCTCTCTCCTAAACCATAGTTTCCTACTGTGTAGCTATCTCCTTGATTTCCTACTTTTGCATTGAAGTCCCCTATTATGATGTTTATTTCTGACTTTTTACATTTCTTTAAGGCAGACTCAATGTCGTTATAAAATTCTTCTACACTATCTTCACTGGATTCTCCTGTTGGGGCATATACTTGAATAATATTTATGCTCAAACATTGCACAGTCATTAAAAATACATCCTATTCAAGCGCACACTATTCAGTGCTACCTATAGGGCGCTGGGACGTCAAATATCCCTTCCAAAGTCGCTTGACGGCAAACGTAGAAGAAGGTGATGAAGAGGAGGACGGGGTATGTCAGGGACTGATTTGAAGCCGTGATCGGGTATCATCGGTCAAGGCCACGTGACCCGGCAACCGTTATTACCGGCTCCCCGAAGGTTCGGCACATCCCGACTGTGGAGGTTTTTGTTTACGTTTCCGGAAACCGCGCTCTTTGACTGGGCTAAAACTGTGGGCCATGTTTCCAGCATTTATTCGTTCGGTGAAAGCAGATCGCTGTGTCCCATAATTTCAGTATTTGTTTCAGTGTTGAGGTATAAATATAAACACGTTTGTAATATTAGTACTATTTGTACACTTGTTTTAAAGTTACGTTGCGAACAGCTGTTGTAATATTACATAAGTAGTCATAGTCTTCTCATAGCATACTGACTGTCATCTCCCAGTGATGTGGTTTTTAAGTTAACTCTTTCACTACCAAACAAAAACTGGGCTGTGACCAAACAGAAATTTATGGCAGAAAATTGGAACTAGGGGTGTGTTACAATAATGCTTTTAAAATGGTTAAGATGGTAGCAGATCTATTGTATTACATATCAAATTAAAGAGGATTGCACAAGGAACATGACAGTGTTAATAATTAATTGATAGGTTACAAACATTATGACAATAATGAGAGGTTTAATAATAACAACTGAAATTAAAGAGGTAAAAATTATTTAAAAAACTGCACTTATAAGGTGTTTTCTACACTCCTATACTGCTAATCATGTTTAATTTACTGAATAATCAAACAAACACCACTTGTCTTCAAGAATATAAACAGTATTGCTCAATAAAGTAACCCAAAAAGAAGTTTTGGTGCATATTCTGAACCATGTATTTTTCACACAAAATGACAAAAAATAATGGCTGAAATCTTGAAGGTGGGGTCTGTCACAGTAAAGTTATGAAAATGGTTAAAATTGTAGCAGAAATGTTGTATTATATATCAAAATAAAGGGGATTGCACAAGGAATATGTTGGTAGGAGAATTTTTGCTTTAGGTTGTAAATAAAATAAAAATAATAATATAATTTGTAAAATAATTGGACAAAAGTAGGTAAAAATAATGTAAACATTGCACTTAGAATGTGTTTTCTACACTCCTATACTGCTAATCATGTTTAATTTACTGAATAATCAAACAAACACCACTTGTCTTCAAGAATATAAACAGTATTGATCATTTAAATCATCCAAAAGGAAGTTTTGGTGCATATTCTGAACCATGTCTTTTTCACAAAAATGAAAAAAACTAATGGCCGAAATCTGGAAGTTGGTGTATGTCGCAATAATGTTATGAAAATGGTTAAAATTGTAGCAGAAATGTTGTATTATATATCAAAATAAAGGGGATTGCACAAGGAATATGTTGGTAGGAGAATTTTTGCTTTAGGTTGTAAATAAAATAAAAATAATAATATAATTTGTAAAATAATTGGACAAAAGTAGGTAAAAATAATGTAAACATTGTACTTACCAAGGGGGCGTTGTTATCCAATATCCTGATCACTGCTAATCCTGTTGAATTTACTGCACAAACAACACTTTTCTAAACTATAAATACAATTGCTCCGAATCAATCATCCGAAAAGAAGTTTTGCCGCAGATTCTGAATCATGTATTTTTCTTTTTTCAGACAAAAATTAGGAAAACACTTGGCAGATTTACATTTAATTGTCATGTCTGTTTGTTTTTATTTACTATATGTGGCAGTCTATTTGTGATAGGCTGCAAAGCAAACTTTGGCGCACAAGTCTGGTCTATTAGTGCAGCCGGAGCAAACAAAAGATGATATGTGTCGTTTAGTTCGAGTGCTGCAAAAAACACAGTCTCTATTGACACCGACAAATTCTATTAAATGCTTGGCTCATGTAAATCTTTCGGCATAATTTCCTGCAACAGACTGAAATTCTTCGGCAGGCAGAGTGTCAAACTTTCAGGAATACTCTGAGCTACTTCGCGATGAGCACTTTCCTTTTCTTGAAATCCTTCTATGACAATTTTTATCCTCCTTTCTCTGTTTGCCATATGGAATGTAGGATATGAGCATTGATCTGTGCAATTTCAAAGATCTAGTAGTAGATCTTCTTCCACCACTTAATGGTTTTCCTATCATGGATATTATAATATCCAACCATTTGGTCCATTCTGTCGCAGCCATTCATCGCCGTGTTATTTTCATGGAGACCATCTTCGGCTTGCTTTGCAGTTTTCGCAATCCGCTCTCAACAGTTCTAACTACAGACTTGGTAGAGACAACAATGCATGTTTTTTTTTAGCTTTATTTAGCCCTTCCACCAAATAATCATTTCATCAATGGACACATTTTCAAATGGGTAAAATGCTTCCTGGATATTCTTCATAATCATGTCAACAAGAGGATCAATTTAAAAAAAAAATTTTTTTTTGGGTACCCTCAGGTTCACATACATGAAACATGGTGTGATAAATATATTCTAATTTTCTAATTGATTACTGGGAAACGTAGTGGCAGTGGCATACCAAGGAGTATATAAATGTGCACTTGTACACCAGTAGTCTTTGATACATGGTCTTGGATCAAGTCCCATAGCAATAATGACAGACGTAAACTTCAGCCATTCATGCTTCGTTGTCAGACACTCAGCTGTTGACGAACATTCACTGGTTTTTCTTTATCACCACGTGCTAAAACTTTAGACACAACTAAAAATTCTTTCTAAATATTCACTGATAAGGGAATCACTATTGTTTAAAACAGTTATAAACAATAATCTAGCTTGATTTCAAGTCATACTACGTGGACGCAAACTGGTGGGCGTTTCCATTGTGAAAAAACAAATTAACACTACCTTAAAACTGAAAATTCACAAGAATCCAATATTAGAAAACGTTTGACCGCACCAAGATGGCGTAGAAATCTTTTCGCTGTACGACTTTTTAGTTTACTGTAACTTAAAATTCCGAAACGGAGCAGAAATATATGAAATAAACCACTGATCATTTTGTGGGACTAAAAGGGCGGACTGCCATCACCGGAAATCCATCGTGTCCCAAGATGGGCTCACGGTAGCGAAAGAGTTAATTTACAGTTGTATTTTCTTGTGCTCATTCTGTTAATATCATGCCATACCTTAGTGGACACTAAGATGTGTCATCTCCCAGAGATGTGGTTTATCTTATGTTCTTATCAAGTTTATATTTAAATATTGTATTATAGTTCAGTTGTGCTTTCTAGTGACTGTTTGCAAATGAAGGCTGTCTCTGCAACGTCCTATTTTCTGTAATTATGTTTTCTACAGCTGTTGATCAGATCATGTTTTTAATACAGATGTTGATCCATCTACTAAACTAAACTAAACTAAACTTTCTACAGCTGCTCTATATTTCGCGTTTTTATATTGTTAAATAAAACAGCTTGAGACCGACTTTAAAGTGGTTTGAAACAGTTAAACATGAGTTACTGTGGTTACTTCCTCAATCATTTCAAATTTCTGAAGTAACGAAATTTTACACATAAAATTAAAAAAGTAATATTAAAAACAGATAGAGAATTCAAATATATTAATAATATTAATAATAATATTTACTACTAGTTACAAGGCCTAGGTACTAACTACTGCTGTGTCCACTAAGGCTAAGGTAGGGCGTAACAACAGAATGAGAATGACAAAATGAACACAAAAATAATGAAGTATGTGCTACTTTACTGAGTATCTGAATGTGAAACAACAGCAGTTAATGAAGGTTGGTCATCTCATGTGGGGAAGGAATGAACACTTCAGGTAAATGTGCATGGGTAGGGGGGGTGTTGGTGCATGAATGGTAGGGTGGCAGAAAAGTGCTGGGAAAAGTGGAGAATTTTAAAATGAAGGACTGAATATGAATCCAAGGAGGAGTGTTTCAGTGGGTGTGTCCACAACACATGAGTGTAACAGTAAACATTGGACAGGGTGAGGTCAATATAAAATAGCAGTCATGGGCACATAGTTGGACTGTAATAATAATGGTAACAGAAAAACAGCCGGATGATGCTTCTGACATTAAATCCAAGTGTGCTTATCATCATTTGGCATGCAGAGTGGTGCAGGCAGTAATGTACCTTTGCAAACAGCTAACCTACTTGTTTTTTATAACTTTGACCTCTGATTGCTAGCCTGCCTCTGTCACCCTCACTATTCCTGGTTGTCACAGCCTTCTCTAGATCCTAGTCTCTAACACCCTCAATATTCCTGGTTGTCACAGCCTTCTCTAGGCTCCAGTATCTAACATCCTCAATATTCATGGTTGTCATAGCTTTCTCTAGGCTCCAGTCTCTGCCACCCTCAGTAATCCTGGTTGTCACAGCCTTCTCTAGATCCTAGTCTCTAACACCCTCAATATTCCTGGTTGTCACAGCCTTCTCTAGGCTCCAGTATCTACCATCCTCAATATTCTTGGTTGTCACAGCCTTCTCTAGGCTCCAGTCTCTGTCACCATCAAT
Organism: Cepaea hortensis; assembly: GCA_963921405.1. Taxonomy (NCBI): domain Eukaryota; kingdom Metazoa; phylum Mollusca; class Gastropoda; order Stylommatophora; family Helicidae; genus Cepaea; species Cepaea hortensis. The sequence continues at coordinate 5,799,631 of OY992896.1, forward strand.
ATTCCTGGTTGTCACAGCCTTCTCTAGGCTCCAGTCTCTGCCACCCTCAGCATTCCTGGTTGTCACAGCCTTCTCTAGGCCCTAGTCTTTGACACCCTCAATATTCCTGGTTGTCACAGCCTTCTCTAGGCTCCAGTCTCTGTTACCCTCAATATTCCTGATTGTCACAGCCTTTTCTAGGCTCCAGTCTCTGCCACCCTCAATATTCCTGGTTGTCACAGCCTTCTCTAGACCCTAGTATTTGACACCCTCAATATTCCTGGTTGTCACAGCCTTCTCTAGACCCTAGTATTTGACACCCTCAATATTCCTGGTTATCACAGCCTTCTCTAGGCTCCAGTATCTACCACCCTCAGTATTCCTGGTTGTCACAGCCTTCTCTAGGCTCCAGTCTCTGCCACCCTAAGCATTCCTGGTTGTCACAGCCTTCTCTAGGCCCTAGTCTTTGACACCCTCAATATTCCTAGTTGTCACAGCCTTCTCTAGACCCTAGTATTTGACACCCTCAATATTCCTGGTTGTCACAGCCTTCTCTAGACCCTAGTATTTGACACCCTCAATATTCCTGGTTATCACAGCCTTCTCTAGGCTCCAGTCTCTGTTACCCTCAATATTCCTGGTTGTCACAGCCTTCTCTAGGCTCCAGTCTCTGCCACCCTCAATATTCCTGGTTATCACAGCCTTCTCTAGACCCTAGTATTTGACACCCTCAATATTCCTGGTTGTCACAGCCTTCTCTAGGCTCCAGTCTCTGCCACCCTCAGTATTCCTGGTTGTCACAGCCTTCTCTAGGCTCCAGTCTCTGCCACCCTCAGTATTCCTGGTTGTCACAGCCTTCTCTAGGCTCCAGTCTCTGCCACCCTCAGTATTCCTGGTTGTCACAGCCTTCTCTAGGCTCCAGTCTCTGCCACCCTCAATATTCCTTGTTGTCACAGCCTTCTCTAGATCCTAGTCTCTAACACCCTCAATATTCCTGGTTGTCACAGCCTTCTCTAGGCTCCATTATCTACCATCCTCAATATTCTTGGTTGTCACAGCCTTCTCTAGGCTCCAGTCTCTGTCACCATCAATATTCCTGGTTGTCACAGACTTCTCTAGGCTCCAGTCTCTGCCACCCTCAGCATTCCTGGTTGTCACAGCCTTCTCTAGGCCCTAGTCTTTGACACCCTCAATATTCCTGGTTGTCACAGCCTTCTCTAGACCCTAGTATTTGACACCCTCAATATTCCTGGTTATCACAGCCTTCTCTAGGCTCCAGTCTCTGTTACCCTCAATATTCCTGGTTGTCACAGCCTTTTCTAGGCTCCAGTCTCTGCTACCCTCAATATTCCTGGTTGTCACAGCCTTGTCTAGGCCCTAGTCTTTGACACCCTCAATATTCCTGGTTGTCACAGCCTTCTCTAGACCCTAGTATTTGACACCCTCAATATACCTGGTTGTCACAGCCTTCTCTAGACCCTAGTATTTGACACCCTCAATATTCCTGGTTATCACAGCCTTCTCTAGGCTCCAGTATCTACCACCCTCAGTATTCCTGGTTGTCACAGCCTTCTCTAGGCTCCAGTCTCTGCCACCCTCAATATTCCTGGTTGTCACAGCCTTCTCTAGGCTCCAGTCTCTGCCACCCTCAATATTCCTGGTTATCACAGCCTTCTCTAGACCCTAGTATTTGACACCCTCAATATTCCTGGTTGTCACAGCCTTCTCTAGGCTCCAGTCTCTGCCACCCTCAGTATTCCTGGTTGTCACAGCCTTCTCTAGGCTCCAGTCTCTGCCACCCTCAGTATTCCTGGTTGTCACAGCCTTCTCTAGGCTCCAGTCTCTGCCACCCTCAGTATTCCTGGTTATCACAGCCTTCTCTAGGCTCCAGTCTCTGCCACCCTCAATATTCCTGGTTATCACAGCCTTCTCTAGACCCTAGTATTTGACACCCTCAATATTCCTGGTTGTCACAGCCTTCTCTAGGCTCCAGTCTCTGCCACCCTCAGTATTCCTGGTTGTCACAGCCTTCTCTAGGCTCCAGTCTCTGCCACCCTCAGTATTCCTGGTTGTCACAGCCTTCTCTAGGCTCCAGTCTCTGCCACCCTCAGTATTCCTGGTTGTCACAGCCTTCTCTAGGCTCCAGTCTCTGCCACCCTCAATATTCCTGGTTGTCACAGCCTTCTCTAGATCCTAGTCTCTAACACCCTCAATATTCCTTGTTGTCTCAAGGCCTAGTCTCTGCCACCCTCAATATTCCTGTTTGTCACAGCCTTCTCTAGGCTCCAGTATCTACCATCCTCAATGTTCCTGGTTGTCACAGCCTTCTCTAGGCTCCAGTATCTACCACCCTCAGTATTCTTGGTTGTCACAGCCTTCTCTAGGCTCCAGTCTCTGCCACCCTCAGCATTCCTGGTTGTCACAGCCTTCTCTAGGCCCTAGTCTTTGACACCCTCAATATTCCTGGTTGTCACAGCCTTCTCTAGACCCTAGTATTTGACACCCTCAATATTCCTGGTTATCACAGCCTTCTCTAGGCTCCAGTCTCTGTTACCCTCAATATTCCTGGTTGTCACAGCCTTCTGTAGGCTCCAGTCTCTGCCACCCTCAATATTCCTGGTTATCACAGCCTTCTCTAGACCCTAGTATTTGACACCCTCAATATTCCTGGTTGTCACAGCCTTCTCTAGGCTCCAGTCTCTGCCACCCTCAGTATTCCTGGTTGTCACAGCCTTCTCTAGGCTCCAGTCTCTGCCACCCTCAGTATTCCTGGTTGTCACAGCCTTCTCTAGGCTCCAGTCTCTGCCACCCTCAGTATTCCTGGTTGTCACAGCCTTCTGTAGGCTCCAGTCTCTGCCACCCTCAATATTCCTGGTTATCACAGCCTTCTCTAGACCCTAGTATTTGACACCCTCAATATTCCTGGTTGTCACAGCCTTCTCTTGGCTCCAGTCTCTGCCACCCTCAGTATTCCTGGTTGTCACAGCCTTCTCTTGGCTCCAGTCTCTGCCACCCTCAGCATTCCTGGTTGTCACAGCCTTCTCTAGGCTCAAGTCTCTGCCACCCTCAGTATTCCTGGTTGTCACAGCCTTCTCTAGGCCCTAATCTCTAACACCCTCAGTATTCCTGGTTGTCACAGCCTTCTCTAGGCCCTGGTCTCTAACATCCTCAGTATTCCTGGTTGTCACCTCTAACATCCTCAGTATTCCTGGTTGTCACAGCCTTCTCTAGATCCTAGTCTCTAACACCCTCAATATTCCTTGTTGTCTCAAGGCCTAGTCTCTGCCACCCTCAATATTCCTGTTTGTCACAGCCTTCTCTAGGCTCCAGTATCTACCATCCTCAATGTTCCTGGTTGTCACAGCCTTCTCTAGGCTCCAGTATCTACCACCCTCATTATTCTTGGTTGTCACAGCCTTCTCTAGGCTCCAGTCTCTGCCACCCTCAGCATTCCTGGTTGTCACAGCCTTCTCTAGGCCCTAGTCTTTGACACCCTCAATATTCCTGGTTGTCACAGCCTTCTCTAGACCCTAGTATTTGACACCCTCAATATTCCTGGTTATCACAGCCTTCTCTAGGCTCCAGTCTCTGTTACCCTCAATATTCCTGGTTGTCACAGCCTTCTGTAGGCTCCAGTCTCTGCCACCCTCAATATTCCTGGTTATCACAGCCTTCTCTAGACCCTAGTATTTGACACCCTCAATATTCCTGGTTGTCACAGCCTTCTCTAGGCTCCAGTCTCTGCCACCCTCAGTATTCCTGGTTGTCACAGCCTTCTCTAGGCTCCAGTCTCTGCCACCCTCAGTATTCCTGGTTGTCACAGCCTTCTCTAGGCTCCAGTCTCTGCCACCCTCAGTATTCCTGGTTGTCACAGCCTTCTCTAGGCTCCAGTCTCTGCCACCCTCAATATTCCTGGTTATCACAGCCTTCTCTAGACCCTAGTATTTGACACCCTCAATATTCCTGGTTGTCACAGCCTTCTCTTGGCTCCAGTCTCTGCCACCCTCAGTATTCCTGGTTGTCACAGCCTTCTCTAGGCTCCAGTCTCTGCCACCCTCAATATTCCTGATTGTCACAGCCTTCTCTAGGCTCCAGTCTCTGCCACCCTCAGCATTCCTGGTTGTCACAGCCTTCTCTAGGCTCAAGTCTCTGCCACCCTCAGTATTCCTGGTTGTCACAGCCTTCTCTAGGCCCTAATCTCTAACACCCTCAGTATTCCTGGTTGTCACAGCCTTCTCTAGGCCCTGGTCTCTAACATCCTCAGTATTCCTGGTTGTCACAGCCTTCTCTAGATCCTAGTCTCTAACACCCTCAATATTCCTGGTTGTCACAGCCTTCTCTAGGCCCTAGTCTCTAACATCCTCAATATTCCTGGTTGTGACAGCCTTCTCTAGGCTCCAGTCTCTGTCACCCTCAATATTCCTGATTGTCACAGCCTTCTCTAGGCTCCAGTCTCTGCCACCCTCAGCATTCCTGGTTGTCACAGCCTTCTCTAGGCCCTAATCTTTGACACCCTCAGTATTCCTGGTTGTCACAGCCTTCTCTAGGCTCCAGTCTCTGCCACCCTCAGTATTCCTGGTTGTCACAGCCTTCTCTAGGCTCCAGTCTCTGCCACCCTCAGTATTCCTGGTTGTCACAGCCTTCTCTAGGCTCCAGTCTCTGCCACCCTCAGTATTCCTGGTTGTCACAGCCTTCTGTAGGCTCCAGTCTCTGCCACCCTCAGTATTCCTGGTTGTCACAGCCTTCTCTAGGCTCCAGTCTCTGCCACCCTCAATATTCCTGGTTATCACAACCTTCTCTAGACCCTAGTATTTGACACCCTCAATATTCCTGGTTGTCACAGCCTTCTCTAGGCTCCAGTCTCTGCCACACTCAGTATTCCTGGTTGTCACAGCCTTCTCTTGGCTCCAGTCTCTGCCACCCTCAATATTCCTGTTTGTCACAGCCTTCTCTAGGCTCCAGTATCTACCATCCTCAATGTTCCTGGTTGTCACAGCCTTCTCTAGGCTCCAGTATCTTCCACCCTCAGTATTCCTGGTTGTCACAGCCTTCTCTAGGCTCCAGTCTCTGCCACCCTCAGCATTCCTGGTTGTCACAGCCTTCTCTAGGCCCTAGTCTTTGACACCCTCAATATTCCTGGTTGTCACAGCCTTCTCTAGACCCTAGTATTTGACACCCTCAATATTCCTGGTTATCACAGCCTTCTCTAGGCTCCAGTCTCTGTTACCCTCAATATTCCTGGTTGTCACAGCCTTCTCTAGGCTCCAGTCTCTGCCACCCTCAATATTCCTGGTTATCACAGCCTTCTCTAGACCCTAGTATTTGACACCCTCAATATTCCTGGTTGTCACAGCCTTCTCTAGGCTCCAGTCTCTGCCACCCTCAGTATTCCTGGTTGTCACAGCCTTCTCTAGGCTCCAGTCTCTGCCACCCTCAGTATTCCTGGTTGTCACAGCCTTCTCTAGGCTCCAGTCTCTGTCACCCTCAATATTCCTGGTTGTCACAGCCTTCTCTAGGCTCCAGTCTCTGCCACCCTCAATATTCCTGGTTATCACAGCCTTCTCTAGACCCTAGTATTTGACACCCTCAATATTCCTGGTTGTCACAGCCTTCTCTAGGCTCCAGTCTCTGCCACCCTCAGTATTCCTGGTTGTCACAGCCTTCTCTAGGCTCCAGTCTCTGCCACTCTCAGTATTCCTGGTTGTCACAGCCTTCTCTAGGCTCCAGTCTCTGCCACCCTCAGTATTCCTGGTTGTCACAGCCTTCTCTAGGCTCCAGTCTCTGCCACCCTCAATATTCCTTGTTGTCACAGCCTTCTCTAGATCCTAGTCTCTAACACCCTCAATATTCCTGGTTGTCACAGCCTTCTCTAGGCTCCAGTATCTACCATCCTCAATATTCTTGGTTTTCACAGCCTTCTCTAGGCTCCAGTCTCTGTCACCATCAATATTCCTGGTTGTCACAGCCTTCTCTAGGCTCCAGTCTCTGCCACCCTCAGCATTCCCGGTTGTCACAGCCTTCTCTAGGCCCTAGTCTTTGACACCCTCAATATTCCTGGTTGTCACAGCCTTCTCTAGACCCTAGTATTTGACACCCTCAATATTCCTGGTTATCACAGCCTTCTCTAGGCTCCAGTCTCTGTTACCCTCAATATTCCTGGTTGTCACAGCCTTTTCTAGGCTCCAGTCTCTGCTACCCTCAATATTCCTGGTTGTCACAGCCTTGTCTAGGCCCTAGTCTTTGACACCCTCAATATTCCTGGTTGTCACAGCCTTCTCTAGACCCTAGTATTTGACACCCTCAATATTCCTGGTTGTCACAGCCTTCTCTAGACCCTAGTATTTGACACCCTCAATATTCCTGGTTGTCACAGCCTTCTCTAGACCCTAGTATTTGACACCCTCAATATTCCTGGTTATCACAGCCTTCTCTAGGCTCCAGTCTCTGTTACCCTCAATATTCCTGGTTGTCACAGCCTTCTCTAGGCTCCAGTCTCTGTTACCCTCAATATTCCTGGTTGTCACAGCCTTCTCTAGGCTCCAGTCTCTGCCACCCTCAATATTCCTGGTTATCACAGCCTTCTCTAGACCCTAGTATTTGACACCCTCAATATTCCTGGTTGTCACAGCCTTCTCTAGGCTCCAGTCTCTGCCACCCTCAGTATTCCTGGTTGTCGCAGCCTTCTCTAGGCTCCAGTCTCTGCCACCCTCAGTATTCCTGGTTGTCACAGCCTTCTCTAGGCTCCAGTCTCTGCCACCCTCAGTATTCCTGGTTGTCACAGCCTTCTCTAGGCTCCAGTCTCTGCCACCCTCAATATTCCTTGTTGTCACAGCCTTCTCTAGATCCTAGTCTCTAACACCCTCAATATTCCTGGTTGTCACAGCCTTCTCTAGGCTCCAGTATCTACCATCCTCAATATTCTTGGTTGTCACAGCCTTCTCTAGGCTCCAGTCTCTGTCACCATCAATATTCCTGGTTGTCACAGCCTTCTCTAGGCTCCAGTCTCTGCCACCCTCAGCATTCCTGGTTGTCACAGCCTTCTCTAGGCCCTAGTCTTTGACACCCTCAATATTCCTGGTTGTCACAGCCTTCTCTAGACCCTAGTATTTGACACCCTCAATATTCCTGGTTATCACAGCCTTCTCTAGGCTCCAGTCTCTGTTACCCTCAATATTCCTGGTTGTCACAGCCTTTTCTAGGCTCCAGTCTCTGCTACCCTCAATATTCCTGGTTGTCACAGCCTTGTCTAGGCCCTAGTCTTTGACACCCTCAATATTCCTGGTTGTCACAGCCTTCTCTAGACCCTAGTATTTGACACCCTCAATATACCTGGTTGTCACAGCCTTCTCTAGACCCTAGTATTTGACACCCTCAATATTCCTGGTTATCACAGCCTTCTCTAGGCTCCAGTATCTACCACCCTCAGTATTCCTGGTTGTCACCGCCTTCTCTAGGCTCTAGTCTCTGCCACCCTCAATATTCCTGGTTGTCACAGCCTTCTCTAGGCTCCAGTCTCTGCCACCCTCAATATTCCTGGTTATCACAGCCTTCTCTAGACCCTAGTATTTGACACCCTCAATATTCCTGGTTGTCACAGCCTTCTCTAGGCTCCAGTCTCTGCCACCCTCAGTATTCCTGGTTGTCACAGCCTTCTCTAGGCTCCAGTCTCTGCCACCCTCAGTATTCCTGGTTGTCACAGCCTTCTCTAGGCTCCAGTCTCTGCCACCCTCAGTATTCCTGGTTGTCACAGCCTTCTCTAGGCTCCAGTCTCTGCCACCCTCAGTATTCCTGGTTGTCACAGCCTTCTCTAGGCTCCAGTCTCTGCCACCCTCAATATTCCTGGTTATCACAGCCTTCTCTAGACCCTAGTATTTGACACCCTCAATATTCCTGGTTGTCACAGCCTTCTCTAGGCTCCAGTCTCTGCCACCCTCAGTATTCCTGGTTGTCACAGCCTTCTCTAGGCTCCAGTCTCTGCCACCCTCAATATTCCTGGTTGTCACAGCCTTCTCTAGATCCTAGTCTCTAACACCCTCAATATTCCTTGTTGTCTCAAGGCCTAGTCTCTGCCACCCTCAATATTCCTGTTTGTCACAGCCTTCTCTAGGCTCCAGTATCTACCATCCTCAATGTTCCTGGTTGTCACAGCCTTCTCTAGGCTCCAGTATCTACCACCCTCAGTATTCTTGGTTGTCACAGCCTTCTCTAGGCTCCAGTCTCTGCCACCCTCAGCATTCCTGGTTGTCACAGCCTTCTCTAGGCCCTAGTCTTTGACACCCTCAATATTCCTGGTTGTCACAGCCTTCTCTAGACCCTAGTATTTGACACCCTCAATATTCCTGGTTATCACAGCCTTCTCTAGGCTCCAGTCTCTGTTACCCTCAATATTCCTGGTTGTCACAGCCTTCTGTAGGCTCCAGTCTCTGCCACCCTCAATATTCCTGGTTATCACAGCCTTCTCTAGACCCTAGTATTTGACACCCTCAATATTCCTGGTTGTCACAGCCTTCTCTTGGCTCCAGTCTCTGCCACCCTCAGTATTCCTGGTTGTCACAGCCTTCTCTAGGCTCCAGTCTCTGCCACCCTCAATATTCCTGATTGTCACAGCCTTCTCTAGGCTCCAGTCTCTGCCACCCTCAGCATTCCTGGTTGTCACAGCCTTCTCTAGGCTCAAGTCTCTGCCACCCTCAGTATTCCTGGTTGTCACAGCCTTCTCTAGGCCCTAATCTCTAACACCCTCAGTATTCCTGGTTGTCACAGCCTTCTCTAGGCCCTGGTCTCTAACATCCTCAGTATTCCTGGTTGTCACAGCCTTCTCTAGATCCTAGTCTCTAACACCCTCAATATTCCTGGTTGTCACAGCCTTCTCTAGGCCCTAGTCTCTAACATCCTCAATATTCCTGGTTGTGACAGCCTTCTCTAGGCTCCAGTCTCTGTCACCCTCAATATTCCTGATTGTCACAGCCTTCTCTAGGCTCCAGTCTCTGCCACCCTCAGCATTCCTGGTTGTCACAGCCTTCTCTAGGCCCTAATCTTTGACACCCTCAGTATTCCTGGTTGTCACAGCCTTCTCTAGGCTCCAGTCTCTGCCACCCTCAGTATTCCTGGTTGTCACAGCCTTCTCTAGGCTCCAGTCTCTGCCACCCTCAGTATTCCTGGTTGTCACAGCCTTCTCTAGGCTCCAGTCTCTGCCACCCTCAGTATTCCTGGTTGTCACAGCCTTCTGTAGGCTCCAGTCTCTGCCACCCTCAGTATTCCTGGTTGTCACAGCCTTCTCTAGGCTCCAGTCTCTGCCACCCTCAATATTCCTGGTTATCACAACCTTCTCTAGACCCTAGTATTTGACACCCTCAATATTCCTGGTTGTCACAGCCTTCTCTAGGCTCCAGTCTCTGCCACACTCAGTATTCCTGGTTGTCACAGCCTTCTCTTGGCTCCAGTCTCTGCCACCCTCAATATTCCTGTTTGTCACAGCCTTCTCTAGGCTCCAGTATCTACCATCCTCAATGTTCCTGGTTGTCACAGCCTTCTCTAGGCTCCAGTATCTTCCACCCTCAGTATTCCTGGTTGTCACAGCCTTCTCTAGGCTCCAGTCTCTGCCACCCTCAGCATTCCTGGTTGTCACAGCCTTCTCTAGGCCCTAGTCTTTGACACCCTCAATATTCCTGGTTGTCACAGCCTTCTCTAGACCCTAGTATTTGACACCCTCAATATTCCTGGTTATCACAGCCTTCTCTAGGCTCCAGTCTCTGTTACCCTCAATATTCCTGGTTGTCACAGCCTTCTCTAGGCTCCAGTCTCTGCCACCCTCAATATTCCTGGTTATCACAGCCTTCTCTAGACCCTAGTATTTGACACCCTCAATATTCCTGGTTGTCACAGCCTTCTCTAGGCTCCAGTCTCTGCCACCCTCAGTATTCCTGGTTGTCACAGCCTTCTCTAGGCTCCAGTCTCTGCCACCCTCAGTATTCCTGGTTGTCACAGCCTTCTCTAGGCTCCAGTCTCTGTCACCCTCAATATTCCTGGTTGTCACAGCCTTCTCTAGGCTCCAGTCTCTGCCACCCTCAATATTCCTGGTTATCACAGCCTTCTCTAGACCCTAGTATTTGACACCCTCAATATTCCTGGTTGTCACAGCCTTCTCTAGGCTCCAGTCTCTGCCACCCTCAGTATTCCTGGTTGTCACAGCCTTCTCTAGGCTCCAGTCTCTGCCACTCTCAGTATTCCTGGTTGTCACAGCCTTCTCTAGGCTCCAGTCTCTGCCACCCTCAGTATTCCTGGTTGTCACAGCCTTCTCTAGGCTCCAGTCTCTGCCACCCTCAATATTCCTTGTTGTCACAGCCTTCTCTAGATCCTAGTCTCTAACACCCTCAATATTCCTGGTTGTCACAGCCTTCTCTAGGCTCCAGTATCTACCATCCTCAATATTCTTGGTTTTCACAGCCTTCTCTAGGCTCCAGTCTCTGTCACCATCAATATTCCTGGTTGTCACAGCCTTCTCTAGGCTCCAGTCTCTGCCACCCTCAGCATTCCCGGTTGTCACAGCCTTCTCTAGGCCCTAGTCTTTGACACCCTCAATATTCCTGGTTGTCACAGCCTTCTCTAGACCCTAGTATTTGACACCCTCAATATTCCTGGTTATCACAGCCTTCTCTAGGCTCCAGTCTCTGTTACCCTCAATATTCCTGGTTGTCACAGCCTTTTCTAGGCTCCAGTCTCTGCTACCCTCAATATTCCTGGTTGTCACAGCCTTGTCTAGGCCCTAGTCTTTGACACCCTCAATATTCCTGGTTGTCACAGCCTTCTCTAGACCCTAGTATTTGACACCCTCAATATTCCTGGTTGTCACAGCCTTCTCTAGACCCTAGTATTTGACACCCTCAATATTCCTGGTTGTCACAGCCTTCTCTAGACCCTAGTATTTGACACCCTCAATATTCCTGGTTATCACAGCCTTCTCTAGGCTCCAGTCTCTGTTACCCTCAATATTCCTGGTTGTCACAGCCTTCTCTAGGCTCCAGTCTCTGTTACCCTCAATATTCCTGGTTGTCACAGCCTTCTCTAGGCTCCAGTCTCTGCCACCCTCAATATTCCTGGTTATCACAGCCTTCTCTAGACCCTAGTATTTGACACCCTCAATATTCCTGGTTGTCACAGCCTTCTCTAGGCTCCAGTCTCTGCCACCCTCAGTATTCCTGGTTGTCGCAGCCTTCTCTAGGCTCCAGTCTCTGCCACCCTCAGTATTCCTGGTTGTCACAGCCTTCTCTAGGCTCCAGTCTCTGCCACCCTCAGTATTCCTGGTTGTCACAGCCTTCTCTAGGCTCCAGTCTCTGCCACCCTCAATATTCCTTGTTGTCACAGCCTTCTCTAGATCCTAGTCTCTAACACCCTCAATATTCCTGGTTGTCACAGCCTTCTCTAGGCTCCAGTATCTACCATCCTCAATATTCTTGGTTGTCACAGCCTTCTCTAGGCTCCAGTCTCTGTCACCATCAATATTCCTGGTTGTCACAGCCTTCTCTAGGCTCCAGTCTCTGCCACCCTCAGCATTCCTGGTTGTCACAGCCTTCTCTAGGCCCTAGTCTTTGACACCCTCAATATTCCTGGTTGTCACAGCCTTCTCTAGACCCTAGTATTTGACACCCTCAATATTCCTGGTTATCACAGCCTTCTCTAGGCTCCAGTCTCTGTTACCCTCAATATTCCTGGTTGTCACAGCCTTTTCTAGGCTCCAGTCTCTGCTACCCTCAATATTCCTGGTTGTCACAGCCTTGTCTAGGCCCTAGTCTTTGACACCCTCAATATTCCTGGTTGTCACAGCCTTCTCTAGACCCTAGTATTTGACACCCTCAATATACCTGGTTGTCACAGCCTTCTCTAGACCCTAGTATTTGACACCCTCAATATTCCTGGTTATCACAGCCTTCTCTAGGCTCCAGTATCTACCACCCTCAGTATTCCTGGTTGTCACCGCCTTCTCTAGGCTCTAGTCTCTGCCACCCTCAATATTCCTGGTTGTCACAGCCTTCTCTAGGCTCCAGTCTCTGCCACCCTCAATATTCCTGGTTATCACAGCCTTCTCTAGACCCTAGTATTTGACACCCTCAATATTCCTGGTTGTCACAGCCTTCTCTAGGCTCCAGTCTCTGCCACCCTCAGTATTCCTGGTTGTCACAGCCTTCTCTAGGCTCCAGTCTCTGCCACCCTCAGTATTCCTGGTTGTCACAGCCTTCTCTAGGCTCCAGTCTCTGCCACCCTCAGTATTCCTGGTTGTCACAGCCTTCTCTAGGCTCCAGTCTCTGCCACCCTCAGTATTCCTGGTTGTCACAGCCTTCTCTAGGCTCCAGTCTCTGCCACCCTCAATATTCCTGGTTATCACAGCCTTCTCTAGACCCTAGTATTTGACACCCTCAATATTCCTGGTTGTCACAGCCTTCTCTAGGCTCCAGTCTCTGCCACCCTCAGTATTCCTGGTTGTCACAGCCTTCTCTAGGCTCCAGTCTCTGCCACCCTCAATATTCCTGGTTGTCACAGCCTTCTCTAGATCCTAGTCTCTAACACCCTCAATATTCCTTGTTGTCTCAAGGCCTAGTCTCTGCCACCCTCAATATTCCTGTTTGTCACAGCCTTCTCTAGGCTCCAGTATCTACCATCCTCAATGTTCCTGGTTGTCACAGCCTTCTCTAGGCTCCAGTATCTACCACCCTCAGTATTCTTGGTTGTCACAGCCTTCTCTAGGCTCCAGTCTCTGCCACCCTCAGCATTCCTGGTTGTCACAGCCTTCTCTAGGCCCTAGTCTTTGACACCCTCAATATTCCTGGTTGTCACAGCCTTCTCTAGACCCTAGTATTTGACACCCTCAATATTCCTGGTTATCACAGCCTTCTCTAGGCTCCAGTCTCTGTTACCCTCAATATTCCTGGTTGTCACAGCCTTCTGTAGGCTCCAGTCTCTGCCACCCTCAATATTCCTGGTTATCACAGCCTTCTCTAGACCCTAGTATTTGACACCCTCAATATTCCTGGTTGTCACAGCCTTCTCTAGGCTCCAGTCTCTGCCACCCTCAGTATTCCTGGTTGTCACAGCCTTCTCTAGGCTCCAGTCTCTGCCACCCTCAGTATTCCTGGTTGTCACAGCCTTCTCTAGGCTCCAGTCTCTGCCACCCTCAGTATTCCTGGTTGTCACAGCCTTCTCTAGGCTCCAGTCTCTGCCACCCTCAATATTCCTGGTTATCACAGCCTTCTCTAGACCCTAGTATTTGACACCCTCAATATTCCTGGTTGTCACAGCCTTCTCTTGGCTCCAGTCTCTGCCACCCTCAGTATTCCTGGTTGTCACAGCCTTCTCTAGGCTCCAGTCTCTGCCACCCTCAATATTCCTGGTTGTCACAGCCTTCTCTAGGCTCCAGTCTCTGCCACCCTCAGCATTCCTGGTTGTCACAGCCTTCTCTAGGCTCAAGTCTCTGCCACCCTCAGTATTCCTGGTTGTCACAGCCTTCTCTAGGCCCTAATCTCTAACACCCTCAGTATTCCTGGTTGTCACAGCCTTCTCTAGGCCCTGGTCTCTAACATCCTCAGTATTCCTGGTTGTCACAGCCTTCTCTAGATCCTAGTCTCTAACACCCTCAATATTCCTGGTTGTCACAGCCTTCTGTAGGCCCTAGTCTCTAACATCCTCAATATTCCTGGTTGTCACAGCCTTCTCTAGGCTCCAGTCTCTGTCACCCTCAATATTCCTGATTGTCACAGCCTTCTCTAGGCTCCAGTCTCTGCCACCCTCAGCATTCCTGGTTGTCACAGCCTTCTCTAGGCCCTAATCTTTGACACCCTCAGTATTCCTGGTTGTCACAGCCTTCTCTAGGCTCCAGTCTCTGCCACCCTCAGTATTCCTGGTTGTCACAGCCTTCTCTAGGCTCCAGTCTCTGCCACCCTCAGTATTCCTGGTTGTCACAGCCTTCTCTAGGCTCCAGTCTCTGCCACCCTCAGTATTCCTGGTTGTCACAGCCTTCTCTAGGCTCCAGTCTCTGCCACCCTCAATATTCCTTGTTGTCACAGCCTTCTCTAGATCCTAGTCTCTAACACCCTCAATATTCCTGGTTGTCACAGCCTTCTCTAGGCTCCAGTATCTACCATCCTCAATATTCTTGGTTGTCACAGCCTTCTCTAGGCTCCAGTCTCTGTCACCATCAATATTCCTGGTTGTCACAGCCTTCTCTAGGCTCCAGTCTCTGCCACCCTCAGCATTCCTGGTTGTCACAGCCTTCTCTAGGCCCTAGTCTTTGACACCCTCAATATTCCTGGTTGTCACAGCCTTCTCTAGACCCTAGTATTTGACACCCTCAATATTCCTGGTTATCACAGCCTTCTCTAGGCTCCAGTCTCTGTTACCCTCAATATTCCTGGTTGTCACAGCCTTTTCTAGGCTCCAGTCTCTGCTACCCTCAATATTCCTGGTTGTCACAGCCTTGTCTAGGCCCTAGTCTTTGACACCCTCAATATTCCTGGTTGTCACAGCCTTCTCTAGACCCTAGTATTTGACACCCTCAATATACCTGGTTGTCACAGCCTTCTCTAGACCCTAGTATTTGACACCCTCAATATTCCTGGTTATCACAGCCTTCTCTAGGCTCCAGTATCTACCACCCTCAGTATTCCTGGTTGTCACAGCCTTCTCTAGGCTCTAGTCTCTGCCACCCTCAATATTCCTGGTTGTCACAGCCTTCTCTAGGCTCCAGTCTCTGCCACCCTCAATATTCCTGGTTATCACAGCCTTCTCTAGACCCTAGTATTTGACACCCTCAATATTCCTGGTTGTCACAGCCTTCTCTAGGCTCCAGTCTCTGCCACCCTCAGTATTCCTGGTTGTCACAGCCTTCTCTAGGCTCCAGTCTCTGCCACCCTCAGTATTCCTGGTTGTCACAGCCTTCTCTAGGCTCCAGTCTCTGCCACCCTCAGTATTCCTGGTTGTCACAGCCTTCTCTAGGCTCCAGTCTCTGCCACCCTCAGTATTCCTGGTTGTCACAGCCTTCTCTAGGCTCCAGTCTCTGCCACCCTCAATATTCCTGGTTATCACAGCCTTCTCTAGACCCTAGTATTTGACACCCTCAATATTCCTGGTTGTCACAGCCTTCTCTAGGCTCCAGTCTCTGCCACCCTCAGTATTCCTGGTTGTCACAGCCTTCTCTAGGCTCCAGTCTCTGCCACCCTCAATATTCCTGGTTGTCACAGCCTTCTCTAGATCCTAGTCTCTAACACCCTCAATATTCCTTGTTGTCTCAAGGCCTAGTCTCTGCCACCCTCAATATTCCTGTTTGTCACAGCCTTCTCTAGGCTCCAGTATCTACCATCCTCAATGTTCCTGGTTGTCACAGCCTTCTCTAGGCTCCAGTATCTACCACCCTCAGTATTCTTGGTTGTCACAGCCTTCTCTAGGCTCCAGTCTCTGCCACCCTCAGCATTCCTGGTTGTCACAGCCTTCTCTAGGCCCTAGTCTTTGACACCCTCAATATTCCTGGTTGTCACAGCCTTCTCTAGACCCTAGTATTTGACACCCTCAATATTCCTGGTTATCACAGCCTTCTCTAGGCTCCAGTCTCTGTTACCCTCAATATTCCTGGTTGTCACAGCCTTCTGTAGGCTCCAGTCTCTGCCACCCTCAATATTCCTGGTTATCACAGCCTTCTCTAGACCCTAGTATTTGACACCCTCAATATTTCTGGTTGTCACAGCCTTCTCTAGGCTCCAGTCTCTGCCACCCTCAGTATTCCTGGTTGTCACAGCCTTCTCTAGGCTCCAGTCTCTGCCACCCTCAGTATTCCTGGTTGTCACAGCCTTCTCTAGGCTCCAGTCTCTGCCACCCTCAGTATTCCTGGTTGTCACAGCCTTCTCTAGGCTCCAGTCTCTGCCACCCTCAATATTCCTGGTTATCACAGCCTTCTCTAGACCCTAGTATTTGACACCCTCAATATTCCTGGTTGTCACAGCCTTCTCTTGGCTCCAGTCTCTGCCACCCTCAGTATTCCTGGTTGTCACAGCCTTCTCTAGGCTCCAGTCTCTGCCACCCTCAATATTCCTGGTTGTCACAGCCTTCTCTAGGCTCCAGTCTCTGCCACCCTCAGCATTCCTGGTTGTCACAGCCTTCTCTAGGCTCAAGTCTCTGCCACCCTCAGTATTCCTGGTTGTCACAGCCTTCTCTAGGCCCTAATCTCTAACACCCTCAGTATTCCTGGTTGTCACAGCCTTCTCTAGGCCCTGGTCTCTAACATCCTCAGTATTCCTGGTTGTCACAGCCTTCTCTAGATCCTAGTCTCTAACACCCTCAATATTCCTGGTTGTCACAGCCTTCTCTAGGCCCTAGTCTCTAACATCCTCAATATTCCTGGTTGTCACAGCCTTCTCTAGGCTCCAGTCTCTGTCACCCTCAATATTCCTGATTGTCACAGCCTTCTCTAGGCTCCAGTCTCTGCCACCCTCAGCATTCCTGGTTGTCACAGCCTTCTCTAGGCCCTAATCTTTGACACCCTCAGTATTCCTGGTTGTCACAGCCTTCTCTAGGCTCCAGTCTCTGCCACCCTCAGTATTCCTGGTTGTCACAGCCTTCTCTAGGCTCCAGTCTCTGCCACCCTCAGTATTCCTGGTTGTCACAGCCTTCTCTAGGCTCCAGTCTCTGCCACCCTCAGTATTCCTGGTTGTCACAGCCTTCTGTAGGCTCCAGTCTCTGCCACCCTCAATATTCCTGGTTATCACAACCTTCTCTAGACCCTAGTATTTGACACCCTCAATATTCCTGGTTGTCACAGCCTTCTCTAGGCTCCAGTCTCTGCCACACTCAGTATTCCTGGTTGTCACAGCCTTCTCTAGGCTCCAGTCTCTGCCACCCTCAATATTCCTGTTTGTCACAGCCTTCTCTAGGCTCCAGTATCTACCACCCTCAGTATTCCTGGTTGTCACAGCCTTCTCTAGGCTCCAGTCTCTGCCACCCTCAGCATTCCTGGTTGTCACAGCCTTCTCTAGGCCCTAGTCTTTGACACCCTCAATATTCCTGGTTGTCACAGCCTTCTCTAGACCCTAGTATTTGACACCCTCAATATTCCTGGTTATCACAGCCTTCTCTAGGCTCCAGTCTCTGTTACCCTCAATATTCCTGGTTGTCACAGCCTTCTCTAGGCTCCAGTCTCTGCCACCCTCAATATTCCTGGTTATCACAGCCTTCTCTAGACCCTAGTATTTGACACCCTCAATATTCCTGGTTGTCACAGCCTTCTCTAGGCTCCAGTCTCTGCCACCCTCAGTATTCCTGGTTGTCACAGCCTTCTCTAGGCTCCAGTCTCTGCCACCCTCAGTATTCCTGGTTGTCACAGCCTTCTCTAGGCTCCAGTCTCTGTCACCCTCAATATTCCTGGTTGTCACAGCCTTCTCTAGGCTCCAGTCTCTGCCACCCTCAATATTCCTGGTTATCACAGCCTTCTCTAGACCCTAGTATTTGACACCCTCAATATTCCTGGTTGTCACAGCCTTCTCTAGGCTCCAGTCTCTGCCACCCTCAGTATTCCTGGTTGTCACAGCCTTCTCTAGGCTCCAGTCTCTGCCACCCTCAGTATTCCTGGTTGTCACAGCCTTCTCTAGGCTCCAGTCTCTGCCACCCTCAGTATTCCTGGTTGTCACAGCCTTCTCTAGGCTCCAGTCTCTGCCACCCTCAATATTCCTTGTTGTCACAGCCTTCTCTAGATCCTAGTCTCTAACACCCTCAATATTCCTGGTTGTCACAGCCTTCTCTAGGCTCCAGTATCTACCATCCTCAATATTCTTGGTTGTCACAGCCTTCTCTAGGCTCCAGTCTCTGTCACCATCAATATTCCTGGTTGTCACAGCCTTCTCTAGGCTCCAGTCTCTGCCACCCTCAGCATTCCTGGTTGTCACAGCCTTCTCTAGGCCCTAGTCTTTGACACCCTCAATATTCCTGGTTGTCACAGCCTTCTCTAGACCCTAGTATTTGACACCCTCAATATTCCTGGTTATCACAGCCTTCTCTAGGCTCCAGTCTCTGTTACCCTCAATATTCCTGGTTGTCACAGCCTTTTCTAGGCTCCAGTCTCTGCTACCCTCAATATTCCTGGTTGTCACAGCCTTGTCTAGGCCCTAGTCTTTGACACCCTCAATATTCCTGGTTGTCACAGCCTTCTCTAGACCCTAGTATTTGACACCCTCAATATTCCTGGTTGTCACAGCCTTCTCTAGACCCTAGTATTTGACACCCTCAATATTCCTGGTTATCACAGCCTTCTCTAGGCTCCAGTATCTACCATCCTCAATGTTCCTGGTTGTCACAGCCTTCTCTAGGCTCCAGTATCTACCACCCTCAGTATTCCTGGTTGTCACAGCCTTCTCTAGGCTCCAGTCTCTGCCACCCTCAGCATTCCTGGTTGTCACAGCCTTCTCTAGGCCCTAGTCTTTGACACCCTCAATATTCCTGGTTGTCACAGCCTTCTCTAGACCCTAGTATTTGACACCCTCAATATTCCTGGTTATCACAGCCTTCTCTAGGCTCCAGTCTCTGTTACCCTCAATATTCCTGGTTGTCACAGCCTTCTCTAGGCTCCAGTCTCTGCCACCCTCAATATTCCTGGTTATCACAGCCTTCTCTAGACCCTAGTATTTGACACCCTCAATATTCCTGGTTGTCACAGCCTTCTCTAGGCTCCAGTCTCTGCCACCCTCAGAATTCCTGGTTGTCACAGCCTTCTCTAGGCTCCAGTCTCTGCCACCCTCAGTATTCCTGGTTGTCACAGCCTTCTCTAGGCTCCAGTCTCTGCCACCCTCAGTATTCCTGGTTGTCACAGCCTTCTCTAGGCTCCAGTCTCTGCCACCCTCAATATTCCTGGTTATCACAGCCTTCTCTAGACCCTAGTATTTGACACCCTCAATATTTCTGGTTGTCACAGCCTTCTCTAGGCTCCAGTCTCTGCCACCCTCAGTATTCCTGGTTGTCACAGCCTTCTCTAGGCTCCAGTCTCTGCCACCCTCAGTATTCCTGGTTGTCACAGCCTTCTCTAGGCTCCAGTCTCTGCCACCCTCAGTATTCCTGGTTGTCACAGCCTTCTCTAGGCTCCAGTCTCTGCCACCCTCAATATTCCTGGTTATCACAGCCTTCTCTAGACCCTAGTATTTGACACCCTCAATATTCCTGGTTGTCACAGCCTTCTCTTGGCTCCAGTCTCTGCCACCCTCAGTATTCCTGGTTGTCACAGCCTTCTCTAGGCTCCAGTCTCTGCCACCCTCAATATTCCTGGTTGTCACAGCCTTCTCTAGGCTCCAGTCTCTGCCACCCTCAGCATTCCTGGTTGTCACAGCCTTCTCTAGGCTCAAGTCTCTGCCACCCTCAGTATTCCTGGTTGTCACAGCCTTCTCTAGGCCCTAATCTCTAACACCCTCAGTATTCCTGGTTGTCACAGCCTTCTCTAGGCCCTGGTCTCTAACATCCTCAGTATTCCTGGTTGTCACAGCCTTCTCTAGATCCTAGTCTCTAACACCCTCAATATTCCTGGTTGTCACAGCCTTCTCTAGGCCCTAGTCTCTAACATCCTCAATATTCCTGGTTGTCACAGCCTTCTCTAGGCTCCAGTCTCTGTCACCCTCAATATTCCTGATTGTCACAGCCTTCTCTAGGCTCCAGTCTCTGCCACCCTCAGCATTCCTGGTTGTCACAGCCTTCTCTAGGCCCTAATCTTTGACACCCTCAGTATTCCTGGTTGTCACAGCCTTCTCTAGGCTCCAGTCTCTGCCACCCTCAGTATTCCTGGTTGTCACAGCCTTCTCTAGGCTCCAGTCTCTGCCACCCTCAGTATTCCTGGTTGTCACAGCCTTCTCTAGGCTCCAGTCTCTGCCACCCTCAGTATTCCTGGTTGTCACAGCCTTCTGTAGGCTCCAGTCTCTGCCACCCTCAATATTCCTGGTTATCACAACCTTCTCTAGACCCTAGTATTTGACACCCTCAATATTCCTGGTTGTCACAGCCTTCTCTAGGCTCCAGTCTCTGCCACACTCAGTATTCCTGGTTGTCACAGCCTTCTCTAGGCTCCAGTCTCTGCCACCCTCAATATTCCTGTTTGTCACAGCCTTCTCTAGGCTCCAGTATCTACCATCCTCAATGTTCCTGGTTGTCACAGCCTTCTCTAGGCTCCAGTATCTACCACCCTCAGTATTCCTGGTTGTCACAGCCTTCTCTAGGCTCCAGTCTCTGCCACCCTCAGCATTCCTGGTTGTCACAGCCTTCTCTAGGCCCTAGTCTTTGACACCCTCAATATTCCTGGTTGTCACAGCCTTCTCTAGACCCTAGTATTTGACACCCTCAATATTCCTGGTTATCACAGCCTTCTCTAGGCTCCAGTCTCTGTTACCCTCAATATTCCTGGTTGTCACAGCCTTCTCTAGGCTCCAGTCTCTGCCACCCTCAATATTCCTGGTTATCACAGCCTTCTCTAGACCCTAGTATTTGACACCCTCAATATTCCTGGTTGTCACAGCCTTCTCTAGGCTCCAGTCTCTGCCACCCTCAGTATTCCTGGTTGTCACAGCCTTCTCTAGGCTCCAGTCTCTGCCACCCTCAGTATTCCTGGTTGTCACAGCCTTCTCTAGGCTCCAGTCTCTGTCACCCTCAATATTCCTGGTTGTCACAGCCTTCTCTAGGCTCCAGTCTCTGCCACCCTCAATATTCCTGGTTATCACAGCCTTCTCTAGACCCTAGTATTTGACACCCTCAATATTCCTGGTTGTCACAGCCTTCTCTAGGCTCCAGTCTCTGCCACCCTCAGTATTCCTGGTTGTCACAGCCTTCTCTAGGCTCCAGTCTCTGCCACCCTCAGTATTCCTGGTTGTCACAGCCTTCTCTAGGCTCCAGTCTCTGCCACCCTCAGTATTCCTGGTTGTCACAGCCTTCTCTAGGCTCCAGTCTCTGCCACCCTCAATATTCCTTGTTGTCACAGCCTTCTCTAGATCCTAGTCTCTAACACCCTCAATATTCCTGGTTGTCACAGCCTTCTCTAGGCTCCAGTATCTACCATCCTCAATATTCTTGGTTGTCACAGCCTTCTCTAGGCTCCAGTCTCTGTCACCATCAATATTCCTGGTTGTCACAGCCTTCTCTAGGCTCCAGTCTCTGCCACCCTCAGCATTCCTGGTTGTCACAGCCTTCTCTAGGCCCTAGTCTTTGACACCCTCAATATTCCTGGTTGTCACAGCCTTCTCTAGACCCTAGTATTTGACACCCTCAATATTCCTGGTTATCACAGCCTTCTCTAGGCTCCAGTCTCTGTTACCCTCAATATTCCTGGTTGTCACAGCCTTTTCTAGGCTCCAGTCTCTGCTACCCTCAATATTCCTGGTTGTCACAGCCTTGTCTAGGCCCTAGTCTTTGACACCCTCAATATTCCTGGTTGTCACAGCCTTCTCTAGACCCTAGTATTTGACACCCTCAATATTCCTGGTTGTCACAGCCTTCTCTAGACCCTAGTATTTGACACCCTCAATATTCCTGGTTATCACAGCCTTCTCTAGGCTCCAGTATCTACCATCCTCAATGTTCCTGGTTGTCACAGCCTTCTCTAGGCTCCAGTATCTACCACCCTCAGTATTCCTGGTTGTCACAGCCTTCTCTAGGCTCCAGTCTCTGCCACCCTCAGCATTCCTGGTTGTCACAGCCTTCTCTAGGCCCTAGTCTTTGACACCCTCAATATTCCTGGTTGTCACAGCCTTCTCTAGACCCTAGTATTTGACACCCTCAATATTCCTGGTTATCACAGCCTTCTCTAGGCTCCAGTCTCTGTTACCCTCAATATTCCTGGTTGTCACAGCCTTCTCTAGGCTCCAGTCTCTGCCACCCTCAATATTCCTGGTTATCACAGCCTTCTCTAGACCCTAGTATTTGACACCCTCAATATTCCTGGTTGTCACAGCCTTCTCTAGGCTCCAGTCTCTGCCACCCTCAGAATTCCTGGTTGTCACAGCCTTCTCTAGGCTCCAGTCTCTGCCACCCTCAGTATTCCTGGTTGTCACAGCCTTCTCTAGGCTCCAGTCTCTGCCACCCTCAGTATTCCTGGTTGTCACAGCCTTCTCTAGGCTCCAGTCTCTGCCACCGTCAATATTCCTGGTTATCACAGCCTTCTCTAGACCCTAGTATTTGACACCCTCAATATTCCTGGTTGTCACAGCCTTCTCTAGGCTCCAGTCTCTGCCACCCTCAGTATTCCTGGTTGTCACAGCCTTCTCTAGGCTCCAGTCTCTGCCACCCTCAATATTCCTGGTTGTCACAGCCTTCTCTAGGCTCCAGTCTCTGCCACCCTCAGCATTCCTGGTTGTCACAGCCTTCTCTAGGCTCAAGTCTCTGCCACCCTCAGTATTCCTGGTTGTCACAGCCTTCTCTAGGCCCTAATCTCTAACACCCTCAGTATTCCTGGTTGTCACAGCCTTCTCTAGGCCCTGGTCTCTAACACCCTCAGTATTCCTGGTTGTCACAGCCTTCTCTAGATCCTAGTCTCTAACACCCTCAATATTCCTGGTTGTCACAGCCTTCTCTAGGCCCTAGTCTCTAACATCCTCAATATTCCTGGTTGTCACAGCCTTCTCTAGGCTCCAGTCTCTGTCACCCTCAATATTCCTGATTGTCACAGCCTTCTCTAGGCTCCAGTCTCTGCCACCCTCAGCATTCCTGGTTGTCACAGCCTTCTCTAGGCCCTAATCTTTGACACCCTCAGTATTCCTGGTTGTCACAGCCTTCTCTAGGCTCCAGTCTCTGCCACCCTCAGTATTCCTGGTTGTCACAGCCTTCTCTAGGCTCCAGTCTCTGCCACCCTCAGTATTCCTGGTTGTCACAGCCTTCTCTAGGCTCCAGTCTCTGCCACCCTCAGTATTCCTGGTTGTCACAGCCTTCTGTAGGCTCCAGTCTCTGCCACCCTCAGTATTCCTGGTTGTCACAGCCTTCTCTAGGCTCCAGTCTCTGCCACCCTCAATATTCCTGGTTATCACAACCTTCTCTAGACCCTAGTATTTGACACCCTCAATATTCCTGGTTGTCACAGCCTTCTCTAGGCTCCAGTCTCTGCCACCCTCAGTATTCCTGGTTGTCACAGCCTTCTCTAGGCTCCAGTCTCTGCCACCCTCAATATTCCTGGTTGTCACAGCCTTCTCTAGATCCTAGTCTCTAACACCCTCAATATTCCTTGTTGTCTCAAGGCCTAGTCTCTGCCACCCTCAATATTCCTGTTTGTCACAGCCTTCTCTAGGCTCCAGTATCTACCATCCTCAATGTTCCTGGTTGTCACAGCCTTCTCTAGGCTCCAGTATCTACCACCCTCAGTATTCCTGGTTGTCACAGCCTTCTCTAGGCTCCAGTCTCTGCCACCCTCAGCATTCCTGGTTGTCACAGCCTTCTCTAGGCCCTAGTCTTTGACACCCTCAATATTCCTGGTTGTCACAGCCTTCTCTAGACCCTAGTATTTGACACCCTCAATATTCCTGGTTATCACAGCCTTCTCTAGGCTCCAGTCTCTGTTACCCTCAATATTCCTGGTTGTCACAGCCTTCTCTAGGCTCCAGTCTCTGCCACCCTCAATATTCCTGGTTATCACAGCCTTCTCTAGACCCTAGTATTTGACACCCTCAATATTCCTGGTTGTCACAGCCTTCTCTAGGCTCCAGTCTCTGCCACCCTCAGTATTCCTGGTTGTCACAGCCTTCTCTAGGCTCCAGTCTCTGCCACCCTCAGTATTCCTGGTTGTCACAGCCTTCTCTAGGCTCCAGTCTCTGTCACCCTCAATATTCCTGGTTGTCACAGCCTTCTCTAGGCTCCAGTCTCTGCCACCCTCAATATTCCTGGTTATCACAGCCTTCTCTAGACCCTAGTATTTGACACCCTCAATATTCCTGGTTGTCACAGCCTTCTCTAGGCTCCAGTCTCTGCCACCCTCAGTATTCCTGGTTGTCACAGCCTTCTCTAGGCTCCAGTCTCTGCCACCCTCAGTATTCCTGGTTGTCACAGCCTTCTCTAGGCTCCAGTCTCTGCCACCCTCAGTATTCCTGGTTGTCACAGCCTTCTCTAGGCTCCAGTCTCTGCCACCCTCAGTATTCCTGGTTGTCACAGCCTTCTCTAGGCTCCAGTATCTACCATCCTCAATATTCTTGGTTGTCACAGCCTTCTCTAGGCTCCAGTCTCTGTCACCATCAATATTCCTGGTTGTCACAGCCTTTTCTAGGCTCCAGTCTCTGCCACCCTCAGCATTCCTGGTTGTCACAGCCTTCTCTAGGCCCTAGTCTTTGACACCCTCAATATTCCTGGTTGTCACAGCCTTCTCTAGACCCTAGTATTTGACACCCTCAATATTCCTGGTTATCACAGCCTTCTCTAGGCTCCAGTATCTACCACCCTCAGTATTCCTGGTTGTCACAGCCTTCTCTAGGCTCCAGTCTCTGCCACCCTCAATATTCCTGGTTGTCACAGCCTTCTCTAGGCTCCAGTCTCTGCCACCCTCAATATTCCTGGTTATCACAGCCTTCTCTAGACCCTAGTATTTGACACCCTCAATATTCCTGGTTGTCACAGCCTTCTCTAGGCTCCAGTCTCTGCCACCCTCAGTATTCCTGGTTGTCACAGCCTTCTCTAGGCTCCAGTCTCTGCCACCCTCAGTATTCCTGGTTGTCACAGCCTTCTCTAGGCTCCAGTCTCTGCCACCCTCAGTATTCCTGGTTGTCACAGCCTTCTCTAGGCTCCAGTCTCTGCCACCCTCAATATTCCTGGTTGTCACAGCCTTCTCTAGATCCTAGTCTCTAACACCCTCAATATTCCTTGTTGTCTCAAGGCCTAGTCTCTGCCACCCTCAATATTCCTGTTTGTCACAGCCTTCTCTAGGCTCCAGTATCTACCATCCTCAATGTTCCTGGTTGTCACAGCCTTCTCTAGGCTCCAGTATCTACCACCCTCAGTATTCCTGGTTGTCACAGCCTTCTCTAGGCTCCAGTCTCTGCCACCCTCAGCATTCCTGGTTGTCACAGCCTTCTCTAGGCCCTAGTCTTTGACACCCTCAATATTCCTGGTTGTCACAGCCTTCTCTAGACCCTAGTATTTGACACCCTCAATATTCCTGGTTATCACAGCCTTCTCTAGGCTCCAGTCTCTGTTACCCTCAATATTCCTGGTTGTCACAGCCTTCTCTAGGCTCCAGTCTCTGCCACCCTCAATATTCCTGGTTATCACAGCCTTCTCTAGACCCTAGTACTTGACACCCTCAATATTCCTGGTTGTCACAGCCTTCTCTAGGCTCCAGTCTCTGCCACCCTCAGTATTCCTGGTTGTCACAGCCTTCTCTAGGCTCCAGTCTCAGCCACCCTCAGTATTCCTGGTTGTCACAGCCTTCTCTAGGCTCCAGTCTCTGTCACCCTCAATATTCCTGGTTGTCACAGCCTTCTCTAGGCTCCAGTATCTAACATCCTCAATATTCCTGGTTGTCACAGCCTTCTCTAGGCCCTAGTCTCTAACACCCTCAGTATTCCTGGTTGTCACAGCTTTCTCTAGATCCTAGTCTCTAACACCCTCAATATTCCTGGTTGTCACAGCCTTCTCTAGACCCTAGTCTCTAATACCCTCAATATTCCTGATTGTCACAGCCTTCTCTAGGCTCCAGTCTCTGCCACCCTCAGCATTCCTGGTTGTCACAGCCTTCTCTAGGCCCTAATCTTTGACACCCTCAGTATTCCTGGTTGTCACAGCCTTCTCTAGGCTCCAGTCTCTGCCACCCTCAGTATTCCTGGTTGTCACAGCCTTCTCTAGGCTCCAGTCTCTGCCACCCTCAGTATTCCTGGTTGTCACAGCCTTCTCTAGGCTCCAGTCTCTGCCACACTCAGTATTCCTGGTTGTCACAGCCTTCTCTAGGCCCTAGTCTTTGACACCCTCAATATTCCTGGTTGTCACAGCCTTCTCTAGGCTCCAGTCTCTGCCACCCTCAGTATTCCTGGTTGTCACAGCCTTCTCTAGGCTCCAGTCTCTGCCACCCTCAATATTCCTGATTGTCACAGCCTTCTCAAGGCCTAGTCTCTGACACCCTCATTATTCCTGGTTGTCACAGTCTTATTCACCATAGATAACTTTCCCATCTGATGTTATCATTCACCATAGATAACTTTCCCATCTGATGTTATCATTCACCATAGATAACTTTCCCATCTGATGTTATCATTCACCATAGATAACTTTCCCATCTGATGTTATCATTCACCATAGATAACTTTCCCATCTGATGTTATCATTCACCATAGATAACTTTCCCATCTGATGTTATCATTCACCATAGATAACTTTCCCATCTGATTTTATCATTCACCATAGATAACTTTCCCATCTGATGTTATCATTCACCATAGATAACTTTCCCATCTGATGTTATCATTCACCATAGATAACTTTCCCATCTGATGTTATCATTCACCATAGATAACTTTCCCATCTGATGTTATCATTCACCATAGATAACTTTCCCATCTGATGTTATCATTCACCATAGATAACTTTCCCATCTGTTGTTAACATTGACCATAGATAACTTTCCCGAAGACAGTGGTTGTTGTCTCTGGAGCGGTCACAGCTAGCAAAGATTAGTTTCATTTTTGTGCCAGGGCATGCAGGTGTCCAAGGAAATGAGCAGGCTGACAGGCTTGCAGGTAAGGCTATTGTGGATGGCGGATGAGCCTTGGACCAGGCTGATATACTGAATGCTCTATGAAAAGTAAGTTGTTTGCGAGAACCAAGTGTTGACTGTGAATCTACATCCATGGTCAGACTGTGAAAACAGCAAGTTAAAAGAGGTGTGGCCAAAAAGAACATTATGCAGGAAGCCAAAGAAGATTAATAAACCGCCACAGTACTGGCGTCATGAGCCGCTACACACTGCAGAATTTACTGAGGAGGGGATCTGAGCACTTGTGGACTGAATGGTTCGATGTGCAATGAGGGATGATCTGTCGACTAATTAACTAACTTTCCCATCTGTTGTTATCATTGATCATAGATAATTTTCCCATCTGTTATAATTGATCTTAGATAACTAAATCTCTCCACTTGTTTCTGTGTTATCCCATTTGCTGTCACTGTACACTCTGGTTGCTTTTTTTTCTTGATTTTGACCATAATGTTTTGTGTGTGTTGTTTAGTTTGAGTCCATGTTACTTTCAGTGGTTGTGATGTTTACCAGTTCTTGCAATTCATTTTAATTTCTTGCCATGATGTGTTACCCATAGTCTTTCTTATAAGGTTATCATGATGTTTCAAATTCTTGCAGCTATGAGGAAGTAACACATTCTTGCAGCTAAGAGAAAGTAACACATTTTTGCAGCTATAGAGAGTAACACATTCTTGCAGCTATGAGGAAGTAACACATTCTTGCAGCTAAGAGAAAGTAACACATTTGTGCAGCTATAGGGAAGTAACAAACTTTATTTTCAAAGGATTAAGAATTGGGCATGCAGGCCTGTCTAACATTCTGCCCTTCTATCACTCTTTCATACATTATAACATTCACACATCATTCCAGGCTAACTGAAAACAGTAACAATATAAAAGATATGCATTATAAAGGCATGGAGAAAATGAAAAATCAATACTACATGAATCAGTAATAATAATGACTGGTGTGGCACTCGTTATTAACTATGTGGAATATACTAGCCTACCAAAAGGGGACTGGCTGTTATACTAGGGTTTTATTATTATTATAACACATTCTTGCAGCTATGGCCTATAATCAAATAGATCACATTTTAATTAACAACAGAAATGCATCAAACATACAGCAAGTCAGAAGTTATAGAGGAGCTGAGTGCCACAGTGACCACTTCCTCGTTGGAGCAAAATTTAAAATAAAACTTAAGAGAGCTTTCTATACTAAATTACAAAGATTACACTCAACATATAACAGATAAAAACTGCAAGACATTACAGTCAAAGAGAAATTTACAGATGAAATAAAATGTAAACTTGAAACTCTGCAAAACCCTTTGGAGGAAAGCATTGACCAAACTTGGTTGAACATCAAGAATACAATTCAGTCTACCGCAGAAGAATGTCTCGGTGTGTTAACCACGCATAGAAAGAACAGATGGTTCAATCAAAAATGTGAAGAAGCAGTCATTAGGAAGAAGAATGCCAGACATGTATGGTTAAATGACATCAATAACATCCAAAAGGAAGAGCATTATAGAAATGAATGTAAAGAGGCTACAAAAATAGTCAGACAGCAGAAGCGAGAATATATGAGTAATATAATCAAAGATATGGAAACTAATCACCAGAAAAATGAATCCAGAAAATTTTTTAAAGAACTGAAGTCAATGAAACGAGGGCACCAACAAAACACATATGGTTTAAAAGGCAAAAATGGGAATATGATAAATACCAATGAGGAAATGTGCAACACATAAAAAGAATATTTTATTGAATTACTAAATTGTGAAGCTCCAAGTAACATTTTCTCACAAGAAGAGGTTCTAACATGCGAACCACAAATTGAAGAACCTACATTTGAAGAAATCCTATATGTAATCACACGACTTAAAAACGATAAGGCAACTGGGACTGATGGAATTGCTGCTGAATTTATAAAGGCAGGTGGCCATGCATTACATCTAAAGCTATACGAACTAATAATAAAAATCTGGAGGACAGAAGAATTACCCCATGACTGGAAAGAGTCATTATTGATACCTATCTTTAAGAAAGGAGACAAGTTCCAATGTGGAAATTATAGAGGAATATCACTACTGTCCACAAGCTATAAGATACTATCCGCAGTATTACTAAATAGACTAAAACCATATTCAGAAGACATATTAGGTGACTACCAGGCGGGTTTTAGACAAAACAGATCAACAATAGATCAGATATTTATCTTACGACAAATAGCCGAGAAACATTGGGAATATAAAAGAGATCTCCATAACATTTTTGTGGATTTTAAAAAGGCTTATGATAGTGTCCATAGGAATAGTCTATGGAATGCTATGGAATTTGGAATACCAAGGAAGTTAATCAACATGACCAGACTATGCATGGACGATACTTATAATATAGTAACATATAAAGGCAGGAAATCAGACCCCTTCCAAATAACATCTGGCTTGAAACAGGGTGATGCACTATCGCCGCTACTCTTTAATCTGGCTCTAGAGAAAGTTGTAAGGAAGGTAAAGGAGGAATGTGATATTGGAGGAACATCCAAGCTGCTTGGTTATGCAGATGATATAGATATTATAGGGCAAAGTGAACAAAAGACATTGGAAATATTGACTCACTTAAAGGAAAAAGCCCAACATATGGGGCTGGTTATCAACCAAGATAAGACAGAATATATGGTAATTTCAAGAGACGGAATGGCTAGAAACTCTGGCCACATACAAATAGATAATATGACCATTAAAAGAACGGAAACATACAAATACCTGGGTACGATCTTCAACTGCTCCAACATCATAAGGGAAGAAATACAAACTAGAATCAACTCTGGAAATAAGATATACTATGCACTACAACATCTACTAAAATCAAAGGCGCTATCTCGTAACACCAAAATCACAATATACAAAACACTGATCAGACCAGTTGTGCTGTATGGCTCTGAAATCTGGAGTACAACGAAAGGAGACGAAGCCTTGTTACAAACCTTTGAGAACAAAATTTTAAGACGCATCTTTGGACCCATTAGGGATACACAAAGTGGAGAGTGGAAAAGAAGAAGTAACAAAGACATTTATGATCTGTTTAAGTCCCCGCTAATCACTGGTATCATGAAGGCTAATAGACTACAATGGCTGGGGCATATAGAAAGAATGGAAGATAATAGGGAAACAAAACTCGCTTACACTCAGGAAATAAATGATCGTAGACCCCGAGGTAGACCAAGAAGGCGGTGGAGAGATAATACATGTACAGACCTACAAGCACTTGGAATCAACGACTGGCAAGAGAAGGTCCACCAGAGAGACGAATGGAGACGGATTGTATTTGCAGCAAAGAACCTCAATGGCTCGGAACGCTGAAGAAGAAGAAGAAGAAGAAGAAGAAGATTCTTGCAGCTATGAAGAAGTAACACATTCTTGCAGCTGTAAGGAAGTAACAAATGATTGCAGCTGTAAGGAAGTAACAAATGATTGCAGCTGTAAGGAAGTAACAAATGATTGCAGTTGTAAGGAAGTAACAAATGATTGCAGCTGTCAGGAAGTAACAAATGATTGCAGCTGTCAGGAAGTAACAAATGATTGCAGCTGTCTGGAAGTAACAAATGATTGCAGCTGTCTGGAAGTAACAAATGATTGCAGCTGTCAGGAAGTAACAAATGATTGCAGCTGTCAGGAAGTAACAAATGATTGCAGCTGTCAGGAAGTAACAAATGATTGCAGCTGTCAGGAAGTAACAAATGATTGCAGCTGTCAGGAAGTAACAAATGATTGCAGCTGTCAGGAAGTAACAAATGATTGCAGCTGTCAGGAAGTAAAGGACACTTGTCCACACCTTGAGACTTATGGTGCTGATTCCATATTTATTATAGACAATCGACACTTGAGGAGTGATGGTGTCAGTATATCACCATCCACCTTGGCTTCCCAACCCATCTCTTGGTACCCAGTTTATGGCTGGTGGATACAGGCGTCCAGGTCATATTTACAAATCTGCCTCATGACTGCGGACTGGACCCCATGACCTCTGGGTCACCAGACAAACATACTAGCCACTGCATATGGTCCCAGCTGACTGACTGGCACTCAGTGGGTGATGTGGTGCTTATAATGCCTGGCATATGGTCCCAGCTGACTGACTGACACTCAGTGGGTGGTGCCGTGGTTATATGCTGGCTGATTTCCTTCCCAGAACAAATCTTGGTGCTTGTTTTAGGCTGTATCAACCTGGGGCCTTAGGTCAGTTTTTAAAGAAATTCCATGCCACAATGGGGCTTCATACGAATGACCACTAGGCCAGCAGGCAGCCTGCGGTTGTAAGGTGTGTTATTTTACATGGTTTCTGATTCTTGTCTTGCCATACTTGTACATATTCATCACTTACTTTCTCTAACACTTAATTCACCTTGTTTTATTCTAATGCAGGTTTGGAAATGTTATCTCGAAAGAAAAAATCAAGATCCAGTGCTGCAGGCATGATAAACTCTGCAAAAGATTACCAGACACTCAAATCAGGATTACATTCTGAAAATAGTGGATTGAATGTGGGCAAGGAATCCCCTATGATAATGCCATTGTCACACAGGACACGTATTGCTACACATGTAAAGAGAAAAGCAGAGACAAGTAATTATAAAAAAACGGCAAATGTGAAACGTGCACGCCATGCATCTAATAATAACTTAGGAGGCGATGTTTTATCTGTGGACAGTACAAATTTAGCTGGTGAGGAAACACGAAGCAGCAAAAATAATACAAATTTAGCTGATGAGGAAACACGAAGCAGCAAAAGTAATACAAATTTAGCTGGTGAGGAAACACAAAACAGCAAAACTAATACAAATTTAGCTGGTGAGGAAACACAAAGCAGCAAAAATAAAGTACATAATGCTGAAACATCTGATGTGCTGAAAGGAGGCTGTGCTCTTCATGATGTCCTCCAGTCGCACTCTTTTAGCCAAGCTATCAAACTCCTAAAGGAAGATTACCCTCTCTCTCAGGACGACCTGGACAAAGCTTTGATCTTAGCTTGCCAGGGTGGACACACATATATTATCCAGAAGCTGGTTGATCTTGGAGCAGATGTCAACTGCAGAAGTGCTGATGAAAATACACCGTTGATGATATGTTCCAAAAATGGTTTTGCATATTTGGTACAATTTCTACTGAGAAGAAAAGCAGATATAAATGCTGCTAATTCCGTGGGTGACACTTCTCTAATTCTCTGCACGTACTCTCCTGTTCCAGCAGCCATATTAAAGCTTCTTTTGCAACACAAAGAAATAAACATTGATCACCAGAATGGGCAAGGATATACCGCTCTTATGAAGGCAGTGGAGATGTTTGATTTTAGCACGGCTTACAATTTACTTGCACATCATTTTGTAGCGAATAAAAGACAGTATAATCCCTGGTGGAAAGTGCATCACCAAATTGTAAACTTCAAGGGGGAGACTACAGCAGCCATGTTTGAAAACTGTGGTTTCAGGAAAATGCTTGAAATGTTTGAACAATATATCAAGGTAAAATTTGGCGACTATGACGAGATACCATTTGATTTGAACATTGAAGCGTATGATCTTGATTTGATGAATAGCTTCTTTAACTCTGCTGGTGCTAGTCGCTCTGACAGGAAGTGCATAGCATCTGAAGTATTTATAAAACTGTTTAAACAAAAAATGAATGAGGTTAAAATGTTCAGCAAAATTGAAATTACAATGGTTGAAAGACTTGTGGAATTGGGAGCTAATGATGGCTATTATTCATCTGCTTACACTGTTTGTATTGCAACTGAAGCGGGCAGTCACCCTCTAGTTGAGCTATTGTGTCAACATGCTTTTGATGTTAATAAGCCAAATAATCACCATTCAACGCCTCTAAGTATCGCAGCACGAGAAGATCGCCCTGATCTCATTGAGCTCCTGCTTCAATACAGAGCTGACATCAATAACAAACTTCAGTATACGGGCTCTGCACTTGACATTGCTCTTAGTAATGGCCACATGAGATGTGCAAAACTCCTCATACAAAAGGGTGCAGTTGTGGACATGCCCCTGGCTTTGGCAAGTGCTGTTTCTGGTGGCACATCGTGCTATATAGACTTTCTGTTTGAGCATTATGAGCATAAAACTCGCCAGTGTTTGATAAACAGCAGTGATGATTTGTTACTGCTGGCAGTGAAAGCAGGAAATATTGACATTATCAAACGCATCCTTGAAGCTGGAGCTGACATTAATAGGGAACACTGTTCAGTAACGCCGCTAGTTCTATCTAAAAATGGAGAGGTTGCCAGATATCTGATAGAGAGAGGCGCGAATGTTAATGCCAGGATACACATGGAAACTACTTACTGTACACCTCTGTTGAAGATTTTAACGTGTCGGCCAGTGCTAGATTTGTCAGGGTTGGAGGTAGTTCGTGCACTGTTAGAAAATGGAGCTTCTGGTGTTTGTGATTACGAAATTCTAAGAGTTACAGCTCTTATAAATGGAAGAGTGGCTTTATTACAATTACTTTTACACCATGGAGCTGACTTGTGTGCACGAGACACGGAAGGCAATACTGTACTTATGCATTCTATATATAGAACGTGTCCTAAAATGGCACTGTTTCTAATCAACTATGCAAAAGACAACAAAGATTTTCTCAAAGCTCGCAATTATAATGGGTCTACAGCTTTGATGCATGCTGTGATTCGTAGGCATGTTACTGTAGTCAAAGAGCTAATAGATCACGGTGTTGATGTTAATGCTAAAAATACGGATGGGAATACTGCCCTGTTTTATGTAATTGAAAAATTTATTCAGTGTGATAAAACATGCATGGATATTTTGACTTCTCTGATTGATGCAGGGGCTGATGATAATGGTGGCTTTGTGCTGGCGATGGCTTTAGGCAGATGCTGGAATGATGCTATAATAAAGCTGCTTGATGCTGGAGCAGGTGTCAGTGTTGCTGACAAACATCGTAAACTACTGACAGCACTGAAATATTTATCTTACAGCTTCGGCAGCAGTAGATCAGTATCATGCCTGGCAACACTATTGGATCGAGGTGCCTGTGCATCATATCTAGAACCCACCATGTTTCATATGCTGATTGTAAGCAGATACGCGGACATGGTGTGTAAACTAATTAGACATGGTTTTGGACCTGTAACAATAAAATGGGGTGACATTTTTGCTAAAGATGAACTGTCATTTGATCCCAACACGGATATATCACCACTGTATAGAGCACTGGTAAGTGGTAATGTGTGCATGGCCACCTACTTTATGGACATTATGTTTCTTACTGCATCTGATATGTCTTCACTGAAGCATGACAAGGTTCTTCGTGCATACTTGGAAGAAAAGAATTACAGCCAGTGCCTGGGTCTGCTTGATGAGATGTCTTCACAGCCAGTGTCCCTGTTCAATCTGGCTTTTGTGACAGTGTCCTCTGCTGTAGGGACAGCGCCTGGACGTGAGAACCGTGTCAACATATTACCCATACCACGGATGATGAAAGACAAACTGCTGTTTAAATCACAAGTTGAGGACTTGCCAAGAATAGACAACTCTGCTCAAGAGTTTCTATACTTTGAACCTGATAGTGATTCGTCCTCTGGTTCAGATGATGATTATAATTCAAATATCACCTATGGCCTAGATTAAAGCAAAGTCTTTGTTACATTAAATTGCCCAGCAGTTGTGCCTGTATAAGTAGCATAACATTCAGACCCAAACAGGCTTCTATTTGTCATAGGTGGAGGTTTGCTCTGTGAGTAGTTTTTGAGTATTGATAGTTTACTAGCTTTCTTGTTTCCAAACAATGCACCATGTGTAATTTGTTATTAATAATGTGTTTTGCTGTCTGGCTGTGAATCTTGGAATGTAAATGAACAAATTAAGAAGAGCTTAGAAGCAACAGAGATGTGGTTCCTGAGATGAATGTTGTGAATTCCTTGGACTGCTAAAGTAACTAACAATGACTGCCTGAAAGTGTCTAATGAAACTAGAATATTATATACAACAAAAAAGAGGCAAACAGCTTTCTTCGGTCATGTGATGAGAAGAGAGGCATTGGAGAACCTAATGACAACTGGAAAGTTCGGGGGGAAGAGAGGCAGACCAAGAGAAATGATGCTGGATGGATTGGGACAGTGGCAAGGAGGAATATCATCAGCAGAGTTGATCCAGAAGACCGAGATTTGTTGAGAGTCATGAACTCTTATGCCAGCTGGCATGGCACTTGATGATGATGAATGTGTATGCATCAACATATCATATGTGACTGCTTTTTATGTTAAGTCAGAAAATTCTAAAGAAATCTGGCAATATTTTTCAAGGTATGCATTTTTTGCCTCTGAAAACCATACATTTGTGACTTTATCATGATCACTTCCATTGAGCAGCTGCTGGCATTGATAGGGTTAGTTAGAAGATTTAATAAGTACAGTGAAACTACGATTAACCGCTACTGTTTAACTGGCAGTTTCTGTTATCATCTTTAAAAAAAGAGAGATACAACATAAAGGATACTATTTTCAATGTCGCCACTGCCTGGGCTGACCCAACAGTGTCTAACCTACTGACAAAACTGAAGGAGCTGTGACTGTTTGTGTTGATGAAATTGTGCAACAATGTACGACTTCTTCTTCTTCAGCGTTCCGAGCCATTGAGGTTCTTTGCTGCAGATACAATCCATCTCCATTCATCTCTCTGGTTGACCTTCTCTTGCCAGTCGTTAATTCCAAGTGCTTGTAGGTCTGTACATGTATTATCTCTCCCCCGTCTTCTTGGTCTACCTCGGGGTCTACGGTCATTTATTTCCTAAGTGTAAGCGAGTTTTGTTTCCCTATTATCTTCCATTCTTTCTATATGCCCCAGCCATTGTAGTCTATTAGCCTTGATACCAGTGATTAGCGGGGACTTAGAACAGATCATAAATGTCTTAGTTACTTCTTCTTTTCCACTCTCCACTTTGTGTATCCCTAATGGGTCCAAAGATGTGTCTTAAAACTTTGTTCTCAAAGGTTTGTAGCAAGGCTTTGTCTCCTTTCGTTGTACTCCAGGTTTCAGAGCCATACAGCACAACTAGTCTGATCAGTGTTTTGTATATTGTGATTTTGGTGTTACGAGATAGTATTTGATTTTAGTAGATGTTGTAGTGCATAGTATATCTTATTTCCAGAATTGATTCTAGTTTGTATTGAAAATTGTACCCAGGTATTTGTATGTTTCCGTTCTTTTAATGGTCATATTATCTATTTGTATGTGGCCAGAGTTTTTAGCCATTCCTTCTCTTGAAATTACCATATATTCTGCCTTATCTTGGTTGATAACCAGCCCCATCTGTTGGGCTTTTTCCTTTAAGTGAGTCAATATTTCCAATGTCTTTTGTTCATTTTCCCCTATAATATCTATATCATCTGCATAACCAAGCAGCTTGGATGTTCCTCCAATATCACATTCCTCCTTTACCCTCCTTACAACTTTCTCTAGAGCCAGATTGAAGAGTAGCGGTGATAGTGCATAACCCTGTTTCAAGCCAGATGTTATTTGGAATGGGTCTGATTTCCTGCCTTTATATGTTACTGTATTATAAGTATCTTCCATGCATAGTCTGGTCATGTTGATTAACTTCCTTGGTATTCCAAATTCCCACATAGCATTCCATAGACTATTCCTATGGACACTATCGTAAGCCTTTTTAATATCCACAAAAATGTTATGGAGATCTCTTTTATATTCCCAATTTTTCTTGGCTATTTGTCGTAAGATAAATATCTGATTTATTGTTGATCTGTTTTGTCTAAAACCCACCTGGTAGTCACCTAATATGTATTCTGAATATGGTTTTAGTCTATTTAGTAATACTGTGGATAGTATCTTATA
This sequence comes from Cepaea hortensis, assembly GCA_963921405.1. Taxonomy (NCBI): domain Eukaryota; kingdom Metazoa; phylum Mollusca; class Gastropoda; order Stylommatophora; family Helicidae; genus Cepaea; species Cepaea hortensis. Next base: position 5,836,196 of record OY992896.1, read on the forward strand.
GCTTATGGACAGTAGTGATATTCCTCTATAATTTTCACACTGGAACTTGTCATCTTTCTTAAAGATAGGTATCAATAATGACTCTTTCCAGTCATGGGGTAATTCTTCAGTCCTCCAGATTTTTATTATTAGTTCGTATAACTTTAGATGTAATGCATGGCCACCCGCCTTTATAAATTCTGCAGCAATTCCATCAGCCCCAGTTGCCTTATTGTTTTTAAGTCGTGTGATTACATATAGGATTTCTTCAAATGCAGGTTCTTCAATTTGTGGTTCATACGTTAGAACCTCTTCCTGTGGGAAAGTGTTACTTGGAGCTTCACAATTTAGTAATTCAACAAAATATTCTTTCCATGTGTTGCACATTTCCTCATTGGTATTTATCATATTCCCATTTTTGTCTTTTAAACCATATGTGTTGTGTTGGTGCCCTCGTTTCATTGACTTCAATTCTTTAAAAAACTTTCTGGATTCGTTTTTCTGGTGATTAGTTTCCATATCTTTGATTATATTACTCATATATTCTCGCTTCTGCTGTCGAACTATTTTTGTAGCCTCTTTACATTCATTTCTATATTGCTCTTCCTTTTGGATGTTGTTGATGTCATTTAGCCATAGCTGTCTGGAATTCTTTTTTCTAGTGACTGCTTCTTCACATTTTGGATTGAACCATCTGTTCTTTCTATGCGTGGTTAACACACCGAGACATTCTTCTGCGGTAGATTGAATTGTATTCTTGATGTTCAACCAAGTTTGGTCAATGCTTTCCTCCAACGGGTTTTGTAGAATTTCAAGTTTACATTTTATTTCATCTGCAAATTTCTCTTTGACTGTAATTTCTTGTAGTTTTTCTCTGTTATATGTTGGGTGTAACCTTTGTAATTTAGCTTAGAAAGCTCTCTTAAGTTTTATTTTAAATTTTGCCCCAACGAGGAAGTGGTCGCTGTGGCACTCAGCTCCTCTATAGCTTCTAACTTGTTGTATGTTTGATGCATTTTTGTTGTTAATTAAAATGTGATCTATTTGATTATAGGTTCTTTTGTCACATGATTTCCAAGTTTGTTTATGTATATCCTTTCTTTGCAGTCTGGTTCTGCAGATCTGCAGTCCTTTGGCTTCTGCCAGGTTGATGACTCTCCATCCATTATCATTTGAAGTTGTATGTAGGCTTTACATACCGGCAACTTTTTTTATGAGTTTGCTCTCTACCTATTTTTGCATTGAAGTCTCCCAGCACAATCAGGGTGTCCTGTTTGTGGGTTTCTTCTATGACATCTTCCAGATCATTATAAAAGTTTTCTTTAATATCATCTTCTTTCTCTTCAGTAGGTGCATGTACATTAATCATCATTATATTTTTCCATTTACCTTTTATTCGTAATTTACTAATCCTGTCATTAAAAGCTTTAAAGTTTAAAACGTTCCCTCATAACTCTTTTTTGATGACAAATCCTGTTCCTAATTCATGTTTATTTTGGGTGTTTCCTCCATATATTATAATCATTCCATTTTGCTCTAAAGTACCCTCTCCTGGCCACCTTATTTCTTGAATTGCTGTTATATCCATTTGATATTCACCCAGCTCCCGGGTTAGTTCTTCGGCCGCTCCAGCTCGATATAGTGTCCGTACATTCCATGTTCCAAATCTCAAAAGTCTTTTAACATTCCAAGGTCGATGTCCAAATAAGTCAGTCCGAATTCGAGGCTCATGTATCTGTTTCGTAACAAAATGGTTTTTACAAAGGTGGGGATGTTAACCCCACGCTTTCAACCCCCAACCTGGAGGACCAGGGTGTTTCTCTTTGTCTGTTCTCTACCCTTTTACCTGTCTGGCTTGGGAGGCCCTGCTGGTAGCTACTCTACCTCCGGCATAGCTCTCAGGGTCATTGAGACACTCAAGCTCCCCCACCACGACAAGGTGGAAACAATGTAGGACTAATCGGTGAAAATGTTACGCCAGAAGACGTAGCAGATTGGTTGGAATGTGACAAAATGGATGGAGGCTTAGACATTTTGAACAATGATGAAAGTGTTTCTAGTGTCACTACCATTGAAGAAGAAGAAATTGATGATGAAGAATCAGTTCTTAACCAAAAACCTACAACTAGTCACTCAGAAGCAGAAACAATGTTATCAAAGTACATCGAATAATTTGAAATGCAAGAGGAGGAAAATGCAACAGATCCTGCTTCTGTGTAAGATACAGAGCATCATCGTGCAGAAAGCTCAAGGCTCAAAGACCAGAAGGAGATGACAGATTATTCTAAAGTAACATAGGTTTATAGTATTACAATACATTTCTGCACATTACTACTCTTACATTGAAGTTTATGTTGATCATTTTGTAAAATTAAATACAATATGCATATATTATTCACTTTAAAAAGATTTTATGTTTTTCGTCTCAATCCCACATTTAAATCATGTTACTGTATATATGTGTGAAGATATTTCTGTTATCCATCTATTCGGTTATCCGTCACAGCCCTGGTACAGACGATGATACGGATTCACAATAAATGACATATATCTCTGGGTCCCGCTCACTTGCTGGTCCAGTGGTTGTGGGTTCAAATCCTCCCTGATTTATTTATAGAATCACACGGCTCTGGGATCAACCTAGCCTCATAAAATGTGCACCAGAAAGTGTTATGAAAGCTAAGGTGGTCATTAAATGCATTGGGGCTAAAAATGTGGGTCTAGCAGAACAGCCCCAGGGTGCTGTCTGTGGTCTAAACAGGGTTCATGACTGAGCCCTTGGTCTCCAGTCAATCAGGTGCCATCTCCACAATGAAGGTTGGCTGCAATGGATCCACCTTGATTGTACTTTCTGTCAGATTGCTGTTCGTTCATCTCTTGATATCTTCCCACTTGTATCATTGTCTACCTCTTGCTTGCTTGCCTTCAACCTTACCCTTCAGAATGGTTTTTATGAGTGTTATGTCTTGTAACGTGGCTAAAATATTTCAATTGGCTCTTTTTTTTATTTCTTTCATCATTTCTTTTTTTCATTCCCAGCTTTTCTATAACCCCTGTATTTAATTGTTTTTGTTTTCATGAAATACAACATATTCTTCTGTATATCCACATCTTGGTCTCCACATACAGAATAAATGTTTCTCCTGGCTCAGGTCTGCCTGGGCAGTGGGTCGAGTCTGCTGGCAATGAAATCCTCCAACCAGTGAAATCCTCCAACCAGTGATGGAAACATAACTACCCTAGGCCTGACCTCAGCCAGTCTGCGTGCTGTCCTGAATCATGATCTGCTTATATCCTAGCATACCTCTCCTCAGATGGGAAGTTCCCATACCAGTCTTGCATACCTCTCCTCAGATGGGAAGTTCCTATACCAGTCTTGCATACCTCTCCTCAGATGGGAAGTTCCCATACCAGTCTTGCACACCTCCCGAGTTTCTGAGCTTGGAGAGGGGAAGTAGAGTCCTGCAACAGATCCTGTAGAGGTGGTACTTTGGTACGAGGCAGGGAGAGAAGTCTGTACACTAACCTCACCCTAACAGATATCAGCCCTTTCCATGACTTAGTTGACCTGAATCTTCAGATACCAGACTCAAGAGTTAATCAGTCTTCTAGAAGATTCCTAACCAACCATTCAGCGTCCTAGTTCAGAGAGAGAGAGAGTGTGTGTATGTGTGTGTGTGTGGGGGGGGGGGGTGTTACATTACATTTGCACCTTACCTTCTTGACAGAAGATAGTTTGTTACATTGTGCTTCAAAAAGGCATAACTACAACCCATGGCGGAAGGGAATGTGACTGATAAGACCAATTTGCGCTGTAAATGTTCGTCCACAGTGGATGCATGTGAACATGTGGTCATTCCCACCATGATGCACCATCTGACGTCTCATACGCTTGGTATGTGACTTATCTGCAATAATTTTCTCCTTTGTCTTTATTCCATTTCTGATATTTGCCCTCCATGCAACACGTTCAGCGGCGACTTGCTCCCAATGTGCATTATCAATGCCTGTATCAATCATGTACCGCTTACACACATCTTTGTATCGTAGTAGAGGCCGACCCTGAGATCTCTTACCCATCTGTAATTCACCAAGAAAGATGTCCTTAGGTATTCTACCATCATCCATCCTCCTAAGATGTCATATCCATCTAAGTCTACGGAGACCGAGCATGGAATAAACCACACATCCTGATCTTTCCAATACTTCAGTATTTGTGATTTTGTCTTGTCTCTTAATACCAAGTATTCTTTATATTTATATATATACACACACATATATATACATATATATATCTTCATTGGCACCTTGCCGTCTTGACAGACGATAGTTTGTGCTTCAAAAAGGCATAATAACTTTACCCATGGTGGTAGCGAATGTGACTGATAAGGCCAATTCACGCTGTAAATGTTCGTTCACAGTGGGTGCATGTGAACATGTGGTCATTTCCACCATCATGCATCATCTTTCGTCTCACACGCTCGGTGTGTGGCTTATCTGCCATAACTTTCTCCTTATTCTTTATTCCATTTCTGATGTGTGCCCTCCATGCCCCACACCCACACACACACACAGTATATATCAGTGGCTCTCAAACTTTTTTGGCTCATGCCCCCCTTCACCATATGTTGAGAATGTCACACACACACACACACGCATCCTTTTGTATTTCCTCCCTATAAATTCCCTTCCCCACCCCACCCCCAACCCTATCCTGCCCCTACATAGTATACGTAAAAATGGAAGCTAACTTTAATAACACATACTAGAACAAGTTTAGACGTCTACATAAAACGTGATTTGTGAGTCTACTTACGTTATAAGACAAATATCAGAAGGACGAGGAGTACAGAACCGTAAAGTGTGTAATAACTGTAAAATATCCTGGAAACGCTAAAAATTCCCCCCTAGTTGGGAATTCCCCACAGGTTGAGAACCATAGGTATATATCATCGTGTTGACACATCACCTGGTAGGTAATCCTGTTTGCTGATGTTCTGGTCAAGCCTACATGAGAATTTGGCTTGTTTTAATGCATGCTGCTGCATTTCAGAATATGTCTTATGTAATAAATCACTTTCATTGAATGCCAGGGAACTTAAATGTTATATCGAACCTGTTATGGTGTTTGGCGTGAATTTTTGAACATGAATGATCATGTTGGGAAGAGCTTCATGGCAGTTGAATAGAGGTTTCTGAGACAAATGTTGCGAAAAGCTTGCACGGCCAGAGTAACTAACAACGATTATCTGAAAGTGGCTAATGAATGTAGAATACTATACTATAAGAAATAATAGTTGGTGTGCGGTGGTCACATAATGAAAATAGAGGCTTTGGAGAACATCTGGGAAGACTAGCAGTAAAAGAGGCAGTGATGCTTAAGATAAAAGCATGGAGGAATATCATCTTCAGTGTTGCTTCAGAACACCAAGGGCTGTGATCTGTGCAGCTATATGAAGGCCTGCACCAACTGCAAGGCACATGATGATGCTGTAGGTCAGAGTTCATTGAGACTTTCTGATAACTTTGTGTGGATTTTTGGTTTGTTTGTATTTACTGATTTGAACTTGAGCATAGTCCACACATATGCTGTAATATTATATCACATTCACAAATGTTTGCCCTCATTCAGGTTCAATTTTTTGGGAAATTATCTGTTGCGTCGTTATGAAATTTCTCTTGCAGTCTTATATTTACTCCCACACAAGGAATATGTCTTTGATAGGTCCAAAGGTAACTGAAATCATGGAAAGCAGTAAAATTTATTTGATGTTTGGCAAAAATGTATTGAATTCACGCTAACAAACATCCTGTTTTACAGTAATGCACGTCAAATAGGGTAACATTTCTATTCCAGTATGTGACGTGCTTTTCATAAGGAAATTCCCGTGCACCACAAAGAATATTAATTATTGAACACCGATGTTTCCATGTGAAGATATAGATTTCATAATAAGCATTTCATCACTGACACATAAATTATATACCGCATATAAACAAGCATTGAGATCTGCTGTACAATCTCCAGAACAAAACTTTTTTTGTTGGGTGTGTAAAATAATATGTTTATCTGCTAAATCTCATGATTTTCCCGCAGTTGGTTACTATCTTGTGAATTTTTATACGGGGGAAAACATTTGTGTGAACACACTATAGTTGCTAATATTAGCGAGTGCCCTAATACCAGTGCCATCAGACGAAACCACTCTGACATCTTCTTCTTCTTCGTTCATCCGGAGTTTTTTTTTCCGGATGTGATTGCGTTGTGCCTGTTTACAGCAGAGCTGCGTTCTTGCGCCGTTAGGCCGACACATCCGACTTCTGCGGGCATTTGTTGACCGGGTTAACCTTCCCAGGATTCTGACATCTGAAGTAGTGAGGATATTTATCGCTGTGGGCCATTGGTAGAAAATGAGGCTTTGTGTGGGTGTTTATCTTGTGGACCAATGGTAGGTGATAAAAACAGCAATTCTGAGGTTGTATAGAGTAGAGAAAACCTGTTTTTTTTTAAAAAAGGATTGATCCAAATTCTAAATGAAGTGGTTATGCCAAGCTCAGGTGGTACAGGTTTGAATCCCATCATTGGGCTGAGAATATTTACAAGAAAGATTAGTTTCTAATATCAGAATATTTACAAGAAAGATTAGTTTCTAATATCACATGTCTCCCAGATCCGTTGGGTTAAAAAAGGTTAGTTGCATATCCTTTTCCGAACATCACAGTCAATCCAAACGACCGTCACTATACCATTTTGTAAAAACCAACAAAAGGTGGTTTACTGCCAAATAGTCTGCAGCCGTGTTTCAAACATGGTATGTGAGATTATAAATGAAGTCTGTAACCCCCTCACCACAGAGCCGGTGATCTCTCGAGTAGTGAGATCAAATACCTAGCTGTTTCAGATAAGAGCGAGAAATTGGAGCTTCTGTGTACTGGTTGTGCAGAACAGTTGGAAATTACGGAGTAGTTAGCTGATGTGGCAGAATTAGCGGAAACCAACGCTTGAATTGACACTGCCTGTTATCTACGATGGAATCTGTCTCTAGGCAGAAAACCTTATACAGGATGCGAGTCTGGCACTCTGAACTCTGAGGTGCATAACTAGGTCTGATGCACTCACATCAGAAAAGGAATAAAGATGAAAGACGATATCACCCATTGAGAGCCAATTGGTCTACAAATATGAGCCAGCACCATATACAAAGTGTCTGAAGTCATGGGACTTGTGTGTGGCTGTACCACTGGGTCCTGTGTGTGGCTGTACCACTGGGTCCTGTTTGTGGCTGTGCCACTGGGTCCTGTGTGTGGCTGTACCACTGGGTCCTGTTTGTGGCTGTACCACTGGGTCCTGTGTGTGGCTGTACCACTGGGTCCTGTGTGTGGCTGTACCACTGGGTCCTGTTTGTGGCTGTGCCACTGGGTCCTGTGTGTGACTACCACTGGGTCCTGTGTGTGGCTGTACCACTGGGTCCTGTTTGTGGCTGTGCCACTGGGTCCTGTGTGTGACTACCACTGGGTCCTGTGTGTGGCTGTACCACTGGGTCCTGTGTGTGGCTGTACCACTGGGACCTGTGTGTGGCTGTACCACTGGGTCCTGTTTGTGGCTGTGCCACTGGGTCCTGTGTGTGACTACCACTGGGTCCTGTGTGTGGCTGTACCACTGGGTCCTGTGTGTGGCTGTACCACTGGGTCCTGTGTGTGACTACCACTGAGTCCTGTGTGTGGCTGTACCACTGGGTCCTGTGTGTGGCTGTGCCACTGGGTCCTGTGTGTGGATGTACCACTGTGTGTGGCTGTACCACTGGGTCATGTGTGTGGGTGTACCACTGGGTCATGTGTGTGGGTGTACCACTGGGTCATGTGTGGGTGTACCACTGGGTCCTGTGTGTGGCTGTACCAATGGGACCTGTGTGTGGCTGTACCACTGGGGCGTGTGTGTGACTACCACTGGGTCCTGTGTGTGACTGCACCTCTGGGTCCTTGTGTGGGTGTACCACTAGGTCCTGTGTGTGACTACCACTGGGTCCTGTGTTTGGGTGTACCACTGGGTCCTGTGTGTGGGTGTACCACTGTGTGACTGTACCACTGGGTCCTGTGTTTAGGTGTACCACTGGGTCCTGTGTGTGGGTGTACCACTGTGTGACTGTACCACTGGGTCCTGTGTGTGACTACCACTGGGTCCTGTGTTTGGGTGTACCATTGGGTCCTGTGTGTGGGTGTACCACTGTGTGACTGTACTACTGGGTCCTGTGTGTGACTGCATCACTGGGTCCTGTGTGTGATTACCACTGGGTCCTGTGTGTGGGTGTACCACTGGGTCCTGTGTGTGTCTGTACCACTGGGTCCTGTGTGTGGGTGTACCACTGGGTCCTGTGTGTGACTGCACCACTGGGTCCTGTGTGTGGCTGTACCACTGGGTCCTGTGTGTGGGTGTACCGCTAGGTCCTGTGTGTGACTACCACTGGGTCCTGTGTGTGGGTGTACCACTGTGACTGTACCACTGGGTCCTGTGTTTGGGTGTACCACTGGGTCCTGTGTGTGGGTGTACCACTGTGTGACTGTACCACTGGGTCCTGTGTGTGCCTGTACCACTGGGTCCTGTGTGTGACTACCACTGGGTCCTGTGTTTGGGTGTACCACTGGGTCCTGTGTGTGGGTGTACCACTGTGTGACTGTACCACTGGGTCCTGTGTTTGGGTGCACTACTGGGTCCTGTGTGTGGGTGTACCACTGTGTGACTGTACCACTGGGTCCTGTGTGTGACTGCACCACTGGGTCCTGTGTGTGACTACCACTGGGTCCTGTGTGTGGGTGTACCACTGGGTCCTGTGTGTGTCTGTACCACTGGCTCATGTGTGTGTCTGTATCACTGGGTCCTGTGTGTGACTACCACTGGGTCCTGTGTTTGGGTGTACCACTGGGTCCTGTGTGTGGGTGTACCACTGTGTGACTGTACCACTGGGTCCTGTGTGTGACTGCACCACTGGGTCCTGTGTGTGACTACCACTGGGTCCTGTGTGTGGGTGTACCACTGGGTCCTGTGTTTGGGTGTACCACTGGGTCATGTGTGTAGGTGTACCACTGGGACCTTGTGTGGGTGTACCACTGGGACCTTGTGTGGGTGTACCACTGGGTCATGTGTGTGGGTGTACCACTGGGTCATGTGTGTGGGTGTACCACTGGGTCATGTGTGTGGGTGTATCACTGGGTCATGTGTGGGTGTACCACTGAGTCATGTGTGTGGGTGTACCACTGGGTCATGTGTGGGTGTACCACTGAGTCATGTGTGTGGGTGTACCACTGGGTCATGTGTGTGGGTGTACCACTGGGTCATGTGTGTGGGTGTACCACTGAGTCCTGTGTGTGGATGTACCGCTGTGTCCTTTGTGTGACTGTACCACTGGGTCCTGTGTGTGGATTTACCACTGTGTGTGGGTGTACCACTGGGTCCTGTGTGTGGCTGTACAAATGGGACCTTTGTGTGGCTGTACCACTGGGGCCTGTGTGTGGCTGTACCACTGGGTCCTGTGTGTGGCTGTACCACTAGGACCTGTGTGTGGCTGTACCACTGGGACCTGTGTGTGGCTGTACCACTGGGTCCTGTGTGTGACTGCACCACTGGGTCCTGTGTGTGGCTGTACCACTGGGTCCTGTGTGTGGCTGTACCACTGGGTCCTGTGTGTGACTGCACCACTGGGTCCTGTATGTGACTGTACCACTGGGTCCTGTGAGTGTGTGTACCACTGTGTGTGACTGTACCATTGGGTCCTGTGTGTGGCTGTACCACTGGGTTCTGTGTGTGACTGCACCACTGGGTCCTGTGTGTGACTGTACCACTGGGTCCTGTGTGTGGGTGTACCACTGTGTGACTGTACCACTGGATCCTGTGTGTGGGTGTACCACTGGGTCCTGTGTGTGGGTGTACCATTGTGTCCTGTGTGTGACTGTACCACTATGTCCTGTGTGTGGATTTACCACTGTGTGGGTGTACCACTGGGTCCTGTGTGTGACTGTACCACTGGATCCTGTGTGTGACTGTACCACTGGGTCCTGTGTGTGACTGTACCACTGGGTCCTATGTGTGACTGTACCACTGGATCCTGTGTGTGGCTGTACCACTGGATCCTGTGTGTGGCTGTACCACTGGGTCCTGTGTGTGGCTGTACCACCGGGTCCTGTGTGTGGCTGTACCACTGGATCCTGTGTGTGGGTGTACCACCGGGTCCTGTGTGTGGGTGTACCACCGGGTCCTGTATGTAGGTGTACCACCGGGTCCTGTGTGTGGGTGTACCACTGGATCCTGTGTGTCGCTGTACCACTGGGTCCTGTGTGTGACTGTACCACTGGATCCTGTGTGTGACTGTACCACTGGGTCCTGTGTGTGGCTGTACCACTGGGTCCTGTGTGTGACTGTACCACTGGATCCTGTGTGTGGCTGTACCACTGGGTCCTGTGTGTGGCTGTACCCTGGGTCCTGTGTGGCTGTACCACCGGGTCCTGTGTGTGGCTGTACCACTGGGTCCTGTGTGGCTGTACCACTGGGTCCTGTGTGTGACTGTACCACTGCGTCCTGTGTGTGACTGTACCACTGCGTCCTGTGTGTGACTGTACCCCTAAACGGAATCTGTCACTGACAGACTGGTTTAACATGCATATAATTTGTCTTTAAATGGAACGGGTGCCTGCCAAAATAGTTTTCTTTGTTGTTATCAGTGGTAATTAATAGAATATTAAAATTTAAAATTGGGGTGCAATGAAAGAGGTAAAATGTTATCCCATCATTTACACTTGGAAATACTGGCCTGTAATAGTTATAAGCGGGCACAGATAAAGTCATGAGCTTGGTGGGACGATGGTTGACACCAGCAATCGTCATTCCCTAAAGTAAGGAAAAACTGGAACCTAATCCTTCGTGTATTCAGATAATGTCGTGAGCTTGGTGGAACGAGGGTTGGTGCTTGCGTTCCTCACACTAAAGTGTGAGCCATATGGGATAAAACCCGGGTCAATGAAGTCTTTCTGGTGACTGCCATTTCCATTGACGATGAACTGTATTTTTCATGGAGGACTTTTGTGTTGGCATTCTGGCGGCGGCATTATGCAGTGTACCTGTGCGGGCTGTTGGCTTGCCAATACTCCTGTCTGTTCCATTGTTCATTGTTTTGGCAGTGGGGAGCATTTTGTGTGATATTCACTGGCACAGGAACGGAGCAATATGGGGACAACTCGTTGCCGTGAAGTTGGAACAACGGCTGACTAACTAACTACCTACCTAACTAACTAACTAGCTAGCTAACTAACTAACCAACCAACTAACTAACTAATTAACTAACACTAAAGTGAGGGAAAACTGCAGACCCATAGGAGGTTCCTGCTTCAGGACTTTTTTTGGATTGCAAATAATTTTATACATGTGTTATGTGTTTTATAAACTTGACCACATGTGTGAATTACATAGCCAGCAGGATTGTAGTTTCTACATCTAATGTAAACTTGACCACATGTGTGAATTACATAGCCAGCGGGATTGTAGTTTCTACATCTAATATAAACTTGACCACATGTAGGAATTACATAGCCAGCGGGATTGTAGTTTCTACATCTAATATAAACTTGACCACATGTAGGAATTACATAGCCAGCAGGATTGTAGTTTCTACATCTAATGTAAACTTGACCACATGTAGGAATTACATAGCCAGCAGGATTGTAGTTTCTACATCTAAAGTAAACTTGACCACATGTAGGAATTACATACCCAGCAGGATTGTAGTTTCTACATCTAATGTAAACTTGACCACACGTAGGAATTAAATAGCCAGCAGGATTGTAGTTTCTACATCTAATATAAACTTGACCATGTGTGTGAATTACATAGCCAGCAGGATTGTAGTTTCTACATCTAATGTAAGTTTGTTGTTGAATAGTGTTGTGTGGTACTGATGATTTGGATATAACATATCCTTGGAAACATGATGGCTGTTTTCTTGACATATATGCGGCATCAAAGTGTCATTGACAGACTGAAAATAGTGCAGAGTAAGATGTTAGGGGAAATAAAGACTAATGTACATTGATGATTCCATTTGTTGTTGCATTCTTGATATGTGTTGTACAGAATAAACATCACATTACACCCAACAAAACCATTTACAGTACATAAATTCACAAGTGTTGATTAGTGCACCTAGAAATAGAAGATATAAATTGAGGTTAGAGTTCACACTAGACAACAACAAACCTTAAAGCTATAGCTACTAAACTGGTTTTCCCACCTGTCACCTCCATATGACAGCACCTTACTACAGGTACAAAGTGCATTTGACGCATGGCAAATTCAACACCTCTGAAAAAGGTGTCACGCTGGTCTATCATACACCCGAACCCACTACTACAGAACGGCATAATTCGTATCTAACCATTGAAATAGCACCATGTATCTCTGAGTGTTATAAGAAGCCAGCATCGGTCAAATAATCATTGGACCTTAATGCTGAGTCTAGAATATTACAAACATTGAAAGATTGTCGGTTTGTATGGGGCAACATAATATACAGAACTATCAATTGTGGAACCATAGAGGTCCCTGTGACAGCACGTAAATTCACAAGTAGTTATTTGGTGCTGGTAGAAGTAGAGAGAAGAAACCATACAAGACAACAGGACACATGTATGTTGTCTAGAGTGTCCACTAATCCTTGCTTCTTTCTTCTGCTTCGGTGAGCACCATTCACAGTAGTTTGTTTTGGCTCTGAAAGGATGACCTTTCTTGTAGACTCAGATAACTCCACATGTGCCTCAGTCTCCTCCCATAAATCACACAATGAGAATCTCAGTACAGTGCACAAACTCCACAGCACAAGCTGGGATCCATATTGGTGGTTCAGGGTCAAGGTTACAATAAATATTCTGTTCTCTGTAGGTTTTCACAATTTAAAATGAATCCTGGGCGCCAGTTTACTCATCCTGTTGAATATTTGTGGGTATATAATAGACCACATTCTAACGAAGAGACATGTGAAACTACAACATCATGGATATGACAGCACAAAGGTGTCTTGATTTCACCTGTAATTAAACAGTGGTTTTGACATTTAAATGAAAGTCTACCGATAAAACCATTCAACCATTACAGATCTGGATATAAAATCAGAGGAAGAAAGATGGATAAACATTGAACGTAATCTAAACAAACACTTAACTACAAGACATTGGGCTTTGAATATGAAGCTTATGGTCCCCCCTGGCCGTAACTTTAACACAAAGTGTGGCTAAGTAAAATATCCACCTGAAGTTAGACAACAAATGTCTGGTTGTTCTGGAAGTGGGCAGGCTTTGTATATAACTACTACAGTAACATCCCATCTAATGCTTCCTGTCATGTGATAGGTGGGATAATTGGATATTGTTTTTGTTTTGTCTTCACTGGGATAATTGTAAGGCTTAACAACACCCTAGAGGTTCAGTGAGTACAAGAGACCACACAGATATGGGACACGTGAATTAAGTACCGTATGGAAACAACTAGATATGGCACTCATTCATTAAGTACAGTATGGAAACACCAAGATATGGCACACATTCATTAAGTACAGTATGGAAACACCAAGACATGGCACATGCACCAAGTATAGTAAAGGAACAAAAGACAGAGCACACACTAACCAACTACAATAAATGTACAAGTCAGAAAATTATGCATTCGTTGTTTATTAAATATGAAAACACTTATTTACCCAAATGTGACATGGATGACATGTGAGAATTTTCCCGCCCAGTTTATGCACACCATGTTATGACAAACACTTCCTACAGTCAACTTATTATTTCTTTAAGAATACATATTGCATATAAATAAAATGTACAAACAATTTGATAAACATGTGTTGATAAAACAGCTTTGACAAACACTTGTCTATAAAACAATCTGATAAAGCAAGTATCGATAAATCAGCATTGATAAAGCAAGCATCGATAAAACAGTGGATAAAGCAAATTTTGATAAAACTGTGTTAATAAAACAAGTGTCAGTGGGAAAAAACTTGATTATAAAAAAAACCTTATGTGGAGCAATTAGGGCTTGAGAGACAGAAGATGGTAGAGAAGTTATGTATGGAAATGTTAAACAGCTGAGTAACAAACAATATAAGCAACATAAACTTCATAAAGAAATCAGATGACAGAAGATTGGAGAGTTTATCTTCTTCTGCATTCATCCGGAGAGTTTTTCCGGACGTGATTGCATTGTGCCTGTGTACAGCAGAGCTGCGTTCTTGCGCCGTTAGGCCGACACATCCGACTTCTGTGGGCATATGTTGACTGGGCTAACCTTCCCGGGATTGGAGAATTTAGATTACTGACATCTGTTCCATGCCAGGACCTGAAGAATTTGTAATTGTGCTTTTGACGCCAGCTATTGCACATAGAATTTTGTGTCTACATGCCTGCCATGAGATGGATACGAGAAACACAGCAAGTGTGTCAATCGTAGAAACTAGAGAGATGTCATTGACACACAGTTCAAAAATTCAAGCGAACACCGGTAGCATTAGTGGGCGGAGCTAATGGGTCACATGACTGTGCCCAGGCAAAAACCGGAAAAGAAGAATTAGCCAGAAGGCGCTGAGACGTGAACGGAAAAGGTCGATTGAAGAGTTGTGGAAAGTGTTTACAGTGTTTGAAATGTATTCAAAAGGAATGTGAAACATCTGAGACGCAGTTGAAAGTAAAGATTGTTTCTATGGTGAGCGCTGGCAATGATGGAGCAACACACCAAAGCTGTCGCTTGATGAACACAAACGCCGGCCAGTGATGGCGAGATAGTCGACCCTGTTGTGAGAACACCTCAACGAGAATGGCGGGCTGATACACGCTGCGACCAGAACTTGTAGTTACCAGCTATGTGTGAGTAGTGCTTGAACTGTTAAACCATTTATTAGATAGACTATACCATTGTTAGACAGATCAGGTGTAGCAATGATAGTCGTATGACGATTAGATGAGCAAGACATTGTATATTTGTGGCAGGCGGTGTGCTGGTCATACGCAGAACGCGAAACGTTAAGAAGCCGGCGGCGTATGACAGCCCCATGTGATAATGTTCAACAATAAAGATGACTGTATCGTCTAAGGTCACGAAGGACGTTTCTGTTGTGTGCATACTAGATCTGAGAGTGATAAAGTGTTTTGTACGAGCCCATTATAAATATTAAACCTAGACAAATACCAAGATGTCGGACATTGGGCATTGATGTAGACACGTGGCCCAATTGTGTCTGAAGTATTCATCCATCATACAGACACAAAGTCGGCACTTGGCAATGCCCATGTTGTGTTGGCTTCACTGCCATAAAACTTGCATCAACCAAACTGATATGTTAACCACAAGTACAGAATTATACATCAGCTCAACACTATCAATATATATCTTTTTTATTAACTCAGCAGTAGTTTACTTTGACTCATACAATTATTAATCAATCAATAGTATTTTAAAAACAAACTTAACAAAAAACCATGTTTTATTGCTACCCGTATATCCATGAAATGACAGATAAAAATAATGCCAGTATGCTAAATAAGCATATTAAAGTGTACATACATCATGCCATTCAGAACTTTGGCATAAAATAACACTTGAAGCTATCCCATTGCAGTTTGTTCAGTTTTCTAAACAATAACTAAACGCAGTATCTCGTAACATGCCCACCACTGTCTAGATCTCATTCATCTGATCAATTTACAGTTTTCCATTTGTTTCTTGTAAGTCTCATTTGCTTGTCTGTCCATTGGTATTCTTTGGATTTTCAGTAACATGGAGTTTTACTTGTATGCTTCAGTAGTTTGTAATAAAACTTTCTTGCAAAGAAAGGAACTAAAAATAAATACAGCTAAAGAGAGTATCCTAAATTATTATCCAATACAATCTAACATACTGACAAGTGGTTACAAACCACTTTGGGCATAAGTAATGATGAATGAGTTATAGAAATTCAGGTGCACTCTTTGTCACAATCTGCCTGATAATGTGAGTTTTTGAATATTTATCAGTTTGTTATAGTGGGTATGCATGTATAGACATGTTATAATATCATTGGTTTTATATACACATAAATTTTCATCACACTTGAAATTATCCATTAGTGATCCAGTCTCCCTTGCTAGGTGGATCTCAACTTAGTGTAGGAACTTGGTGGTACCAGAAAGGGTCTAATGTGCATACACCAATAACAAACAATTATAAACAGTGTATTTGTTGCTTCAACTTCAAGTCCCAGGCCTGGCAGTGTTTACAGTCAAAGGACAAATTAATGCATTTTACAATACTTAGATCAGAAGGCAAGAAATATAAAGGACTCCGTATTCTTGGGGTTATCAAGTCAAAAACTGAGTATATTCTTATGAAGGATGATTGTATTCTTGGGGTTATCAAGTCTAAGGGTGATTTCTTCTTTCGTTGGCTTACAGGTGATTTAAACAACAACTTGTCTTTGAAAGTCTGTGGTATGGCTAACATGCTGACACGGTTCTCACGTCCAGGAGATGTCCCTACAGCAGATGATACTGTCACAAAAGCCAGCCTGAGCAGAGACGCTGGCTGTGAAGACATCTCATCAAGCAGATCCAGGCACTGTCTTTGGTTATTGTCTTCTAGATCTGCACGAACAACCTTGTTATACATCAATGAAGACAGATCAGATTTGGTAAGATACATAATTTCTATGAAGTGATGGGCGAGGGATACATTTCCACATATAAGTGCTGTACACAAAGGTGACACATCAAATATGGAATGAGTATGTGAGAAATAGCGAAAATACTTGTCTGATCTGACAGATACAGGCCCTGTTCCATCTGTAAAATATTTATTGATTTTGTCAAGGTTGTTGCAGAGTAAAATTTTATGAAACATATCAGCCTGTAAATAAGACAAACAGGCACCATGAAGAAGAAACTCTGAAAGGCAGTCTCTTATACATCTTTCGCTAAAAGGTGGTGTGGGTTTGAAATATGATAGTGCTGTTTTGGACCTATCAGTTTTACTCACAACATTAATATCAGCGCCTGCATCAAGAAGTAGCTTTAAAACCTTGTAGTTGCATCTGTTTGCGGCCAACATTAAAGGTGAAATGCCGTCATTGTTTTGCCAATTAACAGAACAGCCTGCATTAACTAGACAAGCTACAATACCTTCAGTCATATAGCAACAGACTTCATTATTGATTCTGTCTATTGCATATAGCAAGGCCGTATTGCCTTTATTGTCTGTCATATTCACATGACAGCCTTGGTTTATCATCTCACTCACCACAGCTACATTGCTATGTCTCGCTGCTTGCATCAGAGCTGTCAATCCATCACTATTTTGTGCATTTAGAAAATCTTCGTCTTTAGCATAGTTCATAAGAAATTCAGCATTTCTTTGCCAACGTTCCTGGACAAAACAGCAAGAAGCATTATCATTTTCTTTTGGACATTTAACATGAAAATGAGCTTTGCGCTTGCAATCTTGATAGGTAGAATATAAAAGGGCAGTATTACCGTTTTTGTCCCTCCAATTAATGTCGGCCCCATGGTCTAGTAGTAACTGTAGCAGATCTGTACTGTCAACTATTAAAGCCGCAAACATTAATGGTGATATGTTACCGTGAATATTAGGAGAAGCTCCATTTTCTAGCAGTACTTGTACTAATTTTAGCTGAGATCTGAGAGATATTTTTCTAGTTAGAATCATGGACAGAGGAGTACAGCTACCAGATGATGTAATAATCTTATTGATATCTACTCCTTTCTGAATGAGAAATTTAGCCATTTCTACATTTCTGGAATAAGCCAACAATTTTTCCCAACAAGCATCCTGCGCAATGCCAAATCCAATGTCAAAAATGTGGCTCACAATTTCAACATTTGCTTCTGACACTGCCAACTTTAACAGATCATGTCTATTTTCTAAAATATAGTGTTGAGTTTCATACCTGAAATATTCAAACAGGAAGTTTAAACACTTCATACTCTTTAAACGTATAGTACTGCGTACAGAACTCCCAATGTCAATATTTGCGCCATGTTTCAGTAGGAGTCTAGCACAGTCTGTGTGGCCATGAGCAAAGGCCACGTCTGCCGGTGAGAAAGGTGGATTTTTACCATGGTGTGTTATGATCAGCTTAACAGGGATATACCAAAATGTTTCTGGTGCCTTACTTACAGGGGGATATGCAAACATTGTATCTATCTTATTCAAATCAGCACCATGCTGACAGAGCAACTCAACCAGAGCATAACTGCCAACTCTAGCTGCCTCACACAGAGGGAAAACTGATGGTCCACCGTCCACATCAGCCCCTAATTCTAAAAGTCGTCTGAGCATTGCAATTTTACGTTTTGTAATAATTTGGTTAAATTTGTGCCGAAAAAAATATGTGAAAGCACTACTGACCATCCTGGTCTTAATTTTCTCATGTAAGTCAACACAGTCTAGAAATTTATCGAGCAATTTCACATCATATGCTTTAACTGCAATGTCAAGCGGTGACGCTGTGCTATTCTCATACACTGGTTTATATTGTATATATTCAGTGAACATCTTGAATATCATGCCATGTCCATGTTTTGTAAACATGTCTGCTATCGTTTCTCTTTTACAATTCTTGCAGGTAGTGTTATGCATTTCGCATGATGAATTAGACATGTTTGAAGATTTCTGAAAGTGAAGCTGAAGTAAACTGTAAGCTGCGCGAATATCAGACACTTCCACTGCCTTCAATAGAGCTGTATAATATTCTTGCTTCTGGCACTCTTCTGCTGAACTGATTTTGACTTCAGCAGCGAGTTCTGACATCCTCCGAGGTAACTTTTCATAACCTAAGATACAAGAACAATGACTTCATGTCTAATTTTCTGTATTTCACATTCATCGAGTAAAATGTAAAAAAATTCTTACTTTATCAAGAATTAATGTAATAAATATAAACCAGTCTTGAGTTTTATGTATTTTTAGTATATAACTTCATTCTAATCTCTCAGCAAATATTATTCAGCAGTCATATGCTATTTCACAAACCTTTTTTCTGGTATTTGTTTTCCCAGTGAAGCCGGAACATGTCCCATATAGTGCTCATGTGCACACCCAGAAGTCTTAGTGCCTACTTGTTGCTGTGGGATTTTTAACGTTAATAACTACCACATGGGGCCTACTGTTTGTTACCCTTACTTGAGAAGGCTAGATGTCAGGTCGCACCACCCAAGAGATCAGGAGTATCTGGCACTGTTAAATATCTGCCATCGCTCCCTTTTTCTGGGCATTCTAGCAGTCAAAGTTCCAAACATGCTGCATCATATAGAATTTATCATTATTCATCTGCATGAACATATCGCAAGAAGCAAATTGCCCATACAGCTTTCAGTCTGTAAGGAAAGAGTTATGACAATAATTGATATCCTTGAAGATTTGAAATTATGTATAATAAATGATCAAAGACAGAAAGTATGGTCTGAATATTTGTAGCATTTTGATGCCAAGGTGATGTATTTTGTCCTGGATCTTCACAAGTGAAGAGCATACCTTTAAAATGTACACAGAAAGCATAACAAGAAATTTAAAAAAACTCAGGAGTACCATAAAAGTGGAGTGAAATTGTGTGAGAAAGCATGTATAAAATAAGCATCCTGTCATATTGTGTTTGGGCACTGTGACTAGGGATCCTGGAATGGCTGAAATCACAGCATTATACCAACGTGTGTGTACTAAGTGATTCTTCTTCTTCTTCTGCATTCATCCAGAGTTTTTTTTTTGGAAGTGATTGCGTTGTGCCTGTTTACAGCAGAGCTGCTTTCTTTCGCCGTTAGGCCGACACATCCGACTTCGGCAGGCATTTGTTGACCGGGTTAACCTTCCCGGGGGTTTCTTAGGACGTTAGACTCTCACTGTTGTGGTGTTATCTCCCATCCCAGCTGGCCCATATAGAACAGCCAAAGGCATCCTGGTCAGCCCTCAAGGGAAGGCAGGGGCAGACCATGGGCATTCCCCGCCATCCAAGGAGGCTTCCATAATTGCAGAGCCATCTCACAGCGCTCTGGTACGGGGCTCACCCAAGGAATCGTCACGTCCTGCACATGGCTGCTTAGCCTCACTTCCGTATATTGGGCCTTCCATTCACCATAGGCTGTTCTTCCGGAAGCCAGAAGACTGCAGTCTGCAGATGACATCCACATAGTGAGCTTTCGATTTGGACTTTCCACGTAATGGATTTGCTATCTGAGCAATATTCCATTTTGTGCCACTAGGACACTTTTTCCACCTTTTATGGAGCCCACACAGTGAGCTTTCGATTTGGACTTTCCACATAATGGATTTGCTATCCAAGCAATATTCCATTTCATACCTCTGGGAGGCTTGTGTAACCGACTTGCCTGTGGTATGAAGTGTGGCAGTCTAAATACTTCTTCATGCACCTTTTAATGTCAACCTGAATGTAGTTAAAGTAAGCTGCAGTCGACTTGAGCTTGTTGACTAAGTGATTCAATGAGCATGATTCAGAAGGTCGAAGCTGGATCTGTATGTAGACAGTGGGCTGAGTCGCTGCGGAAGTCTGTTGTCCGTAAAGTCACCTTCATCTTCGTCCCGGGACATGCAGAGTCAAGAGAAATTAACAAGCTGTTAAACTGGCTGGCTCTGCACCACCTGTAGATGGCCAGCCCATGGATCGTGCCGATGTTATTAACATCTTTAAAGATATGGCGAGAACAAAGGACTTTGATGTCAGCGAATCCACATCGCTGTCCAGGATGAAAGACTTGGGAGTAAGAATCGGCATGGCCAGACACGAGAGGTACATCGGGAAAACGAGGTCCTCGTCAACCAACACAGAACTGGCACTATTAGCCACCGGACGATAATGCATATGTTGGGGGGGGGGGGGGGAGGATCTGAGCGCGTATGGACCTGTTCGGAGTGCAATGAAGATACCCCAACTGATAACTGATAACTGACTAGGAATCCACTGTAATGTTATATTTAGGAAGTAGGATTCTACCAAGTTATGGATTCTTCCTTTTAGAGACATGTCTGTGCTTTCATCTGCAGTATATTTCACTGTCTCTAGGAAGCACAAGAAATGACATTGATAAAAGTGAGCACATTCCTAATGAAATATTAAAATCCACATTTATATCTTTTCCGAAGCGACCAATATGTGCTTTAGAAAGTGAAGATCGTCGATCATTAAGTCTTATGAGTCATATAAAGTTGTTACTGAAAATCATTAGAGGAAGAGTTAGAAACAAGATTAAACTAGAAATTAGTCATGAACACTGTGGGTATGTAGAGGACAAGAACACAAATGATACATAAACATCACCAAGACACTATTAGAAAGAAATATAGAAGTCTTCTTCATTCAACCAATGTGATGGGTGGAAATGCAGTGTGCCTGTTAAGAGCAATATAAAATACTGAATAATTACAATAATTTTGGCTGTCATATCCAGTGACTATTCTGCATTTTATTTATCAGGTTAGTTAGCTTTCCTGGTTAGATTCATAGGACATCCCATGGCCTCATTAGTGATATCTTTGCTCTTTCACCTACATGTTAGTTAGCTAGTCGCGGTTCCAACTTCACGGCAACGGGGCGTCGTTCATTATGCTCTGTTCCTGTGCCAGTGAATATCACACAAAATGCTCCTCACTGCCCAATGTGAAAAGTGGAACAGACAGGAGTCTCTTTCACCTACAGGTTATTCCCCCAACCAAAACAGACGCATACATGCTGGTCAGAATTCAGGTGAAGACAGGGGAATGTAGAATGTCAGGAAACTAACAGGGTTTGGAAAATTTGATAATGTAATAACAGAAACGAAAAATATGACAATGAATATTCTAGGCATGAGTGAGATGAGGTAGAAGGGATCTGGTAAAGGAATAATTGACAAGTACGTAATTTATTCAGGAGAGGCTACACATAAAAAAAGGAGTAAAGCTAGTATTTAATGAAAAACAGCTATGTGAATTAATGATTACTGGTGTATTTCAGATTATGTTACCTTCTTCTTCTGTGTTCATCAGGAGAGTTTTTTCGGATGTGATTGTGATGTGCCTATTTACAGCAGAGCTGTGTTCTTGCGGCCTTAGGCCATCACATCCGACTTCTGCAGGCATTTGTTGACCAGGCAAACCTTATTGGGAGATTATATTATTATAGTATAAATAAAAGGCAAAGCAATGGATTTAAATATGACACAGTAGTGATGCAGAACTACACAAATTTTATGATAATGTAGAAATGGCAATGTCTAAAACCAAATCACAAGAAATAAGGAGATTTCTATGCCAAAGTAAAAAAGAAAAGAGTGGAAGATGTAGATGTGGACTATGGTTTAGCAGTAAGTAATGAAAAGGGAGACAAACTTATTGACTTTGATAAGAAAATGTTCAGCCAAATTTATATATTAACGAAAGATTTTGATTTAGAAATGCATAAATATATGTTAAGACAAAGCCTGGTTCTGACTGTAAATTTCATCACGTACGACTACGTGGACAAATAAAAGTAATTGATTATTTGGTTGTTTCGGGATTTGAAATTTAAATATTGAGCACAACCCACTACTGGCAACGCTGATCGTATTCTGGTATGAACCTAAGGCCTATCCACGTCAATATGGAAGCACTATACTCGAGTTTCGCTCTCGTTTGAGCTCGTCAGTAGTGCATATCCTTGACCGGATCTGGAAACAAGCCCCGGATCACTGGCATGTGAAGCGGGTGTGTAACCACGCGGCACACACTGGACATGGCCAAATTATCATAAAAGTAAGATTAAAGAGAGACTCAAAGAGAGAATCATTCAAGATTCCCCAGTGGAAAAGAAGAATACTAATATCTAAAGTAAACGCCCCACTCAGGTCTCTGCCAACAGGTGACCTGAGTGATTTTGACTATCAATTGTTCTCAACACATATGGGACTGGCACCATATATCATTCAGTGTGATATTGACACTACCCACCCAGTGTGATACTGACCACACCACCCACCCAGTGTGATATTGACCACACCACCCACCCAGTGTGATATTGACCACATCACCCACCCAGTGTGATATTGATACAGCACCCACCCAGTGTGATATTGACACTACCCACCCAGTGTGATACTGACCACACCACCCACCCAGTGTGATATTGACACTGCCCACCCAGTGTGATACTGACCACACCACCCACCCAGTGTGATATTGATACAGCACCCACCCAGTGTGATATTGACACTACCCACCCAGTGTGATACTGACCACACCACCCACCCAGTGTGATATTGACCACACCACCCACCCAGTGTGATATTGACCACACCACCCACCCAGTATGATATTGACCACATCACCCACCCAGTGTGATATTGATACAGCACCCACCCAGTGTGATATTGACCACAACAACACCCAGTGTGATATTGACAAAAACACCCACCCAGTGTGATACTGACAAAAACACCCACCCAGTGTGATATTGACCACAACACCCACCCAGTGTGATATTGACCACAACACCCACCCAGTGTGATATTGACCACAACACCCAGTGTGATATTGACCACAACACCCAGTGTGATATTGACACAACACCCACCCAGTGTGATACTGACCACTCCACCCATCCAGTGTGATAATGACACAACACCCACCAGTGTGATATTGACACAATACTCAATATTGACACAATACACAATATTAACACAACACCCACCCAGTGTGATACTGATCACTTCACCCATCCAGTGTGATAATGACACAACACCCACCAGTGTGATACTGACCACTCCACCCATCCAGTGTGATAATGACACAACACCCACCAGTGTGATATTGACCACAACAACACCTAGTGTGATATTGACCACAACACCCAGTGTGATATTGACACAATACTCACCCAGTGTGATATTGACACAACACCCACCCAGTGTGATATTGACACAACACCCATCCAGTGTGATACTGACCACTCCACCCATCCAGTGTGATAATGACACAACACCCACCAGTGTGATACTGAACACTCCACCCATCCAGTGTGATAATGACACAACACCCACCAGTGTGATACTGACCACTCCACCCATCCAGTGTGATAATGACACAACACCCACCAGTGTGATATTGACCACAACAACACCCAGTGTGATGTTGACCACAACACCCAGTGTGATATTGACACAATACTCACCCAGTGTGATATTGACACAACACCCACCCAGTGTGATATTGACACAACACCCACCCAGTGTGATACTGACCTCTCCACCCATCCAGTGTGATAATGACACAACACCCACCAGTGTGATACTGACCACTCCACCCATCCATTGTGATAATGACACAACACCCACCAGTGTGATATTGACCACAACAACACCCAGTGTGATGTTGACCACAATACCCACCCAGTGTGATATTGACCACAACACCCACCCAGTGTGATACTGACCACAACACCCACCAAGTGTGATGTTGACCACAATACCCACCCAGTGTGATATTGACCACAACACCCACCCAGTGTGATATTGACACAACACCCACCAGTGTGATATTGACCACAACAA
Organism: Cepaea hortensis; assembly: GCA_963921405.1. Classification (NCBI taxonomy): domain Eukaryota; kingdom Metazoa; phylum Mollusca; class Gastropoda; order Stylommatophora; family Helicidae; genus Cepaea; species Cepaea hortensis. Next base: position 5,860,778 of record OY992896.1, read on the forward strand.
TACCCAGTGTGATGTTGACCACAATACCCACCCAGTGTGATATTGACCACAACAATAATCAGTGTGATGTTGACCACAATACCCACCCAGTGTGATGTTGACCACAACACCCACCCAGTGTTATTGACCACAACACCCACCCAGTGCTGATTGGTGTGTGACTGTCTATATGGACATGGTCTAGCCCCATACAAATAAATGTTGCATGTCCTTTGCAGGATATTGTAATCAACCCCAAGTTGACTTTCTAGGCAATTGTACATCTTGTGAGCCTGCCACTGCTTTCTGAATGAGACGTCAACGTGTATTATTATTATTACTAAGTCAACATTTTCCCTGTGCATGCTTAAATGTAATATACAAGTAAATGGGAATATTCTTCAACAAGTGAATTGTTACAATTATCTCGGAACAGTCATAACATCTGATGGGAGATGCCTTGAAGAGATTAGAACAATAATCACCATGGCAAAAGTAGCCTTTAGCAAGATGAAAAACATTCTGATCAATAAAAAGATGTCAAATTGATTTATTTGGTTGTTTCGGGATTTGAGATTTAAATATTGAGCACAACCCACTACTGGTAACGCTGATCTTATTCTGGTATGAACCTAAGGCCCATCAACATCAGTGGTCTTCCACACTGACATGGATGGGCCTTAGGTTCATACCAGAATAGGATCAGCATTGCCAGTAGTGGGTTGTGCTCAATATTTAAAAAGATGTCAATTGAAATGAGAAAAAGAGTGTTGAGGGGATACATAGAGCCTGTTCTTTTGTATGGATGTGAAACTTGGACAATGAGCTGTCAAGCTGAAAAACATCTGATGACCTTTAGCAAAATGAAAAACATTCTGACCAATAAAAATATGTCAATTGAAACGAGAAAAAGACTGTTGAGGGGATACATAGAGCCTGTTCTTTTGTATGTATGTGAAACTTGGACAATGAGCAGTCAAGCTGAAAAACATCTGATGGCTGCAGAAATGTGGATTCTGAGGAAAATGCAAAGAATACCATGGACAGACAGAAAAACCAATGACCAAGTACTACAGGAGACAAACGAAAATCGTAATTTGATTAGAGAAATTAGACATAGTCAAAATATTTTGGACATGTTATGAGAAGAAATACATTGGAGAACTTAGTGACAACTGGCAAGATCAAAGGGAACAGACCAAGAGGAAGACTGAGAGGAAAATACCTAAATGGCTTGGCCACATGGCATGGATGAGACAAGAACACTTAGCTGATCCACGACTCTGGTGATCGAGTGAAATGGTGAGTCATGACCGACCACACTTTCAGGCATAGCACATGATTGACTGATTGATGCTTAAATGCCGTACCTCGCCAACTGTATAAAAATTTGAGCTGGCACATGACCATTATGACTCAGCGATATAAAAAAATTGTTTAAAAGGCCCTTTACTCTTTACTGACCATATACCCAATCCAATAGACCACAAGGTATGTTTGTGATTATGATAACTAAACCAATGGTCCACATTCTAAGGCTTTAACATTAAATAAAATACTTTTAGTTGATAATTTGTAGTTTTTTTTTTTTTTTAATTTTAAGTTGTCAGCAGGTGTTTCATATTGTTGAATGTTACTTTAGCCATATGAGATTAATAGGAATATAGTAGAATGAATACACACCTAGAACAAATGAAAGGCAATTATGAAACTATTCACATGAGAAAAGTGAACATATCAACACTAAAGAACCACAAATTTATGGCATCTTCTGTGAACTAGCTGGCTCTGCGGTAAAGGAGTTACTCTGTGCCCTCGGCTATATAACAGTAATCTGGAACCACATTGTGTGTTGACTCCCTTCCATGCCATGACAACAGACTTTCTATAGTTTTCTCTTGCTGTCTTCCCCTATCTCTCTTTTCACAAATCTTTCCAGTTGTCACAACATGTTCCAAGCAAATGAAAGAAAAAGAAGTCACATGTTTCAGTTTTTGTCTTCTCGCAATGTGGATAAAAAATGGTGACTGCTTCTTTCTGATGTTTGTGATAAGTAGTATTTATGACTTAACTTCCCTCAAAATGTCCAGATGGCTGATTTTGGCTGTCCAGTTAATTTTCAGCATATTTCTATAAAACCACATCTCCAAGGCTTCTTCTTCTTCTTCAGCTTTCCGAGCCATTGAGGTTCTTTGCTGCAAATACAATCCGTCTTCATTCGTCTCTCTGGTGGACCTTCTCTTGCCAGTCGTTGATTCCAAGTGCTTGTAGGTCTGTACATGTATTATCTCTCCACCGTCTTCTTGGTCTACCTCGGGGTCTACGGTCATTTATTTCCTGAGTGTAAGCGAGTTTTGTTTCCCTATTATCTTCCATTCTTTCTATATGCCCCAGCCATTGTAGTCTATTAGCCTTCATGATACCAGTGATTAGCGGGGACTTAAACAGATCATAAATGTCTTTGTTACTTCTTCTTTTCCACTCTCCACTTTGTGTATCCCTAATGGGTCCAAAGATGCGTCTTAAAATTTTGTTCTCAAAGGTTTGTAACAAGGCTTCGTCTCCTTTCGTTGTACTCCAGATTTCAGAGCCATACAGCACAACTGGTCTGATCAGTGTTTTGTATATTGTGATTTTGGTGTTATGAGATAGCGCCTTTGATTTTAGTAGATGTTGTAGTGCATAGTATATCTTATTTCCAGAGTTGATTCTAGTTTGTATTTCTTCCCTTATGATATTGGAGCAGTTGAAGATTGTACCCAGGTATTTGTATGTTTCCGTTCTTTTAATGGTCATATTATCTATTTGTATGTGGCCAGAGTTTTTAGCCATTCCGTCTCTTTAAATTACCATATATTCTGTTGAGGCTCATGTATTTGTTTCGTAACAAAGAAAGGTTTTATCAAAGGTTGGGATGTTAACCCCACGCTTCAACCCCCAACCTGGAGGACCAGGGTGTTTCTCTTTGTCTGTTCTCTACCCTTTGACCTGTCCGGCTTGGGAGGCCCTGCTGGTAGCTACGCTACCGCTGGCATAGCTCTCAGGGTAATTGAAAAACTCAAGCTCCCCCACCACGACAAGGTGGAAACACCATCGGGGAGATCTCCAAGGCTTACAGAGATTATTTTCTTTGCCTGTTTACTAATGGTCCAGTATTCACAGCTGAATGTTAAAATTGGTTCTATGTAACAAGACCTCCTTTTCTAACATTCTTCTTCTTCTTCTTCTTCGTTCATCCAGAGTTTTTTTTTCCGGATGTGATTGCGTTGTGCCTGTTTACAGCAGAGCTGCGTTCTTGCGCCGTTAGGCAGACACATCCGACTTCTGCGGGCATTTGTTGACCAGGTTAACCTTCCCGGGGTTTCTAACATTCAAGGACAAGGAATTATTGCACAAAATGTTCTTAATTTGATAGAATGCAGTTTTTTTTTTTTCTTGTCCTATTTCGTTCTTTATCTCAGTGATGCATCTTCTATCTGATGTTATCCAGGTGCCCAGATATCTGACTGATGAATGCCTCCATGTGCCACAAAACGTCATTTACTTACTTTAATTGCATATTTAAGCACAATGTGTTTCTTTGATATCACAGAACACTGACTTCTGTCTTTCTTATTATTCAAGCTAAGGCCCATTTGTTCCACTTTCTGCAACCATTGCATCTATAATTTCCTGTAGTCTCTTCTTACTTGCTATCAATATCATGTCTGCATCATCAGCATTATTATGTCCACCAACCACCAAGATCCTTGACCTATTTTCTGTAGAAGATCATAAGATGTCATTATATGTTCACTATACAATGAAAACTGATAGACTTTGTAAGAAAATATTCAACCAAATTGACTATAGTACCTTGCGGTGTAGGAAACTTAACAAGGGGGGGGGGGGGGGTGACCTGAGGAATTAAGGCCGACCACTTAATATAAGTTTGTGATTTATTTTAAGTTAAGACTTTTTCGTAGTTCTTTGTTGTTGTTGGTTTGTTAAGTTGTCATAGGGTGTTTAATTGGTGAATATCACTTTAACCATATGAGATAAATAGGAATTTAGTAGAAAAAATACACACCTAGAACAAACGAAAGGCAATTATGAAACCATTCGCACGAGAAAAGAGAACACATGTCAACACTAAAGAATCACGAATTTACGGCGTCTTCCGTGAACGAGCCGAGCCGGCTTTGTGGCGAGCAGGGTTGTCACTTTTTTTTTTTGACCAAAAGTATCTAGAAATGGCCCAAACAACATCCATAAATATCTAGGTTTCGTTGGAAAGTATCTAGGAAAAATATCCAGATTGAGAAAGTAAGAAATTACATATGTATTGATGTGTCTCCCTGGCGAAGAGTTTACGGCTGTCGCCGTAATCCTGTATATTCTCGTGAGTAACGCAGCTGCACCCGAACCGGCAGCGGTTCGAGCCGCGCTGTTAATTTAAGGGGTATGTGAACCGGTCACTCAGAAAGCAGTCGCAAACTACTGAGCATAATCTTGCCCAGTACATATATGTGACTTACCTATAGAATCATGTCCTCTTCTTCACTGATGATGCACTCTCACAAGATGCGCTTAGCTTGGATGATGAAGTTGAAGCTTCAGATTCAAAATGACTCTGGTATGCTTTAGCTGTTCCAATTTCTTTTAATACACGATCAGGGAGCTGATAAGTTGAACAGCATTTTCCTGCTCTCATCAGGCCAAATCTTATTGTCAAGATAGCATTTAAGAGGTCAAGTTTCATCCTGTTTCTTAGTTTACATTTTGTATAATTCACAGTACTGACAACTTTTTCCGCTTCAGCATTTGAATGGGGTAGTATCATGGCAGACATCGCATATTCAAAGAGCTTACAGAATGGACTGTTTCCTGAGACATCTTTAAATTGTCTTACTTCACTCCAAAAGACTTCAGTTTCTGTTTTGTTTCCCCAGTCTACCAAATTTATTTTGGTTAACAGATATTCTGCTTCTGCTACACTATTATCAGTAGCCCCTAAACATTTAATAACTTGACAATATTTCGATATGTCTTTTACTGGCTGAAGTATGTTGGTAACGAAAAGAGTGAAATATGTTTCAATACATCTAAATTATGTCATCCTGCAGCCACTCTTTCCAAAATTTTTGTTCATATTACTTTACTTTTGGCATGTTGAAAGATTTATTTAAAGTGGAAGACACATATGAAGGTCAGCAATTATTTTTTTTTAAATCACATGAAAAAGAATCACAAAGTCGGCATCCCAGCAATAATTCGCAACACTGTGAGTTTATAGTTCAAATAATGTTATTATAATTTATGCACCCTTTTACTCATTACCGGGGGGGGGGGTGGTTGCCAGATTGTTGAGTTGACCCAAGTCAGTTCAAAGTTTAAATAATGGCAGTTACCATAATTTACGCGCATCCAGACCAAAAAAAAAAAAAAATTAGTAAATGACACCGAAAGAAAAGTAAAATTTAGAAAGTATCCAAAATATCCAACTCAAATTGAAAAGTATCTAGAATTGCATCCAGCATCCAAACGTCAGAAAACGGTATCCAGACGCCGGCAAAAACCTCTAGATCTGGATATAAAATATCTAGAATGGCCACCCTGATCCCGACTGTGGAGGTTTTTGTCTACGTTTCCGCAAACCGCGCGCTTTGACTGGGCTGAAGCTAAAGCTGTGGGCCATGTTTCCAGCATTTATTCGTTCGGTGAAAGCAGATCGCTGTGGACCATAACTGCAGTATTTGTTTCAGTGTAGAGGTATAAACACGTTTGTACAGTTGTTTTAAAGCTACATTGCGGACAGCTGTTGTAATATTCCATCCATCATGTGCCATGCCGGTAAGCGTGGGCGGTCATGTTCTGCCATCTCACTCCATCACCAGAGTCGTGGATCAGCTCAGTGTTCTTGTCTTGACCATGCCACAAGGCCAAGCCATCCAGGTATTTACTTCTCGGTCTTCCTCTTGGTCTCTTCCCTTCGATCTTGCCAGTCGTCACCAAGTTCTCCAGGTCATTTCTTCTCATAACGTGCCCAACAAATTTTGACTGTCTTAACTGTCTATGTCTAATGTCTCTAATCAGTTTACAATTTTCATTTGTTTCTTGAAGGACTTGTTCATTGGTTTTTCTGTCTGTCCATGGTATTCTTTGCATTTTCCTCAGAAACCACATTTCCACAGCCATCAGATGTTTTTCAGCTTGACTGCTTATTGTCCACGCTTCACATCCATACAAATGTATAGATAGGTTCTAAGTAGCACCTCAACACTCTTTTTCTCGTTTCAATTGACATCTTTTTATTGGTCAGTATGTTTTCCATATTGCAAAAGGCTACCTTCGCCATGGCGATTCTTGTTCTAATCTCTTCAAGGCATCTCCCATCAGATGTTATGACTGTGCCGAGATAACTGTATCGATTCACTTACTTAAGAACATGCCCATTTACTCGTATATCACATTGTGGTATTTCCTTCTTCCCAGTGACGACCATAATCTGTGTCTTCTTAATATTCAGTTCTAACCCTAGTTGTTCACTGTGTGCAACAACCTTCTTCTTTAGTGTTTCGAGCCATTGAGGTTCTTTGCTGCAGATGCAATCCGTCTCCATTCGTCTCTCTGGTTGACCTTCTCTTGGCAGTCGTTGATTCCAAGTGCTTGTAGGTCTGTATATATATATATATATATTATCTCTCCCACCATCTTCTTGGTCTACCTCGAGGTCTATGGTCATTTATTTCCTGAATGTAAGCGAGTTTTGTTTCCTTATTTTCCATTCTTTCTAAATGCCCCTGCCATTGTAGTCTATTAGCCTTCATGATACCAGTGATTAGCGGGAACAGATCATAAATGTCTTTGTTACTTCTTCTTTTCCACTCTCCACTTTGTGTATCCCTAATGGGTCCAAAGATGCGTCTGAAAACTTTGTTCTCAAAGGTTTGTAACAAGGCTTCGTCTCCTTTTGTTGTACTCCAGGTTTCAGAGCCATTCAGCACAACTGGTCTGATCAGTGTTTTGTATATTGTGATTTTGGTGTTACAAGATAGCGCATTTGATTTTAGTAGATGTTGTAGTGCATAGTATATCTTATTTCCAGAATTGATTCTAGTTTGTATTTCTTCCCTTATGATGTTGGAGCAGTTGAAGATTGTACCCAGGTATTTGTATGTTTCCGTTCTTTTAATGGTCATATTATCTATTTGTATGTGGCCAGAGTTTTTAGCCATTCTTTCTCTTGAAATTACCATATATTCTGTCTTATCTTGGTTGATAACCAGCCCTATCTGTTGGGCTTTTTCCTTTAAGTGACTCAGTATTTCCAATGTCTTTTGTTCATTTCCCCCTATAATATCTATATCATCTGCATAACCAAGCAGCTTGGATGTTCCTCCAATATCACATTCCTCCTTTACCTTCCTTACAACTTTCTCTAGAGCCAGATTGAAGAGTAGCGGTGATAGTACATCACCCTGTTTCAAGCCGGATGTTATTTGGAAAGGGTCTGATTTCCTGCCTTTATATGTTACTATCATTTAGTCGTTGGATCAACATCATGGCACATGGAAATGAAGAGGCTGACAGACTAGCAAAAGAGGGTGGACGATTACCACAGCCTGACATAGACATAACCTATAATGAGGCTAAAAGGTTTATAAAAAGCACTTATATAACCAAATGGGAATCAGAGCATCCAGGCCACCAGAAGGATGATGCATATTACAAACTCGACCGAAGAGAACAAGTAGCAATCTTCAGACTCCGCACGGGACGTAACAGGCTGAAACACCGCTTGTTCAATAAACTAAAGATAGGAGATACCGATGAATGTAATTGTGGAACTGGTAAAATGACAGCTAAACATTTGCTGCAGGAGTGCCCAATATATGCAGAACAGAGAAAGATATTTTGGCCCACGCCTGCTTCATATGAGGACAAGCTCTAGTGAGATATCAATAAGCTCAAGTTGACTACAGCTTACTTTAATTACATTCAGGTTTACATCTAAAGGTGCATGAAGATGTATTTAGACTGCCACACTTCATACCACAGGTATGTCGGTTACAAAAGTGTCCCAGAAGCATGAAATTGAATATTGCTTGGATAGCAAATCCATTATGTGGAAAGTCCGAATCAAAAGCTCACTGTGCGGGCTTAATAAAAGGTGGAAAAAGTGTCCTAGTGGCACGAAATGGAATATTGCTTGGATAGCAAATCCATTACGTGGAAAGTCTGAATCGAAAGCTCACTGTGTGGATGTCATCTGCAGACTACATTCTTCTAGTTTCCGGAGGAACAGCCTATGGTGAGCGGAAGGCCCAATATACGGAAGTGAGGCTAAGCAGCCATGTGCAGGACGTGACGATTCCTTGGGTGAGCCTAGTACCAGAGAGCTGTGTGATGGCTCTGCAAGTATGGAAGCCTCCTTGGATGGCGGGGAATGCCCATGGTCTGCCCCTGCCTTCCTTGAGGGTTGACCAGGATGTCTTTGGCTGTTCTATATGGGCCAGCTAGGATTGGGGATAACACCACAACAGTGAGATTCAAATGTCCTAAGAAACCCCCGGGAAGGTTAACCCGGTCAAACAATGCCCGCAGAAGTCGGATGTGTCGGCCTAACAGCGCAAGAACGCAACTCTGCTGTAAACAGTCACAACACAGTCATGTCCGGAAAAAAAATCCGGATGAATGCAGAAGAAGAAGACACAGTACTGGTGTCTTGGCCGCTACACACTGCAGAATTTACTGAGGAGGGGATCTGAGCACTTTTGGACTGAATGGTTCGATGTGCAATGAGGGATGATCTTACTTACAGTGGTTGTGATGTTTATCAGTTCTTGCAATTCATTTTAATTTCTTGCTATGATGTGTTACCCATAGTCTTTCTTATAAGGTTATCATGATGTTTCAAAATCTTACAGCTATGAAGAAGTAACACATTTTTGCAGCTAAGAGAAAGTAACACATTTTTGCAGCTAAGAGAAAGTAACACATTCTTGCAGCTATGAGGAAGTAACACATTTTTGCAGCTAAGAGAAAGTAACACATTCTTGCAGCTAAGAGGAAGTAACACATTCTTGCAGCTAAGAGGAAGTAACACATTCTTGCAGATATGAGGAAGTAACACATTCTTGCAGCTAAGAGGAAGTAACACATTCTTGCAGCTATGAGGAAGTAACACATTCTTGCAACTATGAGTAAGTAACACATTCTTGCAGCTATGAGGAAGTAACACATTCTTGCAACTATGAGGAAGTAACACATCTTGCAGCTATGAGGAAGTAACACATTCTTGCAGCTATGATGAAGTAACACATTCTTGGAACTATGAGGAAGTAACACATTCTTGCAGCTAAGAAGAAGTAACACATTCTTGCAACTTACAGTGGTTGTGATGTTTATCAGTTCTTGCAATTCATTTTAATTTCTTGCTATGATGTGTTACCCATAGTCTTTCTTATAAGGTTATCATGATGTTTCAAAATCTTACAGCTATGAAGAAGTAACACATTTTTGCAGCTAAGAGAAAGTAACACATTTTTGCAGCTAAGAGAAAGTAACACATTCTTGCAGCTATGAGGAAGTAACACATTTTTGCAGCTAAGAGAAAGTAACACGTTCTTGCAGCTAAGAGGAAGTAACACATTCTTGCAGCTAAGAGGAAGTAACACATTCTTGCAGCTATTAGGAAGTAACACATTCTTGCAGATATGAGGAAGTAACACATTCTTGCAGCTAAGAGGAAGTAACACATTCTTGCAGCTATGAGGAAGTAACACATTCTTGCAACTATGAGGAAGTAACACATTCTTGCAACTGTAAGAAAGTAACACATGTTTGCTGCTATAGGGAAGTAACAAACAAACAAACTTTATTTTCAAAGGGTTAAGAATTGGGCACGCAGGTCCGTCTAACATTCTTCCCTTCTATCACTCTCTTTCATACATTATATCATTCACACATCATTCAAGGCTAACTGAAAACAGCAATATAAAAGATATGCATTATAAAGGCATGAAGAAAATGAAAAATCAATACTACACGAGTCAGTAATAATAATAACTAGTGTGGCACTCGTTATTAACTATGTGGAATATACTAGCCTACCAAAGGGGGACTGGCTGTTATACTAGGATTTTATTATTATTATAAAACATTCTTGCAGCTATGAGGAAGTAAAGGACACTTGTCCACACCTTGAGACTTATGGTGCTGATTCCATATCTATTATAGACAATCGACACTTGAGGAGTGATGGTGTCAGTATATCACCATCCACCTTGGCTTCCCAATCCATCTCCTGGTACCCAGTTTATGGCTGGTGGATTCAGGTCGTATTTACAAATCTGTCTCATGGCTGCGGACTGGACCCCATGACCTCTGGGTCACCAGACCAACATAATAGCCACTGCTTATGGTCCCAGCTGCATATTTCTGTAGACTGGTTGGCACTCAGTGGGTGATGAAGTGGTTATAATGTCGGGCATATGGTCCCAGCTGACTGACTGGCACTCAGTGGGTGACGCCTGGCATATGGTCCCAGCTGCATATTTCTGTAGACTGGTTGGCACTCAGTGGGTGATTGTCAACAACCGAGGTTGACAAGCATTACTGGATACTTCTCTTGCACCACACGACAAACTCGTAAGGCGTACAAGAGGATTAGTTACACATTTTAATTCAGCTTGGCGCTCACAAAATGTAGAGCCATCATTGATTCACACAGTATTTACAAGCATAATACTATACAATATTCACTCTATCAAAGTCAGTCCTAGGCACTAGCACTACTGATATCTACATAACAAAAACCACATCGCCTTGGCCGATGTGTTCATCTAAACAGTCAGTCCCCCGTCTGACAAGACTCAGCCGTGGCATTTCACACCACGCGCGGATGGATCACGAAGATCCCTAGGATTGCATGCTGCGGTTCACAGCACGCTTCACGTTGCCTATCCACGGGTAACCTCTCTTAAGAGTTTCTTACATCTCTTTGGGCGGGTGTACTTACAACCCGACCAGAGTTCTCACTTCTCAGGTTGACACTGGTGTGTCTGAGTGGAGACCTATTCACCCACTCATTCCCGTTGTCTTTTCTATTCCCTGGGTAGGGCCTTGTTACCCCCACTCCCAGTAGGGATTGTATCATATATCCTCTTATATCCTTTTCCTCCACTTCTCATGCAGGTGGTATTCCCTAGGTCTTTGACACACACTCCCCCCTTCTGTGTTGCGTTACAACCCTTCAACCCCTTGTGTAACGCAAGCAGTTAAAAAGAAAAATTAGTGTGTAATTTTTTGTCAAAGACCACTGGTAACTTGGTTCTGGTTCCCCAATAGATCTTTACTAACCAATGTCACAATGTTGTACTCCTTCACTTGGCTACTGGTTATTGCCACCCACTTGTCTAGTTGGCGTGAGCCCTCTCTCATCGCTATATTATATTTATTGGGGGTTTGTCTGAACCGGGCCATTGCCTTTTGGCCTGCCCTCAAATAGTAAATTAACTCACTACCCCCCACACAAAGCTGATCTTGTTAGGATCAACACATGAATTGCTTCATGTCCTCCATATAATATTTAACAACTATTGTACAAGCTGTGTACGATAGGCTTTACCTATCTCGCTTCCGCGTGTAAAGAAATCTTTCATTGTTAAGTTAGTGTTTCAAGTTTCTATTGTGTCCCCTGTCCCTTAGTTATCTCTCTTTGATGTAACAGAAATGTATGCACTTTATATGTAAGTTTTCCTGATTGTTTGCATGTTTATAAAGTGTAATTAAACTACAAACCTGTGTGTATGTCTATAATTTATGTGTATGTTGGTTTTCAAGCGCCATAATGCGGTTTAATGCAGTCACAATTGAGTGTGTAACACTAATTCGTGACTACATGACCGTTTTATGAAGCTTAAATTACTTTCCCTAAGCTATAGTGTAATTGTTGCTAAAACACGGATTACATCACAACCCACTGGACACAACACACTTCAACATTGAAACAACACAATTGACGCAGACAAATGACGAAAGTCGCGTTGGGCGGTTAAAAAAATCCGCTGGTTGTATCACTCTCGTTCTGTATTTCATTCTCTCTTCTCTTTCACACATTTGTCACACTCCTCTTATTCTTCACTCACTTTTTAAAAGGAAAAAAATTTATTAAAACCTTGTAGTGACACTATACCATTTTGGCTCAGTTTGAAAAGCTATTGAGCCTAATGAATGTGCTCTTTTGTTGCACGGGTCATTTATGTACAAAATTTTTTTTTTTAACATGGATGAAAGGATTGGTAGTTAACCACCCTGCAAGTAATGACATCTATAAGTTGGTGCACAGTACTAAACTACTGTAAATTGGCGCACAGTACTAAACTACTCTAAAGGGAAGTAACTTACCAAACTAAGTAAAAAATAAGGTGAAATGAGTTAATTCCCTTTTTAGATGTTTATAAATTGGGTAATGTGAATTCTAAATGATGGGGAAAAAATAAATAATGGTTTATTTAACTAACAGATTTCAAATGTATTTAACAACTAAATGAAGGAAATATGAGTGATGTTTTAATTATATGTTGTAAATGGAAATGGGTTTAACTTTTTATCACTAAATGATGTGTTTAATTAGCTGATTATTAAGATAAATATGAAATGATGCCAATAAATGAAAGGATTTAATAAGCACTTTTATCCTAAGCTGTAACTACTGTAATTAAACTATGAAATGTTGATGTTATGATTAGATGGAGTAAGTTGATGATTTGTCTAAACTAGCAAAATGTATGATATTAAATGGATTTATCCTACTCTATAATTATGTAACTAATCTAAACTATTATCTGCAACTGCAATAATATTATTCAATATATGAGCACTGTCACTAGAATGCTGTTCATGACCACCTTGGACACATATGCTTTAACGTGTCTTTACTTAGCATATTTAGCTTACCCTTGATGTGCTCTATCGAAAACGAATAGTTCTGCAAAATAAGCGACCATCTATATACTCTGTTGTTCCGATGGACGCCTGACTGCATGACTGTGATCGGGGAGTTGTCAGTCTGGATGATGAAATGACTACCTGCCAAGAACCGGTGTAGCTTCCCTATGCAGTATATCACGCTAAGGGCCTCCAGTTCTGAGATGGAATATCTGGCTTCAGCAGGTGTTACCTTGCGGCTTACATAGCATATTGGGTGGAAAATGCTCTCGTAGAATTGGCCCAGCACTCCAGCGATGGAAATGGTGCTAGCGTCTGTCCTAAGATAATAAACGAGGCCTGGATTAGGCAAGCGCAAGATTGGTAAATCGCTAAACAAAAGTTTAAGTTTTGACAATGCGTTAATTAATAATGCATCTTTTACATCCAATTTTACAGACGCTTTTAACACATTGGAAAACACACTTGTGATCTCAGCTATATTTGGAATAAATTTGCTGTAATAATTAACTAATCCCAAAAGACCCCGAACCTGCTTTTTCGTTGTTGGCATGGTTAGGTTTAAAATTTTGGTGACAATCCTGTTGTCAGTCTTTAGTTGGCCATTGGAAATTACATGACCAAGAAATTCAATTTCCTGTAGGCCTAGTTCAACTTTGGCTGGCTTCACTGTAAGGCCGAAGAGTCGTAATCTATCAAAGACATGTCGCAGTTTCTGTAAGTGTGTTGTCCAGTCCTCTGTGTGCACACATATGTCATCTATATAAGTCACTGTATTCGTCACTCCATGGAGCAAATCTCTAGTTAGACGAACGAAAGTGGCAGAAGCGTTTCGAAGACCAAAAGGAAGAAATCGCCACTCGTAAAGACCTAATGGTGTTGAGAATGCAGTGAGAGGAATGGAATGACTATGCATCGGGACTTGCCAGTATCCCTTCGTAAGGTCAAGTTTGGAAAAGATTTTGGAGGTAGACATGTCAAGAATGAGATCTTCGCAGGAAGGTATTGGTTCTGCGTCGACCTTCGTAACACTATTAAGCTTCCTATAGTCCACGCAGAGGCGGATCGTAGAGTCCTTCTTTTTCACCAGAACTATAGGAAAGGAGTATTCAGAAGTAGATATTTGGATGATTCCACTAGCCTCTAAACTTAGAATTTCCTTATTGAGACTTTCCCTATAGCTGAGTGGGATGGAGTAAGGTCGGCATTTGATAGGTTTATTATTCGAAAGAAGGATGGAGTGTTCGATTCTGTCCGTCCTACCTGGAATGTCAGAAAATATGTCTTGGTACTCCGTTACTAGTTCTATTGTCTGTCGTCTCTGTTTGTCCGTTAGTTTCGGTTCTATCCGTATGCTATCTATCGTAGCTGTCTTGTCAACTGTCGGAACGGGTAGTTCCATGTCATCGTCGTCTACCTGATTCAGTACAGTGGTGGGACTAAGTGCGTTTTCTGTTTGCTCACTAAGTGTATGCATATTGTCGTCGTAGTCTGTCTCGCTAACTAGTGTAGTTGCGTTATGTATGTCTGTCGTCTCATCAGCTGATGTGGGTGCATTCTGTTCGTCTGTCATCAGTTCTTCCTGTCGTGAAAAGTAAGGCTTCAACATGTTGATATGAAATATCTTTAAATGTCCGTTTATCGATATTTCATAATCGACATCAGAAATTTTGCGTACCACACTGAATGGCCCTTGCCATGAAGTCAATAATAAATTACGTTTGTCTGGCAGTAACAGCAGTACTTCTTGAGCAGGTTCAAGATTAATAGTCTTAGCACCTCTATTGGCGTATTAGCGGTAGATTTGACCTTTCCTCTCCAAAGATGCTTTGGCTATTACACATGATTTCATTATCTTATCGCGTGTTTCTGTTACCATCTCGTACAGTGTTTTTGGAGTTGGAATTTCAAATGTATTAGTAGCTAACTGATGGTAAATTGTAAGGGGTCCACGTGGGTTAGCCCCATATACTAATTCAAAAGGTGAGAAACCCGTACTAGAATGGGGAATCTCTCTATAGGCGAACAGCACTGTTGGCAACAGTGTATCCCATTCAGATGGGTTTTCTGCTGTCACCTTAGCCAGCATATGTTTTAGACCACCGTTAATTTTCTCCACAATTCCATTGCTGGCTGGATGGTAAGCTGTTGTAAAATGCTGCTTAATTCCTAACATTTTAGTAAGGGCTTGCGTTGCAGCCGATATGAATTTAGTTCCCCGATCGGATACGATGGTACGTGGAAATCCGAATCGTGAGAATAGGTGTTAAAATACATTGGCAACATCTTTGGAGGTGATGTATTTTAGAGCTACCGCCTCAACCCACCTTGTACAAAGGTCTACTAGTGTTAGGATGAAGCGATTTCCTTTGCTGGACACCTGGTTCAGGGGTCCAACAATATCTACCGCAACCATCTCAAATGGTCTAGAGGCCAATGTGGAAGGTTGTACTTCTGCTGTTGCATGCTTCCCCTTTTGCACTAATTGCTGACACACATTACATGAACGACAGAATAATTTTATGTCGTTACAAAAACCAGGCCAATAAAAATGAGCCTGAATTCTAGCTCTGGTTTTTTCATATGCAAGATGTCCAGCAAATGGTGACTCATGTGCAATCTTTAGCACAGTTTGGCGATGTTGTACAGGTAACACCGTCTGCTGAATCTCATGATTATTGGTTGTATAATAATGAGTAAGAATCCCGTTATTAAGTCTAAAAAACCATGAAGCATTTTTGCTGATCTTGGCTTTCTCACCTAATAATTTTAGATAGGGAGAAATACTTGTGTCAGTATGTTGCTGTTGTATGAATTTCTGTCTGGTGGTATCATTTTTTGTACCACTTGGTGATAGTAGTAACAATCTTTCTTCCTGTAGTGTGTCTTGGTGTTTGGTGGTATCTGCTCTGGTGACTGCATTTGATGTATTAATTTCTTCCCGTGCAGCTATTTCTTCGTTCGTGCAATTTTTCAATTGGGGTAAGCATCCCAAAATCAAATCAGTACAAGGGTTATCTAAAATAGCACATGTAAAGGTACCAGACAGAAACGGGGTGTTTATACGGGCTTTTGCCAGTGGGTAAATTTCAATATTACCAGAAAAAGTCCGGCATTTGACAGAGTCACCCGTATAATCCCTTGGGTCAACGAGTTCTTTTCTAAGACCGATAAGAGTGGTGCCACTGTCGAGCAAACATTGACATGGTTTTTCATTGACTACTGCATTGTGGAACACAAGATTGCCTCTGGAGGCCAGTGCTGCATTTGCACTCTCATTGGAGAATGGTACAGTATGTCCACATGTAAGTTTGCCGTCTGTATGAAATTGGTGACATTGTTTACAACTATCAACGTTTAAAATATCTGTAACTGCACATACATTCTCACACTCGTTAGTTGGCAATTCATTCTCGACTTCACACTCAGTTTCACTACCACTGTCAGATGAGGTATCTATCAACACTGCATTTTTTGACGTCCCAAACATTTGGACGAATAATGGCCATAACTCGCACACACAAAAGAACATTTGACCGCACGCTTGTATGCCATTCTCTTACTCTCCTGCTTTTTGATCATCATTTCAAGATGTGCAGGATAGTTAGGGCTCTTGTCACACATCGAGTAAGATTCATGAAAAAGATGACAGTACAGACATTTATGCAATTTTTGATCTCTATTGTCCCTTCGCTGAAATGGTTTCTTATTACGATAAGTTTTAGGTTGATCTTTAGCAAAGGAGACAATTTCAGATTCGATGGTGGGTGTTTTGAACACGTCTCTGTTCGAAGAAAAATATGCAGAACCTTTCTTTTCGAACTGTTCTAGTGTCTCAATGTCTGCCTGCTGCAGGAACTTTGTAAAGGGAGTTGGAACTGTAGATATTACTTTATCCATTATAATCAAGTTTTTCAGTTTCTCAACATCATTCCCTATTTTAGCTGCATTTAGCCATCGGTTGAATACACTTTGAACATTGGAAAGATAATCTATAAAAGTTTCATTTGGCTTTGGTTTAAGACTAGAAAATTGTACTTGATATCCAGGAGCATCTAGTAAAAAATGTTGCATTATTCTATCATGAATGTACTGATAGTTGGTTCTTAATTCTGCTGGAATTGACTCAATAACCTTCAAGGGCTCTCCACTTAAATTCTTCATGTAGATCATTGCCCAATGTTCCAAGGGAACCTCCTGAATCTAAGTTGAAACTCGATATTCTCTGTCCAGGCAGATATTGAATCGCCTTGACAGAAGGGTTTGATGATGTTTTTATATTTATTGAATTTATTTTCTTCTTCCTGACTTTTTAATTTTGTGGAAGTGATCTGGATGTGTGAGTCTACTTCCATTTCTTTCATCTTTAACTGTGTCTCTGATTCAACCTGAATTTGTTTCTCCTTAATCCTAGCCATTTCCTCTATTTCCTTTTGCTTTAAATCTATTTCCTTTTGCTTTAAATCTATTTCCTTTTGCTTTAAATCTATTTCCTTTTGTCTTAACTCCCTATCTTGTTCTAACTGTTTCTGTTTGGTGACTTCTGATAATTCTAACATATCCTTCTGGTGTTGTCTTTCATGCATGCGGAGGGGCTCCTCCCTTTCTGCATCTTTCGCTAGTTTAAATCTTTGGTCTGCATATTGTTCCAACTTCTCTCCCGTATATCCTAACTCCTTTCCTGCCTGAATACATTCCCCTAAAGTCGACATGATGGAGTGTATTTACGAGTACTTTCTACTATTATGACTTTTAATTCAAGTTGGTAAATAAATATGTAGAAAAATTGTACAGGCTGAAAAAGGAAGATGCGTTATTATTAACAATGTTGCCAAAACATAGAAAAATTACTCGTCTGATTTCCCGGAATAAATCAGCAGATGTCAGTGACACTCTATTGCCTGGCTAACAAGTTGATGTCAGTGACACTCTATTGCCTGGCACGCACAGACCGTTCTTCGCTGTACTTGTTGTATCTGGTTTATAGAGCAGTACCAATTAGCAACTTGCAAATATCAGAGGAAACCAAATAGATAGTTGCAAAAAAAAATATAATCCATTTGCAATACCCCCAACAAACAGATGTGGTATGGTTGATGTGAGCGATTTGATGTGATATGATACCAAATGAATGAATGTTTCGTCAATCATCAGTCAATGTCCGTCTTTGTCGTAATATCTTCTACTTTCGTCACCTAACTACTTTCTAATCTATGATAATGACGTGTAGACTATGCTTTCTTATTTGCCTATTAGCTTCAGTGCCATCGTGAACAAATCTATTAAATCAATACAAAAAAAAAATAACTGCTTCAAATGAACTGTCTAAACCATAATCACCTCGAAATAAATAAATATGAATGATCTATAATTCTTGTGAGGCTGAAATCTTATTGCAAACACTTGTAGTAATGTACACAAGCACAGTTGACAGCGCTGATCTGTAGTTCCTGTAACACACGCAGCTGTCAGGGCGTTTTACGTCACAGGCGCAATGCTATTTTTAGCTGACAAAAATCAATATCGCTCAGCGGCTCTATTTACAATGTATCATTGCGCCATGTTTCATTTTTCACAAGAAATATATGCAAAGAAAACAATAATACTTACAAAATCATTGAAATCATCTTCACAAAACACAATATAATTGTAATAGAATACACAAATGGCACTTATTCACGATGGGCACTTTTTACGGCACTAAATCTAGTCTACACTCGTCAATTTTCACTACGCTAAACTACACACTGTGAATCTCTGGCTTTTGAGCTGTGGGTGAGTTTAATATATTATTTAGCTTGAACAATAGTTCAAGCGGCCACTTCTGACACCACTTTTATCCTAGCTTGTCAACAACCGAGGTTGACAAGCATTACTGGATACTTCTCTTGCACCACACGACAAACTCGTAAGGCGTACAAGAGGATTAGTTACACATTTTAATTCAGCTTGGCGCTCACAAAATGTAGAGCCATCATTGATTCACACAGTATTTACAAGCATAATACTATACAATATTCACTCTATCAAAGTCAGTCCTAGGCACTAGCACTACTGATATCTACATAACAAAAACCACATCGCCTTGGCCGATGTGTTCATCTAAACAGTCAGTCCCCCGTCTGACAAGACTCAGCCGTGGCATTTCACACCACGCGCGGGATGGATCACGAAGATCCCTAGGATTGCGTGCTGCGGTTCACAGCACGCTTCACGTTGCCTATCCACGGGTAACCTCTCTTAAGAGTTCCTTACATCTCTTTGGGCGGGTGTACTTACAACCCGACCAGAGTTCTCACTTCTCAGGTTGACACTGGTGTGTCTGAGTGGAGACCTATTCACCCACTCATTCCCGTTGTCTTTTCTATTCCCTGGGTAGGGCCTTGTTACCCCCACTCCCAGTAGGGATTGTATCATATATCCTCTTATATCCTTTTCCTCCACTTCTCATGCAGGTGGTATTCCCTAGGTCTTTGACAGTGATGAAGTGGTTATAATGTCGGGCATATGGTCCCAGCTGCATATTTCTGTAGACTGGTTGACACTCAGTGGGTGGTGCCGTGGTTATATGCTGGCTACTTTCCTTCCCAGAACAGTTTTAGGCTGAGTCAACCTGGCGGGTTAGGTCAGATTTTAAAGAAAGTCCATGCCTCAATGGGGATTCATACAAATGGCCAGCAGGCAGTCTGCGAGTGTAAGGTGTGTTATTTCACATGGTTTCTGATTCTTGTCTTGCCGTACTTGTACATATGCATCACTTACTTTCTCTAACACTTAATTCACCTTGTTTTATTCTAATGCAGGTTTGGAAATGTTATCTCGAAAGAAAAAGTCAAGATCCAGTGCTGCAAGCAAGATAAACTCTGCAAAAGATTGCCAGACACTCAAATCAGAATTACATCCTAAAGATAGCGGATTGGATGTGGGCAAGGAATCCTCCGCGATAATGCCATTGTCACGTGGGAAACATATTGCTACACGTGTAAAGAGAAAAGCAGAGACAAGTAACTATAAAAAAACGGCAAATGTGAAACGTGCACGCCATGCATCTAATAATAACTTAGGAAGCGATGTTTTATCTGTGGACAGTACAAATTTAGCTGGTGAGGAAACACGAAGCAACAAAAATAAAGTACATAATGCTGAAACATCTGATGTGCTGAAAGGAGGCTGTGCTCTTCATGATGTCCTCCAGTCGCACTCTTTTAGCCAAGCTATCAAACTCCTAAAGGAAGATTACCCTCTCTCTCAGGATGACCTGGACAAAGCTTTGATCTTAGCTTGCCAGGGTGGACACAAATATATTGTCCAGAAGCTGGTTGATCTTGGAGCAAATGTCAACTGCAGAAGTGCTGATGAAAATACACCGTTGATGATATGTTCCAAAAATGGTTTTGCAGATTTGGTGAAGTTTTTAATGAACAAAAAAGCAGATATAAATGCTGCTAATTCCATGGGTGACACTGCTCTAATTCTCTGCACGTACTCTCCTGGGCCAGCAGCCATATCAAAGCTTCTCTTGCAACACAAAGAAATAAACATTGATCACCAGAATGGGCAAGGATATACCGCTCTTATGAAGGCAGTGGAGATGTTTGATTTTAGCGCAGCTTACAATTTACTTGCACACCATTTTGTAGCGAATAAAAGACAATATAATCCCTGGTGGAAAGTGCATCACCAAATTGTAAACTTCAAGGGGGAGACTACAGCGGCCATGTTTGAAAACTGTGGGTTCAGGAAAATGCTGGAAATGTTTGAACAATATATCAAGGTAAAATTCTGCAACAATGAGACACCAATTGATTTGAACATTGAAGCATGTGATCTTGATTTGCTGAGTAGCTTCTTTGACGCTGCTGGTGCTAGTCTCTCTGACAGGGAGTGGATAGCATCTGAAGTATTTATAAAACTGTTTAAACGAAAAATTAATGAGGTTAAAATGTTCAGCAAAAATGAAATTACAATGGTTGAAAGACTTCTGATATTGGGAGCTAAAGATGGTTATTATTCATCTGCTTACCCTGTTTGTATTGCAAGTGAAGCGGGCAGTTACCCTCTGGTTGAGCTGCTGTGTCAACATGCTATTGATGTTAATAAGCCAAATAATCACCATTCAACGCCTCTAAGTATCGCAGCACGAGAAGATCGCCCTGATCTCATTGAGCTCCTGCTCCAATACAAAGCTGACATCAATAACAAACTTAAGTATACAGGCTCTGCACTTGACATTGCTCTTAGTAATGGCCACATGAGATGTGCAAAACTCCTCATACAAAAGGGTGCAGTTGTGGACATGCCCCTGGCTTTGGCAAGTGCTGTTTCTGGTGGCACATCATGCTATATAGACTTTCTGTTTGAGCATTATGAGCATAAAACTCGCCAGTGTTTGATAAACAGCAGTGATGATTTGTTACTGCTGGCAGTGAAAGCAGGAAATATTGACATTATCAAACGCATCCTTGAAGCTGGAGCTGACATTAATAGGGAACACTGTTCAGTAACGCCGCTAGTTCTATCTAAAAATGGAGAGGTTGCCAGATATCTGATAGAGAGGGGAGCGAATGTCAATGCCAGGATATGCATGGAAACCATGTACTGTACTCCTCTGTTTATGATTTTAAAAAGTCGGCCAGTGCTAAATTTGTCAGAGTTGGAGGTAGTTCGTGTACTGTTAGAAAATGGAGCTTCTGGTGTTTGTGATTACGAAATGCTAAGAGTTACAGCTCTTATAAATGGAAGAGTGGCTTTATTACAATTACTTTTACACCACGGAGCTGACTTGTGTGCACAAGACACACAAGGCAAAACTGTACTTATGCATTCTATAAATAGAACATGTCCTAAAATGGCACTGTTTCTAATCAACTATGCAAAAGACAACAAAGATTTTCTCAATGCTCGCAATCATAATGGGTCTACAGCTTTCATGCTTGCTGTGTTTCGTAGGCACGTTACTGTAGTCAAAGAGTTAATAGATCACGGTGTTGATGTTAATGCTAAAACCACGAATGGGTTTACTGCCCTGGTTTATGTATTTAAAACATTTATTCGCTGTGATAAAACATGCATGGATATTTTGACTTATCTGATTGGTGCAGGGGCTGATGTTAACTATCATATGTGGGGTCAAAGCGTGCTAAAGATGGCTATAGGCAGATGCTGGAATGATGCTATAATAAAGCTGCTTGATGCTGGAGCTGATGTCAGTGTTACTGACAACCAACAGAATTTACTGACAGCACTGTCATATGTACGTTACAACAGCAATGGTGATTTAATGTCATGCCTGACAACATTATTGGATCGAGGTGCCTGTGCATCGCATCTATGCCCCACCATGTTTCATAAGCTGATTGTAAGCAGATACGCGGACATGGTGTGTAAACTAATTAGACATGGTTGTGGACCTGTAACAATCAAATGGGATGCCATTTATACTGACGACGAACTGTCATTTGATCCCAAAGTTGATATATCACCACTGTATAGAGCACTGGCGTGTGGTAATGTGTGCGTGGCCACCTACTTTATGGACATTATGTTTCTTACTGCATCTGATGTGTCTTTACTGAAGCATGACAAGGTTCTTCGTGCGTATCTGGAAACTAAGAATTACAGCCAGTGCCTGGATCTGCTTGATGAGATGTCTTCACAGCCAGTGTCCCTATTCAAGATGGCTTTTGTGACAGTGTCCTCTGCTGTAGGGACAGCCCCAGGACGTGAGAACCGTGTCAACATGTTACCCATACCACGGATGATGAAAGACAAACTGCTGTTTAAATCACAAGTTGAGGACTTGCCAAGAATAGACAACTCTGCTCAAGAGTTTCTATACTTTGAACCTGATAGTGATTCGTCCTCTGCTCCAGATGATGATTATAATTCAAATATTACCTATGGCCTTGATTAAAGCAAAGTTCTTGTTACAATAAATTGCCCAGCAGTCATGCCTGTATGAGTAGCATAACATTCAGTCCCAAACAGGCTTCTATTTGTCATAGGTGGAGGTTTGCTGTATGAGTAGTTTTTGAGTATTGATAGTTTACTAACTTTCTTGTTTCCAAACAATGCACCATGTGTAATTTGTTATTAATAATGTGTTTTTCTGTATGGTTGTTAATCTTGGAATGTAAATGAACAAATTAGGAAGAGCTTGGAAGCAACAGAGATATGGTTCCTGAGATGAATGTTGCAAATTCCTTGGACTGCTAAAGTAACTAACAATGACTGCCTGAAAGTGTCTAATGAAACTAGAACATTATATACAACAAAAAGAAAGAGACAAACAGCTTTCTTTGGTCATGTGATGAGAAGGGAGGCATTGGAGAACATCGTGACAACTGGAAAGATTGAGGGGAAGAGAGGCAGAGGCAGACCAAGAGAAATGATGCTGGATGGATTGGAACGGTGGCAAAGAGGAATATCATCAGCGGAGTTAATCCACAAAATCAAAGACAGAGATCTGTGGAGAGTCATGAATACCTACGCCAGCTGGCATGGCACTTGATGATGATGAATGTGTATCCATCAGCATGTTTTATGTGACTGCTTTTTATGTTTGATCAGAACATTCTAAAGAAATCTAGCAATATTTCCCAGGATATGCATTATTGGCCTCTAAAAGCCATACATTTGTGACTTTTTCATGATCACTTCCATTGAGCAGCTGTTGGCATTGATAGGATTAGTTAGAAGATTTTGGCAGTTTCTATTACCCGTCATCATGTAAAATAACATAGAGGACGTTATTTTCAATGTTGCCGCTGCCTGGGCTGACCTTACAGTGTCTAACCTAAAGAATGGGTGGAATAAACTCTTGCCTGAACCTATTGATGATATTGAAGGAACTGAGACTGTTAGTGTTGACGAAATTGTAGGACTAAATGGTGAAAATGTTATGCCAGAAGTAGTAGATTGGTTTAAATGTGACAAAATGGACGGAGACTTAGAAATTTTGGACGATGATGAAAGTGTTTCAAGAAGAAGAAATGTATGATGAAGGATCAGTTCTTAACCAAAAACCTACAACTTAGCCACTCAGAAGCAGACACAATGTTATCAAAGTACATCGACTGGTCTGGAATGCAAGAGGAAAATGCAACACAGATCCTACTTCTGCGTAAGATACAGAGCATCGTCGCACAGAAAGCTCGAGTCTCAAAGACACAGAAGGAGATGACAGATTATTTTAAAGTAACGTAGGTTTATAGTATTACAATACATTTCTCTACATTACTACTCTTACATTGAAGTTTATATTAATCATTTTGTAAAATTAAATGCAATATGCATATATTATTCACTTTTAAAGGCTCTTATGTTCATTTTCATCCCAAGCCAGAAGTTAAATCACATTACTGTACATATGTATTAAGAGATTTCTGTTATCCGTCTATTTGGTTATCCGTCACAGCCCTGGTCCAGATGGTGACGGTTAATTGAAGTTTTACTGTACTTACAGATATGTTGATTCACAATAAGTGACATATATCTCCAGGTATTGCTCGCTTGCTGGTCCAGTGGTTGTGGGTTCAAATCCTCCCTGATTTATTTATAGAATCACACGGCTCTGGGATTACTCCAGCCTCATAAAATGTGCACCAGAAAGTGTTATGGAAAGCTAAGGTGGTCATTAAATGCATTGGGGCTAAAAATGTGGGTCTAACAGAACAGCCCCAGGGTGCTGTCTGTGGTCTAAATAGGGTTCATTACTGAGCCCTTGGTCTCCAATCAATCAGGTGCCATCTCCACAATGAAGGTTGGCTGCAATGGATCTCCAGTACTGTCTGTCTTTTGCCTTGATTGTACATGAGTGTTATGTCTTTTAACATATGTGTGGGTGTACCACTGGGTCATGTGTGTGGGTGTACCGCTGGGTCATGTGTGTGTGACTGTACCTCTGGGACCTGTGTGTGGGTGTACTACTGGGTCATGTGTGTGGGTGTACCACTGGGTCATGTGTGTGTGACTACCTCTGGGACCTGTGTGTGGATGTACCACTGGGACCTGTGTGTGGGTGTACTACTGGGTCATGTGTGGGTGTACCACTGGGTCATGTGTGTGTGACTGTACCTCTGGGACCTGTGTGTGGGTGTACTAATGGGTCATGTGTGTGGGTGTACCACTGGGACTTGTGTGTGGGTGTACCACTGGGTCATATGTGTGTGACTGTACCTCTGGAACCTGTGTGTGGGTGTACTACTGGGACCTGTGTGTGGGTGTACCATTGGGTCATGTGTGTGTGTACCACTGGGACCTGTGTGTGGGTGTACTACTGGGTCATGTGTGTGGGTGTACCACTGGGTCATGTGCGTGTGACTGTACCTCTGGAACCTGTGTGTGGGTGTACTACTGGGACCTGTGTGTGGGTGTACCATTGGGACCTGTGTGTGACTATCACTGGGACCTGTGTGGGTGTACCATTGGGACCTGTGTGTGACTGTACCACTGGGACCTGTGTGTGGGTGTACCACTGGGTCATGTGTGTGGGTGTACCACTGGGTCATGTGTGTGGGTGTACCACTGGGTCATGTGTGTGTGACTCTACTACTGAACGGAAATCTGTCACTGGCAGACTGGTTTGACGTGCATAGAGTTTGTCTTTAAATGGAACGGGTGTATGCCAAGATAGTTTTCTTTGTTGTTATCTGTGGTAATTAATAGGATATTAAAATTTATAATTGGGGTGCAATGGAAGTGGTAAAAGTTATCCCATCATTCACACTTGGAAATACTAGCCTGTAATAGTTACAGATGGACACATTTGTGAAGTCATGAACACATGGAAATACTGGCCTGTAATAGTTAAGTGGACACATTTGTGAAGTCATGAACACATGGAAATACTGGCCTGTAATAGTTATAAGTGGACACATTTGTGAAGTCATGAACACTTGGAAATACTGGCCTGTAATAGTTACAGGTGGACACATTTGTGAAGTCATGAACACATGGAAATACTGGCCTGTAATAGTTACAGGTGGGCACATTTGTGAAGTCATGAACACATGGAAATACTGGCCTGTAATAGTTACAGGTGGACACATTTGTGAAGTCATGAACACTTGGAAATACTGGCCTGTAATAGTTACAGGTGGACACATTTGTGAAGTCATGAACACTTGGAAATACTGGCCTGTAATAGTTACAGGTGGACACATTTGTGAAGTCATGAACACATGGAAATACTGGCCTGTAATAGTTATAAGTGGACACATTTGTGAAGTCATGAACACATGGAAATACTGGCCTGTAATAGTTACAGGTGGACACATTTGTGAAGTCATGAACACATGGAAATACTGACCTGTAATAGTTATAAGTGGACACAGATAATGTCATGAGCTTGGTGGGGCGAGGGGTGACACCAGCGTTCGTTATTCACTAAAGTGAGGGAAAGACTGGCAACCTATTCCTGCGTGTATTCAGGCTTACAAAATGAGATTGTCCTATTACTTTACTGACCCATAGCAGGTTCCTGATTAAGGACTTTTGTGGATTGCAAAGAGTTATATATACATGTGTTATGTGTGTTGTAAACTTGACCATGTGTGTGAATTACATAGCCAGCGGGATTGTAGTTTCTACATCTAATGTAAGTCTGTTGTTGGATAGTGTTGTGTGGTACTGGTGATTTAGGATAGAACATATCCTTGGAAACATGATGGCTGTTTTCTTGACATATATGCCACTTCAAAGTGTCATTGACAGACTGAAAATAGTGCAGAGTAAGATGTTAGGGGAAATAAAGACTAATGTAGCATTGATGATTCCATTTGTTGTGGTTGCATTCTTGATATGTGTTGTACAGAATAAACATCACATTACACCCAACAAAACCATGTACAGTACATAAATTCACAAGTGTCGTCTGGTGCTTCTAGAAGTAGAGGATATAAATTGAGATTAGAGTTCACACTAGACAACAACAAACTTTAAAGCTATAGCTACTAAACTGGTTTTCACACCTGTCACCTCCATATGACAGCACCTTACTACAGGTGCAAAGTGCATTTGACGCATGGCAAATTCAACACCTCTGGAAAAAAAAAAGGTGTCACTCTGGTCTACCATACACCCGAACCCACAACTATGGAATTGGACATAATTCATATCTAACAATGTATCTCTGAAAGTTATAAGAAGCCAGCAACGGTCAAATAAACATTGGACTATAATGCTGCGTCTAGAACAGTGGTTCTCAACAAGTGGAAAATTTACTTTGGCTCTAGAAGGATGACCTTTCTTGTACACTCAGATAACTCCACAAGTGCCTCACTCTCCTCCCATAGATCACACAAGGAGAATCTCAGTACAGTGCACAAACTGCGCAGCACCAGCTGGGATCTATGTTGGTGGTTCAGGGTCAAGGTTACAATAAACATTCTATTCTCTGTAGGTTTTCACATTTTAAAATGAATCCTGGGTGCCAGTTTATTCATCCTGTTGAATATCTGTGGGTATACAATAGACCACATTCTAACGAAGAGACATGTGAAACTACATCAGTTATATAACAGTACAAAGGTGTCTTGATTTCATCTGTAGATAATTAGTGGTTTTGACATGTAAATGAAAGTTGATCGATAAAAAAATTCAACCATTACAGATCTGGATATGCAATGAGAGGAGGAGGAGGAAAGATGGATAAACATAAAAAGTAATCTAAACAAACACACAACTACAAGACATTTGGCCTTGAAAATGAAGCTTAGGGTCCCGCTGGCCGTAACTTTAACACAAAGTGTGGGCAAGTAAAATATCCACCTGAAGCTAGACAACAAATGTCTGGTTGTTCTGGAAGTGGGCAGGCTTTGTATATAACTGCTACAGTAATATCCTCATCTGCTTCCTGTCATGTGATTGATGGGATAATTGTTTTTGTTTTGTGGATCTTCACTGAGATAATTTAAGGCTTAACAACAACCTAGAGGTTCAGTAAGTACAAAAGACCACACAGATATGGGACACATGAATTAAGTACTGTATGGATACGTCATACGTGAATTAAACACCTTTGGAAAAAATTAAACATCTTGGAAACACCAAGATATGGCACACGTTCATTAAGTACAGTATACTAACACCAAGATATGTTTAGTCGATGGATCAACATCACGGCCCACAGGTGTAACCCATAAGTGATTCGTTCTCCTAACTCAAACCTGAGTCTGGAGAAACTCTGCACTGTGCACAAATTCCGTAGCACCAGCGAGGATCCTTAAATACTTTGGGTAGATTTTTAACTCCAAATTTTGCCCGAGCATCGCCGTTAGGCTACTCTTTTTCGATTTCCAACTGCCTAGGGATTTTTTATGTGCGCAACAGTACACATGGGCGTCTGATCTCACTCCCAGAGACCAGGGGAAATTGTATTACCAGAAGTCCACGTGAAAAAATCCCGGTCCTCACCGGAGCTTGAACCTGGGACCTCCAGCACTCGAGGCGGACACCATAACTCTAGACCACTCAGCCCCCACATATTCTAAGCCATGAGCCTCCACATATCCTAAGGCATGACGTATGAGGTGAGGTGTGGGGCATCCACATATTCTAAGCCATGACGTATGAGATGAGGTGTGAAGTGTTGAGCCTCCACATATCCTAAGCCATGACGTATGAGGTGAGGTGTTAAGTGTTGAACCCCCCCCCCCCCCCCCCACATATCCTAAGGCATGACGTATGAGGTGAGGTGTTAAGTGTTGAACCCCCCCCCCCCCCCCCCCCCACATATTCTAAGCCATGACGTATGAGATGAGGTGTTAAGTGTTGAACCCCCCACATATTCTAAGCCATGACGTATGAGGTGAGGTGTGAAGTGGTGAGCCTCCACATATCCTAAGGCATGACGTATGAGGTAACACCAAGATATGGCACACAGCAAGTACATTAAGGAAACACCAAGTATAGTAAAGGAACAAAAGACACAGCACAAACTAACCAAGTACAATAAATGTACAAGGCAGAAAAAAATGCATTCATTGTTTATTAAATATGAAAACACTCATTTACACAAATGTGACATGGATGACATGTGAGAATTTTCCCGCCCAGTTTATGCACAGCATGTCATCAGAAACACTTCTTACAGTCAACTTATAATTTCTTTAAGAATACATATTGCATATAAATAAAATGTACAAACAATTTGATAAACAAGTGCCAACAGAACGGCTTTGACAAACACTTGTGTATAAAACAATCTGATAAAGCAAGTATCTATAAAACAGCATTAATAAGGCAAGCATCGATAAATCAGTGTTGATAAAGCAAATGTTGATAAAACTGTTAATGAAACAAGGTCAGTGGGAAAAAACTTGATAAAAAGCCTTATGTGGAACAATTAGGGCATGAGAGGCAGAATATGGTAGAGAAGTATGTATGGAAATGTTAAACAGCTGAGTAACAAACAATAACAATATAATGTATGGAAATGTTAAACAGCTGAGTAACAAACAATAACAATATAAGCAACATGACATAAAGAAATCAGATGACAGAAGTTTGGAGAGTATTGATCACAGAGGTCTGTTCCAGGCCAGGACCTGAAGAATTTGTAATTGTGCTTCTGGCGCCAGCCATTGCTTATATAATTCTCTACCTACATGCCCATGTTGTGTTGGCTTCACTACCACAAACTTGCATCAACCAAACTGATATTTTAACCACAAGTACAGAATTATACATCAGCTCAACACTATCAATATACGGTTTTTATTAATTCAGCAGTAGTTTACTTTGACTCATACAATTATTAATCAATCAATAGTATTTTAAAAACAACTTAACAAGAAACCATGTTTTATTGCTACCCGTATATCCAAGAAATCGACAAATAAAAACAAAAAACCATGTTTTATTGCTACCCGTATATCCATAAAATTGACAGATAAAAACAATGCCGGTATGCTGAATATACATATCACAGTGTACATACATCATGCCATTCAGAACTTTGGCATAAAATAACATTTGAAGCTATCCCATTGCAGTTTGTTCCATTTTTTAAACAATAACACAGTATTTCGTAGCATGCCTACCACTGTCTAGATCTCATTTATCTAATCAATTTACAGTTTTCCATTTGTTAAATAAGAAAGAGATCTGGTGGCGAGACCCCCAGGCCAGGCAGATCAGATAACACTGGGGAAGAGTGCGACACATGGACCAGTACTAGTAATCATGACGACGGAGTTAATCCTGACTGTGTTACCATGGAAAACCCCTGTGTCAGACTAAGAAACAGAGTGAGACTATGAACGTGGAATGTGAGAAGTCTGTATGAGGGAAAACTTAAAGTTTATGTGATGAGATTGAGAGGTTAAATATTTAAATTCTAGGAATTAGTGAACATCGCTGGAGAGGCAAGGGACATTTTACAATAGAAAATGGAAGCCTTTTCATTTATTCTGGTAGAGACGTCGGAGGCCAGAGTAGAGTGGCATTTTGTTTAGATAAAACAACTGCAAAAGCTTTAATGGGATATAATCCAGTTAGTGATAGAATCCTCACTATTAGACTTAAAGACCGTCCAAAAAACACAACTCTCATACAGATATATGCACCTACTTCAACAGCAGAGGAGGATGAAACTGAAGATTTTTACAACACACTGCAAGACACATTAAATAAGATTGGTCATAATGATATAGCAATCATAATGGGAGATATTAATGCAAAATTAGGTACAGGAAGAGCTGAAAATGAGAGACACGTTTTAGGAAAATTTGGATTGGGAAATAGAAATGATGCAGGCGACAAATTAATTAAATTTTGTACAGAAAATGAGTTAACGATAGCCAACACGCTTTTTAAACAACACCCAAGAAGACTCTTCATATGGAAGTCCCCGGACAGTATTACCAAAAAATCAGATAGATTATATTTTAATACAAAGAAGATGGAGATCAAGCATAACATCTGCAAAAACCCTACGAAGTGCAGACTGATACAGATCATCAGTTATTAGAAGCAGATCTGAAATTAAAACTCAAAAAGCTTACCTGAGGACCAAGGCCACTTCGTTTTGATCTCACAAAAATACCAAATTCATACAACGTAGAAGTTAGGAATCGCTTTGGGATCTTGATGTCTGTACAAGAGGAAATGACACCTGATGAACTGGCAGTACAAGCTAGAGATATCTTGATAACTGCAGCCAAAGATTTCATTCCGACCAAGAAAAAGCAACTTAAGCCATGGATTACTTGAGACACGTTAGAATTAATAAAACAACAAAGGGAACTGAAACAGAAAGGAGGTGAATCCGATAACAGCAGGATAAAGTATACATCTTTAACTCGAGAAATAAGAAAGAATACAGGAAAGGACAAAAATCAATATATACAAGATTGCTGTACCAGAATAGAGCAATATCATAATACTGGATGAGATTACAAAATGTTCAAAGAAATGAAGTTATTGACAAGAAATGTTCAACTTCAATTGAATGTTATCTGTGACAAGATGGGAAATACCTTAACAGAATCTAGACAAATTCTAGAAATATGGCAGGAGTACTGCAGTGGAATGTATAATATGAGTGACAGTGAGGATATGAATGAGATACATGAGCCAATGTCAGCAGAGACAGAACCTGAACCCTCATTAGATGAAATTGCATGGGCTATAAAGAACCTGAAGAATGGTAAATCACCTGGATGTGATGAGATACCAGCTGAACTAATTAAAGCGGGAGGAGAAGAAAGTATACACATATATCATGCATTATGTAAAAAGATATGGAAATATGGTGTATGGCCGAAAGAGTGGAAGAGAACTATCTTCATTCCAACACCAAAAAAGGGCAACCTGAAATTATGCACCAACTATAAAACTGTTGCCCTGATCAGTCATGCAAGTAAAATTCTACTAAAAATCATAATGGGAAGACTTCGTAAGAAAATGGAAGAAGAGATTAACGTGGTTCAAGCTGGATTTAGACAAGGAAGAGGAACAAGAGATCACACACTCAACATGCGTTTAATAATAGAGAAGTGCAGAGAATTTAATGTAAACCTATTCTCATGTTTTGTGGATTATTCACAGGCATTTGACTGTGTACAACATAAGAAACTTTGAGAAATCATGAGGAATATGGGCTTTCCATCTCATGTAGAACAACTCATAAAAATGCTCTATCTAGACCAACAAACAGCAGTTAGAATAGATGACGAGGCATCAGATTGGTTTGACATCAAGCTAGGGGTCTGTGAGGGCTGTGTGCTGTCACCCTATTTGTTTAACCTGTACGCCGAAAATATAATGAGAATTGTAAGAGATGATATAAACAGGGAGTTATATGATGCCCTAAATATCGGTGGTCATGACACGCCAGAGATTCAGTATGCTGATGATACAGTATTGCTATCCACAACACAGAATGGTATAGAAAACCTAATAGCCTCAACCCAATTTAATAGTGAAAATCACAAGTTATATCTTAACATAGCAAAAACAAAGATAATGCATACAGATAAAACTACTATGGAGAAAGAAATATATGTTAATGGGGAAAAATTGGTGGTGGACAATTTTGAATATCTTGGGTCATTGATTACCAACAACGGTGACACAATGAAAGAAATTAAATGACGATAACCAATTGCTCTTCAAAGACTAAAGCAACTGAATAAATTATGGAGTGGGACAGACAGAACTACAAAAATGAGATTTTTAAAAGCATCATCTTTCCCATTGCAACATATGCCTGTGAGAACTGGACAGTTACTAAACAAGCTGAACAGCGCATAAATTCCGTTTAAAATAAATTTATAGATGAGTTCTAAGAATATCTTGGGTAAAGAAAAGAACAAATGCATCCATACTTCAAGAGCTGAATATTGAAGAAGGTTGCCCGGGAAGGTTAACCCGGTCAACAAATGCCCGCAGAAGTCGGATGTGTCGGCCTAACGGCGCAAGAACTCAGCTCTGCTGTAAACAGGCACAACGCAGTCACATCCGAAAAAATGATCCGGATGAACGCAGAAGATGAAGAAGAAGAAGAAGGTTGGCTATTAAAGACAATAAAACAATTAAAAATTGAAATATTTTGGTCACTTGAAACGTCACGAAAGTTTGGAGAGAACAATAATTGAGGGGTATATGCCTGGGAAGAGAGGAAGAGGAAGGCCAAAGAAAAGATGGGTACAGGATGAGGCGGATGATCTCCAGATGGGTGTATCAGACGGGGGACATCTTGCTTATGATCGAGAGGTTTTCCGGAAGGTTGTTATGGGAGTGAGGTTCTGCAAAGGACATGCTACTGAGTGAATTTGTTTCTTGTAGAAGTCTCATTTGCGTGTCTGTCCTTCATTGGCATTCTTTGGATTTTCAGTAATACAGAGATTTACTTTTATGCTTTTGTTGTTTGTAATAAACCTTTCTTGCAAAAAAAGGAACTCTGAAAAGAAATACAGCTATAGAGAGCATCCTAAATCATTATCAAATACAATTTAATATACTGACAATTGGTTACAAACCACTTTGTGCATAAGTAATAATGAATAAGTTATAGAAATTCAGGTGCACACTTTGTCACAATCTGCCTGATAATGTGAGTTTTTGAATATTTATCAGCTTGTTATAGTGGGTATGCATGTATAGACATGTTATAATATCATTGGTTTTATATACACATAAATTTTCATCACACTTGAAATTATCCATTAGTGATCCAGTCTCCCTTGCTAGGGGGATCTCAACTTAGTGTAGGAACTTGGTGGTACCACCAACACACAATTATGGACAGTGTATTTCATGTTGCTTCTTCAAGTACCTGGCCTGGCATCGATTACAGTCATCAGACAAATTAATGCATTCTATATTCTTTGGATCAAAAGGCATGAAATGTAAAGGACTCTCTGTTTTTATGGTTATCCAGTCTACGGGTGACTTCTTTGTTCGTTCGCTTACAGGTGATTTAAACAACAGCTTGTCTTTCAACATCTGTGGTATGGGTAACATGTTGACACGGTTCTCACGTTCAGGAGATGTTCCTGCAGCAGATGATACTGTCACAAAAGCCAGCCTGAGCAGAGACGCTGGCTGTGAAGACATCTCATCAAGCAGATCCAGGCACTGCTGGTTAGATTCTTTCATATTTACACGAACAATCTTGTTATGCACCAGTGAAGACAGATCAGATTTGGTAAGAAACATAATTTCCATAAAATGGTGGGCAAGGGATATCTCTCCACCTAACAGTGCTGTACACAAAGGTGATATTTCAAATATGGAATGAGTATGTGAGAAATACTGAAAATACTTGTCTGATCTGACAGATCTGGGCCCTGTTCTACTTGTAAAATATTTATTGATATTGACAAGGTCGTTGCAATGTAACATTTTATGAAACATCTCAACCTGTAAATAAGACAAACAGGCACCCCGAAGAAGAAACTGTGACAGGCAGGCTGTTACACGTTTATCACAAAAATGTGGTGTGGGTTTGAAATATGATAGTGCTGTTTTGGACCTATCAGTTTTACTCACAACATTAACATCAGCGCCTGCATCAAGAAGTAGCTTTATAACCTTGCAGCTGCATCTGTTTGCGGCCAACATTAAAGGTGAGATACCGTCATTGTTTTGCCAGTTAACAGAACAGCCTGCATTAACTAGACAAGCTACAATATCTTCGGCCATATAGCTACAGACTTTATGATTGATTCTGTCTATTGCATATAGCAAGGCTGTATTGCCTTTATTGTCTGTCATATTCACATCAGAGCCTTGGTTTATCATCTCACTCACCACAGCTACATTACTGTATCTCGCTGCTTGCATCAAAGCTGTCAATCCAGCGTTATTTTGTGCATTGAGAAAATCTTTGTCTTTAGCATAGCTCATAAGAAATTCAGCATTTCTATGCCAACGTTCCTGGACAATACAGGAAGAAGCATTATCATTTTCTATAGGATTTCTGCCATGAAAATCACCATTGCACTGGCAATCTTGATAGGCAGGATATAAAAGGGCCCTTCTTTGCCAACTTTCCTGGACAACATAGGAAACATTATCATGTTCTATAGTGCCCCTGGCATGAAAATCGACATTGCAATTGCAAACATGATAGGCAGAATAAAAAAGGACAGTATCACCATCTTTGTCTCTCCAATTAATGTCAGCCCCATAGTCTAGTAGTAACTGCAGCAGATCTGTACTGTCAACTGTTAAAGCTGCAAACATTAATGGTGATATGTCACCGTGAATATTAGGAGAAGCTCCATTTTCTAGCAGTACTTGTACTACTTGTAGCCGAAATCTGAGAGACATACGTTTAGCTAAAACCATATACAGAGGAGTGTAACTACCATAAGATGATGTAATAATCTTATTGACATCTGCTCCTTTCTGAATGAGAAATTTAGCCATTTCTACATTTCTGGAATGAGCTAACAGTTTTTCCCAACAAGGATCCTCCGCAGTCCCAAATCCAATGCAAAAAATCTGGCTCACCATTTCAACATTTGCTTTTGACACTGCCAACTTTAACAGATCATGTCTATTTTCTAAAATATACTGTTGAGTTTCATACCTGAAATATTCAAACAGGAAGTTTAAACACTTCATACTCTTTAAACGTATAGTACTGTGTACAGAACTCCCAATGTCAATATTTGCGCCATGTTTCAGTAGGAGTCTAGCACAGTCTGTGTGGCCATGAGCAAAGGCCACGTCTGCCGGTGAGAAAGGTGGATTTTTACCATTGTGTGTTATGATCAGCTTAACAGGGATATACCAAAATGCTTCTGGTGCCTTACTTACAGGGGGATATGCAAACATTGTATCTATCTTATTCACATCAGCACCATGCTGACAGAGCAACTCAACCAGAGCATAACTGCCAACTTTAGCTGCCTCACACAGAGGGAAAACTGATGGTCCACCGTTCACATCAGCTCCCAATTCTAAAAGTCGTCTGACCATTGCAATTTTACGTTTTGTAATAATTTGGTTAAATTGATGCCAAAAAAAATTTGTGAAGGCATTACTGACCATCCTGGTCTTAATTTTCTCATCTAAGTTAACACAGTCTAGAAATGTATCGAGCAATTTCACATCATATGCTTTAACTGCGATGTCAAGCGGTGACGCTGTGATATTCGCATACACTGGATTATATTGTATATATTCAGTGAACATCTTGAAAAACATACCATGACCATGTTTTTTAAACATGACTGCTATAGTTTCTCTTTTACAATTCTTGCAGGTAGAGTTATGCATTTCGCACGATAAATTAGACATGTTTGAAGATTTCTGAAAGTGAAGCTGAATTAAACTGTAAGCTGCACGAATATCAGACACTTCCACTGCCTTCAATAGAGCTGTATAATATTCTTGCTTCTGGCACTCTTCTGCTGAACTGATTTTGACTTCAGCAGCGAGTTCTGACATCCTCCGAGGTAACTTTTCATAACCTAAGATACAAGAACAATGACTTCATGTCTAATTTTCTGCATTTCACATTCATCGAGTAAAATGTAAAAGATTCTTACTTTATCAAGAATTAATGTAATAAATATAAACCAGTCTTGAGTTTTATGTATTTTTAGTATATAACTTCATTCTAATCTCTCAGCAAATATTATTCAGCAGTCATATGCTATTTCACAAACCTTTTTTCTGGTATTTGTTTTCCAAGTTAAGCCGGACACATGTCCCATATAGTGCTCATGTGCACACCCAGAAGCCTTAGTGCCTACTTGTTGCTGTGGGATTTTTAACGTTAATAACTACCACATGGGGCCTACTGTTTGTTACCCTTACTTGAGAAGGCTAGATGTCAGGTCGCACCACCCAAGAGATCAGGAGTATCTGGCACTGTTAAATATCTGCCATCGCTCCCTCTTTCTGGGCATTCTAACAGCAAAAGTCCCAAACATGTTGCATCATACAGAATCTATCACCCGGGAAGGTTAACCCGGTCAACAAATGCCCGCAGAAGTCGGATGTGTCGGCCTAACGGCGCAAGAACGCAGCTCTGCTGTAAACAGGCACAACGCAATCACGTCCGAAAAAAAAACTCCGGATGAACGAAGAAGAAGAAGAAGAAGAATCTATCATTATTCATCTGCATGAACATATCGCAAGGAGCAAATTGCCCATACAGCTTTCAGCCTGTAAGGAAAGAGTTATGACAATAATTGATATCCTTGAAGATTTGAAATTATGTACAATAAAATGACCAAAGACAGAATGTATGGTCTGAATATTTGTAGTATTTTGATGCCAAGGTGATGTATTTTGTGCTGGATCTTCACAAGTGAAGCGAGTACCTTTAAAATGTACACAGAAAGCATAACAAGAAAATGTTAAAAACCCAGGTGTACCATAAAAGTGGAGTGAAATTGTGGGAGAAAGCATGTGTAAAATAAGCATCCCGTCATACTGTGTTTGGGCACTGTGACTAGGAATCCTGGAATGGCTGAAATCACAGCATTATACCAACGTGTGTGTACTAAGTGATTCAATGAGCATGATTCAGAAGGTCGAAGCTGGATCTGTATGTAGACAGAGGACTGAGTCACTGCGGAAGTCTGTTGTCTGTAAAGTCACCTTCATCTTCGTCCTGGGACATGCGGGAGTTGAGGGAAATGAACGAGCTGATAAACTGGCTGGCTCTGCACCGCCTGTGGATGACCAGCCCATGGATCATGCCGATGTTATAAACGTCCTTAAAGATATGGCGAGAACAGAGGACTTTGACATCAGCAAATCCACATCGCTGTCCAGGATGAAAGACTTGGGAGTAAGAATCGGCACGGCCAGACACAAGAGGTACATCGGGAAAACGAGGTGCCTCGTCAACCAACACAGAACTGGCACTATTAGCCACCAGACGCTGATGCATATGCTAGGGGGAGGATCTGAGCACCTATGGACCTGTCCGGAGTGCAATGAAGATACCCCAACTGATAACTGACTAGGAATCCACTGTAATGTTATATTTAGGAAGTAGGATTCTCCCAAGTTATGGATTCTTCCTTTTAGAGACATGTCTGTGCTTTCATCTGCAGTATATTTCAGTGTCTCTAGGACGCACAAGAAATGACATTGATAAAAGTGAGCACATACCTAATGACATATTAACATCCATATTTATATCTTTTCCGAAGCGACCAATATGTGCTTTAGAAAGTGAAGATCGTTGATCATTAAGTCTTATGAGTCATATAAAGTTGTTACTGAAAATCATTAGAAGAAGAGTTAGAAACAAGACTAAACTAGAAATTAGTCATGAACAATGTGGGTATGTAGAGGACAAGAATACAAATGATACATAAACATCACCAAGACACTATTAGAAAGAAATATAGAAGTCTTCTTCATTCAACCAATGTGATGGGTGGATAATGCAGTGTGCCTGTTCAGAGCAATATAAAATACTGAATAATTACAATAATTTTGGCTGTCATATCCAGTGACTATTCTGCATTTTATTTATCAGGTTAGTTAGCTTTCCTGGTTAGATTCATAGGACATCCCATGGCCTCATTAGTGATATCTTTGCTCTTTCACCTACATGTTAGTTAGCTAGTCGCGGTTCCAACTTCACGGCAACGGGGTGTCGCTCATTATGCTCCGTTCCTGTGCCAGTGAATATCACACAAAATGCTCCTCACTGCCCAATATGAAAAGTGGAACAGACAGGAGTCTCTTTCATCTCCAGGTTATTCCCTCAACCAAAACAGACGCATACATGCTAGTCAGAATTCAGGTGAAGGCAGGGGAATGTAGAATGTCAGGAAACTAGCAGGGTTTGGAAAATTTGATAATGTAATAATGGAAACAAAAACCATGACAATGAATATTCTAGGCATGAGTGAGATGAAGTAGAAGGGATCTGGTAAAGGAATAATTGACAAGCACGTAATTTATTCAGGAGAGGCTCATCATCATCAAGTGCCGGCTGGCGTAGGCGTTCATGGCTCTCCACAGATCTCGGTCTTTGGTGTTCTGGATCAACTCTGCTGATGATATTCCTCCATGCCACCGTCTCAGTCCGTCCAGCATCAT
Organism: Cepaea hortensis; assembly: GCA_963921405.1. NCBI lineage: Eukaryota > Metazoa > Mollusca > Gastropoda > Stylommatophora > Helicidae > Cepaea > Cepaea hortensis. The sequence goes on from OY992896.1 coordinate 5,899,715, forward strand.
TTCTCTTGGTCTGTCTCTGCCTCTCTTCCCCTCGATCTTTCCAGTTGTCACGATGTTCTCCAATGCCTCTCTTCTCATCACATGACCAAAGAAACATATTTGTCTCTTTCTTATTGTTGCATATGTTCTAGTTTCATTAGCCTCTTTCAGGCAATTGTTGTTAGTTACTCTGGCAGTCCAAGGAATTCGCAACATTTGTCTTAAAAACCACATCTCTGTTGCTTCCAAGTTCTTCCTAATTTGTTCATTTACATTCCAAGATTCGCTGCCATACAGCAAAACTGGTTCTATATAGCATTTTAGCACTCTCTTTCTTACATTCATTGATATTGACTTATTGCACAGCTATGTGAATTAATGATTACTGGTGTATTTCAGATTATGTTACCTTCTTCTTCTTCTTCTGTGTTCATCAGGAGGGTTTTTTCGGATGTGATTGTGATGTGCCTGTTTACAGCACAGCTGCATTCTTGCGGCGTTAGGCTGACACATCCGGCTTCTGCAGGCATTTGTTGACCAGGCAAACCTTATTGGGAGATTATATTATTATAGTACAAATAAAAGGCAAAGCAATGGATTTAAATATTATACAGTAGTGATGCAGAACTACACAAATTTTATGATAACGTAGAAATGGCAACGTCTAAAACCAAATCACAAGAAATAAGGAGATTTCTATGCAAAAGTAAAAAAGAAAAGAGTGGAAGATGTAGATGTGGAAAGATGTAGATGTAGACTATGGTTTAGCAGTAAGCAATGAAAAGGGAGAAAAACTGATTGACTTTGATAAGAAAATATTCAGCCAAATTTACATATTCACCAAAGATTTTGATTTAGAAATGCATAAATATATGTTAAGACAATACCTGGTTCTGACTGTAAATTTCATCACGTACCACTATATGGACAAATAAAAGTAAGATTAAAGAGAGACATAATAAAGATGGCTGAAAGCAGATAAAGAAATTCAAGAACCAAACGGAAATATAGGTACAATGCAATGGCTAACATACAACATATAAATGAACAATGGGAAATACTAAGGGACTTCGTTCATTAAACAACAAAGAGATATTACCAGAGAGAGGAGAAAACTTTAAGAAAAAATGGATAACTGAGGAAATGGACTCCCATATGGTCAAGCCTAAAATGAGTGCCAGGAAGTGTCTGCAAGTAATGGTAAAACATTCCTATCTGATCAGAATCCTGTCTTACTAGGATTGTATGAATGGGTCAGAGAAGACTTGATGGATTTATGACTTAACTTCCCTCAAAATGTCCAGATGGCTGATTTTGGCTGTCCAGTTAATTTTCAGCATATTTCTATAAAACCACATCTCCAAGGCTTCCAGCGATTTTTTCCTTTTCTAACATTCAAGGACGAGGAATTATTGCACAAAATGTTCTTCATTTGATTGATAGAATGCAGTGTTTTTTTCTTGTCTATTTGGTTCTTTATCTCAGTGATGCATCTTCTATCTGATGTTATCCATGTACCCAGATATCTGAATCACACATGAATGCCTCCATGTGCCACAAAAACGTCATTTACTTAATTAAATTGCATATTTAAGCACAATGTGTTTGCTTTGATATCACACCGACTTTTGTCTTTCTTATTATTCAAGCTAAGGCCCGTTTGTTCCACTTTCTACAACCATTGTATCTATAATTTCCTGTAGTTTCTTCTTACTTGCTGTCATGTCCGCGTCATCAGCACTATGTCCACCAACCAGGATCCTTGACCTATTTTCTGTAGATGTCATTAATTAAATTAAATTATATGTTCACTATACAATGAAAACTGATAGACTTGGATAAGGACTGCCTTTAGTATCTTGCGGTGTAAGAAACTTAACAAGGGAGGCTGGGGAGGGGGGGGGGGTGACCTTAGGAATTAAGGCCGACTACTTAATATAATAATAATAAGTTTTTGATTTTAAGACTTTTTCGTAGTTGACTAGTTCTTTGTGATGTTGGATTGTTAGGTTGTCAAAGGGTGTTTAATTGGTGAATATCACTTTAACCATATGAGATCAATTGGAATTTAATAGAGAAAAAATACACACCTAGAACAAACGAAAGGCAATTATAAAACCATTCGCACGAGAAAAGAGAACACATGTCGACCCTAAAGAACCACGAATTTAAGGCGTCTTCCGTGAACGAGCCGAGCCGGCTTTGTGGTGAAGGTGCAGGCAGGGTTGCCACTTTTTTTGAACAAAAGTATCTAGAAATGGCCCAAACAACATCCATAAATATCTAGATTTCGTTGGAAAGTATCTAGGAAAAATATCCAGATTGAGAAAGTAAGAAATTACATATGTATTGATGTGACTGCCCTCCTCCCTGGCGAAGAGTTTACGGCTGTCGCCGTAATCCCGTATATTCTCGTGAGTAACGCTGCTGCACCGAACCGGCAGCGGTTCGAGCCGCGCTGATAATTTAAGGGGTAAGTGAACCGGTCGCTCAGAAAGCAATCGCAAACTACTGAGCATAATCTTGCCTAGTACATCAACAGCAGCTGAAAAATTCTGATGTTGACTGCAACGTCATGTAACGGATATGCAACATTAAAAAAAAAAAATTGATGTGACTTACCTATAGAATCATGTCCTCATCTTCACTGATGATGCACTCTCACAAGATACACTTAGCTTGGATGATGAAGTTGAAGCTTCAGATTCAAAATGACTCTGGTATGCTTTAGCTGTTCCAATTTCTTTTAATACACGATCAGGGAGCTGATAAGTTGAACAGCATTTTCCAGCTCTTATCAGGCCAAATCTTATTGTCAAGATAGATTTAAGAGGTGAAGTTTCATCCTGTTTCTTAGTTTACATTTTGTATAATTCACAGTACTGAAAACTCTTTCCGCATCAACATTTGAATGGGGTAGTATGGCAGACATCGCATATTCAAAGAGCTTACAGAATGGACTGTTTCCTGAGGCATCTTTAAATTGTCTTACTTCACTCCAAAAAGCTTCAGTTTCTGTTTTGTTTTTCCAGTCAACCAAATTTATTTTGGTTAACTAATATTCTGCTTCCGCCACACTATTATCAGTAGCCCTTAAACATTTAATAACTTGACAATATTTAGGTATGTCCTTTACTGGCTGAAGTATGTTGTTAATAGAAAAGAATGAAATATTTTTCAATACATCTAAATTTTCAGGAAGTCTCTGCTTCAGTTGATTGAATGAGACAAGAAAATCTTGACAGCGCTTTCTTAAGTTGTTCTCTTCATTTTCTGTTAACAGTCCTTTTGTTTTTAAACCATCAATTTTTGATTCGATTTGGTATCCTAGGTATGGCTTAGGAGCCAAATAGCTCTCTATAGTGCAAGTGAACAAGTCAGCTTTACAAGTTGGCAATATAAGTCTTTTACCAAATGAGTGAAATAGCAAAATGAGGTCGTCAAGTAATTTAACTTTATCAACATTTTGAGATTCAAATAGTTTATTAACTTTTTGCACTTCACTTAAAATGGGTTGTAAAAAGAGAAGGAATGCCAAATTTTTTTCATCACTGTGCATTCCATATAGTATTTCAGCTGTGTAGCACTTTTCACTTTGTCTTGTTATTTCGAAGTGTGTCTTCAACTCCAACCATCGGTTCACAATTATTTCAACAGCTGGTTGCGTTGATAACCATCTAGTTTTGCAATATGACAGAATTTTCAGTGGTGAGGAACTATCATTTAATGCTTTATATAAATTATTATATTGCTGTTGTCTGACAGATGATTTGGAGAACCAGTTATGTGTTTCAGCAATAAGGAATTCCAAATTCCTTGGTAAACATTCTGACTGATGAGGCATGTAATAATGCTAGCTGCAAGGAATGACAGCATTTTCCTACTCTCATCAGGTCAAATTTTATTGTCAAGATAGCATTTAAGAGGTCAAGTTTCATCCTATTTCTTAGTTTAGATTTTATATAATTAATGGCACTGAAAACTCTTTCTACATCAGCCTTTGAATGGGATAGTACTGCTAATAGTATCATGGCAGACATCGCACATTCAAAGAGCTCACAGAATGGACTGTTTCCTGAGGTATTTAAAATTCTTACTTCACTCCAAAAAGCTTCAGCTTCTGTTTTGTTTGTCCAGTCAACCAAATTTATTTTGGTTAACTGATATTCTGCTTCCGTCACACTATCATCAGTAGCTCCTAAAAATTTCATAACTTGACAATATTTAGGTATGTCCTTTGCTGGCTGAAGTAGGTTGTTAACTGAAAAGAGTGAAATATTTTTTAATACATCTTCTTCTTCTTCTTCGTTCATCCGGTTTTTTTTTTCCGGATGTGATTGCGTTGTGCCTGTTTACAGCAGAGCTGCGTTCTTGCGCCGTTAGGCCGACACATCCGACTTCTGCGGGCATTTGTTGACCGGGTTAACCTTCCCGGGGTTTTAATACATCTAACTTGTCAGGAAGTCTTTGCTTGAATTGCTTGAATAATGAGACAAGAAAATCTTGACAGCGCTTTCTTAAGTTGTTCTCTTCATTTTGTGTAAACAGTCCATTTGTTTTTAAACCATCATTTTATGATTCGATTTGGTATCACAAGTTTGGCTTAGGAGCCAAATAGCTCTCTATAATGCAAGTGAACAAATCAACTTTAGAAGTTGGCAATATAAGTCTTTTACCAAGTGAGTGAAATAGCAAAGTGAAATCGTCAAGTAATTTAACTTTATCAACATTTTTGGATTCAAACAGTTTATGAGTTTATTAACTTTTTGCACTTCGCTTAGAATGGGTTGTAAAAAGAGAAGGAATGCCACATTTTTGTTTTCATCACTGTACATTCCATATAGTATTTCATTTCAGCTGTGTGGCACTTTTCACTTTGTCTTGTTATTTCGAAGTGTGTCTTCAACTTCAACCATTGATTCACAATTATTTCATCAGCTGGTTTTATTGATAACCATCTAGTTTTGCAATATGACAGAATTTTCAGTGGTGAGGAACTATCATTTAATGTTTTATATAAATTATTGTATTGCTGTTGTCTGACAGATGATTTGGAGAATCAGTTTTGTTGATTTATCCCCCCCCCCTCCCCCGGGATTTGCTATTTAAACATTGAGCAGAACCCACTACTGGTAACGCTGATCGTATTCCGGTACGAACCTAAGGCCTTGTCCACGTCAATTTGGAAGCACTAGACTCGAGTTTCGATCTCGTTTGAGCTCGTCAGTAGTGCATATCATTGACTGGTGATCAGATGATGAGAAGAGAGGCATTGGAGAACATCGTGACAACTGGGAAGATGGAGGGGAAGAGAGGCAGAGGCAGACCAAGAGAAATGATGCTGGATAGATTGCGACGGTGACATGTTGTTGTTTGTCCATCAAGAATGATGATGACCATTCATTTCATCCATTGGGGTTGAAGGTGTGGAGCCGTGGGTTCTAAGATGGCTGATAAGGCCTATTTTGGCTCGAAATGTTCTTTGACAATGTGGACAAAGAATGCTTGCCGTCTCTGGAGGATGAATTCCTGCAGTGGTTTTTCTGTCCTGCCTTTTCTTCACAGCTCTTGCAGTCCTGGTTGCCTCACATATGACTGCACCTTTGCGCAATGATGCACGCCACGAATTTCGGTCTCTGGTTGCAGCCTCCCAGGTGTCATGATGAATTCCAAAAGCATTCAGTGAAATTTTCAGAGTGTCTTTAAAACGTTTCCTCTGGCCCCCTTGGGAGCGTTTACCACAACGCAGTTCGCTGTAAAAAATTCGTTTAGGGAGCCTGTGATCTGGCATGCGAGTCAAGTGACCAGCCCAGCGAATCTGATTCTTCATCAGTAGAGTGTGAATACTGGGCATGGATGCTCTTTCTAGGACTTCAGTGTCTGGAATCTTGTCTTGCCATTTAATCTTCAGTAGCTTCCTTAGGCAGACTGTGTGGAAGTGGTTTAATTTCCTAGCGTGTCGCTGATAAACAGTCCAGGTTTCACAAGCATATAGCAGTGTGGATAATACAACTGCTTTGTAGACTTTTAGCTTTGTTTGCAGGCTTATTCCAGTTCTGTCCCATACATTCTTGTACAGTCTGCCAAAGGCTGCACTGGCCTTGGAGATTCTTGCATTCACTTCGTCATCGATTGTGGCAGCTTGTGACAGGGTGCTGCCAAGATAGGTAAATTTGTCTACAACACTTAGTCTATGATCATTCACTTTGATATTCGGCACAGTGTGATTATTCCCTGGAGCTGGCTGGTACATAACTACAGTCTTCTCCAAGTTGATATTGAGCCCAAAGGTGGCACAGGCATGTGAGAAAGCTGAAACATTATGTTGCATGTCCGCCTCTGAGTTGGCGTATAGAGCGCAATCATCAGCAAACAGGAGCTCTCTGACGGTGCCGCTGTTAATTTTGGTTTTAGCTTTCAGCCTTCTGAGATTGAATAACTTTCCATCCATACGGTAGTTGATGTCTATTCCAATGTCGTCGTTCTCGAAGGCATTCATCAACATGGCTGAAAACATGAGGCTGAACAGTGTTGGTGCCAGGACACATCCTTGCTTCACTCCATTGGTGACAGGAAAGGGTTCAGACAGCTCACCATTTTCCTGTACTCTTGCCTGCATGCCGTCATGAAATAGCCGCACTATTTGGACAAACTTTCGTGGACAGCCATATTTTGCCATAATCTTCCACAGTCCTTCTCTGCTGACTGTATCAAAAGCTTTGGTAAGGTCAATGAAAGTGGAGAACATTTCGCAGTTCTGTTCCTGACATTTCTCTTGCAGCTGCCTTGCAGCGAAAATCATGTCAACAGTTCGATGCCAGACGGTGACATGGAGAAATATCAACGGTAGAGTTGATCCAGAAAACCAAAGACCGAGATCTGTGGGGAGTCATGAACGCCTACGCCAATCGGCATGGCACTTGATGATGATGAATAATTAAATGATACCAAAGGAAAAGAAAAATCTATAAAATACCTAACTCCAAATGAAAACATTTAGAATTACTTCTAACATCCGAGCGTCAAAAAAAAAAACATCTAGACGCAGGCAAAAAAACATTCAGATCTAGATATTAAACATCCAGAATGGCAACACTGGCAATTAGTAATCCGACAGAGTTCGAAACACAGCTGTGAGCAGTTTGAAAGCAGACCGCCTTGTGTTGATTTACATACAATGGTATGAGTGCCTGCCATTCTGAAAACAATGGCTAACTACTGAACGCAAACTTGCTGAGGAATCACAAACAGCCAGAAATTCTGGAGTTGGTTGTTGCATCCTGTAAAGGATACGCAACTAACTCCGTTGGCGACTCTGATTGTGATTCTGTAGCCGGAATGCCAGGTTACATTTGGAATTTAAAGTCAAACACTAATAGAAACGAAAGGCAGCTAAATGTAACTAATTGCCATCCTCACATTTTAAACACATTCATTCAGTAGCATGTCCTCTGTGGAACTTCGCTTCCATAACAGCTATCCGGAAAACTCAAACATTCTGAAACACAGACGCCATGAATAAAATATTTCACGATTTCTTGCCTAGCAGCATCTCGTCTGGTGTACTATACTCATCTCATCTGGTTCCTACTACTACTCGTGTCGCGGTGAAGCATAAACAGCGGGAGAGCCTCCTTGTATTTATGGGCTTCATATATATCGAGGTTCTCATGGTCTCTGTAATTCATCCATCGTTTACGTGGTCGGCATTTTCCTCTGCTTCCCTCTGGTCTGTACATCATTGCTTGTTGTGGTATACTGTTAGTTGGTAATCTACTTATATGGCCAAACCATTTAACCTGCTGTTTTCTGATAAAATCTAGTGCAGCTATAACCTCAACGTCTGATCTTCTCTCTCCTTGATACGTTGAGTATTCTTCTCAGGAATCTCATTTCTGTTATTGTGATTTTTCTTTTCTCTTTTTCTGTCATTGTCCAGCTTGGCACTGGTAGCATAAAGTATACTGTATAGTTATATATCATGTAAAATATTTATATCATACAAGTTAAAAGTGTTTAAATTCACTAAGGGATTACATTAATTTGAATACTCATATTTCCCAAAACAAATGAATAAATTTTTATTTTTAAAATTACTCCTCGCCAGAGCAACAACTTTTAGTACTTAACAATATTTCAAACATGTAGGCTTGAAAATTATAAAAGATGAAAATGACTAAAATTTCAAAATATTACCCAAAAGTCAAATTCTTTATTTTAACAACCGGACTTCTGACATATCAAGTTGGAAAAAGAAAAGCTTTGGGTATATTATTTTAGTGTAAAGCTATATTGCACAGAATACAAATTTAATAAATGTTCCAAATATTTCAAATGACTAAAGATCTAACTTTCTTCCATATTGATGTGGATAGGCCTTAGGTTCATACCAGAATATGATCAGTGTTGCCAGTAGTGGGTTGTGCTCAATATTTAAATTTCAAATCCCGAAACAACCAAATAATTAAAGATCTAACGTTATTCACCAATCATATAATTGTTTCTGTGCCGATTGGCACTAAGAAAAATATGGATAAAGACACCTAATGTATCATGTTCAGTCTCCACTGTCATTCTCAGAATTCATCATCAGTCGTTAAGTCAATTAAGTTAATGATCCTTTTTCATGCTCTAATGCACATGATGCAAAACCAATCGGCACTTGGCTGGTTATGTTGTCAGTATCACGCCAGCCGCCTTTACTTTAATAATCCAATGTTTCCAAGAACCATTGGAATCTAATGATATCACATCTCCTAATTTCTAGAGTAATGAAACTGGATATCTAGCCCTCTTGGGTAGGGGTAAAAATAGAAGATCCCGTATGCGAGTTAAAAATCTCGTGGCAGTTGGAAAATCACAAATAGGCTCATGAGGACACTTTCCTGTCAAAATATTTAGGAAAGCAAATCTTCCCATGGGTAAATGATGCCTGTAAGCTTGGATGGAGTCTGTCTAGAGAAAGCATACCTCACATAAATGCATGCAGACGTCGGATACATTTACCTATGATTTGCATAACTAGGTGTGACGAACCTCCCTTAAAAGAGGAACGAAGGAGAGAGGGGGGAAGACATTATATTGCTTAGATGTGGAACACAATGACCACAAAACACCCCATAAAAAGCGTTAGGACAATCGAGTCAACAACCAACATCCCATCACTTAGGACATTCCCATATGTGCTCCGTCCTCATCTGCAACAGCCTGTACAGAGATGGGTAGCATCATTAACCCAGATACGGCATCTGCACTGTGGTGCTCTCTGGACAAAAGATTTTAATGTGTGAATAACAACACTATGACACCGAAAGGTGAAGAAGAAGTATATGTGCACGCAAGGAACTACTTTTTAAAGCCTAGGTGCATAGACCAGGACAGGGTCTTAGACTGGTCAAGACAGTGATTAGCATGGCCGAATGGATAAGAGCGCATGTTCTTAAATATCTGGTGTGCTGATGCTGAGATAGTGAGTTTACCCCCCTTCACCGGTCATTGGAATTAAAATGTCCTTAACCTGGGGACGTAAATCAATGGTACCTCTAAAGTCCGAGTGTGTTAGCCTAATGGCGAGGGACAGTGGTAATAAGGAACCTGAATCCACACACACAAAATCAGTCCAGTGTACTAGAAGAGTAGCACATGTATGGACCCTGCTTGAGCATGCGAATAAACAAATAACTGGTCAGGACATTGTAGCACCTCTATGTGGTGAAGCATACACACACTGGGTTCTTCGCAGATGTGAAGTTCCAGTATCTGCTTGGCACACCCTAGGCATTTCTTGGCTTGGAGAGGTCAGCAATACAGTTCACCAAATCTGGATGAAACACTCTACATGTATTTCTGTTGATACAAGAAAGTTCTGTCCGAGACCCTGACAACCTACACATATATGTATTGGACCAAATCTGTACTGGAGAAACAGCTGCCTTTTACAGAATTATCAGCCGATCAACCCAGGCAAGGATTCTGTATCGAATCTGGGAACTACTGGAGCAGCTTGCAAACACACATTATAGTATGCAGCAAAAAGCTACAAGGTATCCACCAGTTAGAAATTATCTCCCTGGAACTGCTACAGAGGACCTGTAGCTTGACAAGAATGGAATTGGCTGCCAAGAGGAAACAGCTCAACAGCTTTGGGATCAACAACAAAAACAATCAGTGTTTTCTGATGACGGACTGACCGCTATTGTGGAGAAGACTATAACTTGCAAAGTAAGATTGTTGTCAATGGTTATTAGTGAAGTCCTGAAGTTATAATAATTTTCTTTCTTCTTCCTTATTTTGTATCTTCTTCTACTCTTCTGCGTTCATCTGGAGTCTTTTTCGGATGTGATTGCGTTGTGCCTGTTTACAGCAAGCTGTGATACTACGCTCTTAGGCTGAGGCATCTGACTTCTGCGGGTGTTTGTTGACAGGGTTAACCTTCCGAGGGATTCAGGCTTTCCACGTAATGGATTTGCTATCCAAGCAATATTCCATTTCGTGCCACTGGGATGCTTGTACCACCGATATACGAGTCTAAGATCTTCTTCATGCATCTTTAGATGTCAATCTGAATATAGTTAAAGAAAGCTGCAGTCAACTTGAGCTTATCCTCAAATGAATTTTGTGTCTTATATTGTTAATCACAACACCCAAATGTTATTTTACAAGAATGAACAATAAGAAACAAATTTTGCTACAAGTACAAATGCTGGACAATATGAAACTGGAGGTAGTGGATATGTGAACTATGAGAATGTACAAATAAGAAAGAAAACAAAAGGTGATGTTTTTCAAGCTACATGTTGTTCACGATCATTCATCAAAATTATAAGGAAAAGACAAATGAAATGTAAGTGGCGTATCAAAAGAAGAGGTAGAATAGAGAAATCAGCTTTATGTGGAAATGTGCATGAGAGGTAGAGAATGGTATAGAAAGACATATGGAAATGTAAACCAGCTTAGTAACAAACAATAACAATATAAGCAACATAAACTTCATAAAGAAAAGGGGGAGAGATAGGGAGCAAACAGCCCAGGAGTTACAGGCGACAGTAGATAAAGTGATTGACTGGTGCACAGAAATGAGTGCTGTCATCCACCCAGAAAAGGCGGCTGTTTTGTGGTGCTCTCTGGACAACAGGATTGTAAGAGCTGATGTCCCAAGCCTCGCCATAGATGGTAGAAATGTCAGCAGAGAGAGCAAACTGAAGTATCTGGGGATCACATTTGACAGGAGCCTATCCTTCAAGGACCATGTGGAGACGGTCGTGACAAGAACTCAAAAGGGACTCAATGCACTTAAAACTATGGCTGCGATGGACATAGAGCAGAGAATGCTTTTCACCCTATACCAGCACTTGATCCTCTCAGTAATTGATTATGGATTAGGTCTGCTCACTGTCTCAGAGAGTCAGCTGGTGAAGTTAGAGCGCATACAGAACGAAGCTATGCGGGTCATTCTGGGATGCACTAGAGACACCCCAGTAGTGTGTATGCTTTACATCCTTGGTCTGCCGACTGTTGCTGGTAGGCTCAAGGTGATGCAGGCGAAGGCATACCTCAGAGTAGCTGCAGACACAGACCACCCACTGCATGAGGCGCTGGACGCAGTTACGTGTCAGCGACTGATAAGAGGGAAATCATGGATGGCTCAGGCGGAGGATACGATCAGACAGGTGTGCCCCCTGGAGAACATTAGGCGTGGAGAGGAGTGGGTCAGACTGCCAGCGGAGCAGTCAGACTTGTGCAGAGTTATAATCACATTAAGCCGGGAGTGCAGGGAGTGGCCAGCAGGGGCCACGGAAGTGGAAATCCAGCAACTAATTCAGGACAATGCTCACTCGAGTGATGTGATTATCTACACAGATGGTTCGGTGTCAAGAGGTGAGAGAAGTGGCTGGGGGTTCATAGCCAAAGCTAATGGTCGATGTTTGGGGCTGGAGAGCCTGGCATATGATACCACAACATCCAGCTTAAGAATGGAAGTGGAGGCAGTCACTGCGGCTCTCCGCTGGATGGAGGATACGACACACACACACATCGTGATTGTAATTGACTCAGAAAGCATGCTGACGAGGGTGAGGACGGGCAGACTTCGGAGTGGCTTGCTTCACTTCGGAGATCACGGGTGACAAGCATTGCCTGGATCTTTTCTCCGGGGCATGCTGGTGTGCTGGGAAATGAACAGGCGGACAGATTGGCTGGCTCTGCAGAACTTGGTGGAGTATTGATACATGACAAGGCAGACGTGGTTGCGGCCTTGTGGGAGCACGTGCACACCTCGGAGGAGCAAATGGATTACCATGGTCTGGCAAGAATGAGACGAGGAGTGACAAAGGGATCTGGCCGACGCTCAACGGAAAGGCAAGACGGACTTATAATCAGATTGCTACTGGTACTATTAGTGTTGGAACTCTTTGCTGGCTGCTGAGGATGGGGACGGAGCACTTATGGGAATGCCCTGAATGCTGTGATGTTTATTCCTAAATCAATCAATTCATAAAGAAATCAGATGACAGAAGTTTGGAGAGGTTTGATCTCAGATATCTATTCCAGACAAGGATCTGAAGAAGTTGTAATTGAGTTTCTACCTCCATCTATTAAACATGACTCTTTAAATGTGCATGCCATGTTGGCTTCATGGCCATGAAACTTGCATCACCCAAACTGATATTTTAACCACAAATACAGAATTATACAATATACCAGCTCAAAGTTATAAATATATATATATATATTTTTATTTCCTCAAAAGTATTTTACTTTGACAATTATTAATCAATCAACAGTATTTTTTAAAACAAGCATAACTTATCAAGAAACAGTATCAATATACAGTATTTTAAAAACAAACATAACAAGAAACCATGTTTTATTGCTACCCTTAAATCCATGAAATCAACTGATATAAACTGATATGTCAGTATGCTAAATAAGCATTTCAGTGTACATACATCAAGCCATTCATTATTTCAGTGTACATACATCATGCCATTCATTATTTCAGTGTACATACATCATGCCATTCATTATGTGGCATAAAATAACACTTGAAGCTATCCCATTGCAGATCATTCAATTTTCTAAAAAATAACTAAACAATTGCTGCAAGTTTCCAACATGTGTAAACAAAGACAATTATTGTGGTCTACATCGACTCCATTAAGAATACATGCAGATGACAACAATCCCAAATCAAATGCTACTTTAAAAAAAAATATAGCTAGGTAGACGTTTGAATGTGTAGGAAGAAGACAAAAATTGTAGCCTGGCATTATTATGCATACAAGAAAAAACAGTTGTGTGGAATATAACAGAGAATTATTGTGAGAAGACATGATTATAGTGATTGTACCAATGGACTAGTCATCACAACTATCCATTGATGATCCAGTCTCCCTCACTAGAGGCTCTCAACTCAGTGTAGGAACTTGGTGGTACCAGCAAGGGTCTAATGTGCATACATCAATAACAAACTCAACTCAGTGTAGGAACTTGGTGGTACCAGCAAGGGTCTAATGTGCATACATCAATAACAAACTCAACTCAGTGTAGGAACTTGGTGGTACCAGCAAGGGTCTAATGTGCATACACCAATAACAAACTCAACTCAGTGTAGGAACTTGGTGGTACCAGCAAGGATCTAATGTGCATACACCAATAACAAACAATTATAAACAATGTATTCCATGTTGCTTCTTCAATTTCTCTGCTTGGCAGCATTCACAGTCATAAGACAAATTAATGCAATTTGTACTAAGTGGATCAAAAGGCAAGAAATTCTCACTGTCAGTTGCTGGGATTGTCAAATTTAGAGGTGATTTAAACAGCAGCTTGTCTTTGAAAGTCTGTGGTATGGGTAACATGTTGACACGGTTCTCACGTCCAGGAGATGTCCCTACAGCAGACGATACTGTCACAAAAGCCAGCCTGAGCAGAGACACTGGCTGTGAAGACATCTCATCAAGCAGATCCATGCACTGTCTATAACCACTTTCTTCAAGATCTGCATGAACAATCTTGTTATACATTAGTGATGACAGATCAGATTTGGTAAGAAACATAATTTCTATAAAATGGTGGGCGAGTGATATATTTCCACTTAACAGTGCTGTACACAAAGGTGATATGTAAAATCTGGAACCAATATGTGAGAAATAGTCAAAATACTTGTTTGATCTGACAGATATTGGCCCCATTCCATTTATAAAATATTTATTGGCTGTCAAAATGTCATTGCAAAACAAAATATTATGAAATATCTCAGCCTGTAAATAAGACAAACAGGCACCCCGAAGAAGAAACTGTGACAGGCAGGCTTCTAGACGTCTGTCACTAAAACATGATGCGGGTTGGAAATATGACAGTGCTGCTTTTGACCTATCAGATTTACTCACAGCATTAACATCGGCATCTGCATCAAAAAGTAGCTCTATAACCTTGTAGCTGCATCTGTTTGTAGCCAACATTAAAGGTGAGATGCCGTCATTGTTTTGCCAGTTAACGGCACTACCTGCTTTAACTAGACAAGTAATAATACTATCAGCCATATAGTTACCGACTTGATTGATTCTGTTTATTGCATACAGCAAGGCTGTATTGCCATTGTTGTCTGTCATATTCACATCAGAGCCTTGGTTTATCATCTCACTCACCACAGCTACATTACTGTATCTCGCTGCTTGCATCAGAGGTGTCAATCCATCGTTATTTTGTGCATTGAGAAGATCTTTGTCTTTAGCATAGTTCATAAGAAATTCAGAATTTCTATGCCAATGTTTCTTGGAAACACACCCAGTAACTGTGAAACATTTTATATTGCAACTGTTATGACAACTAGCATTGCACTTGCAGAGCTGATAGGTAGAATATAAAAGGGCAGTATTGCCATCTTCGTCCCTCCAATTAATGTCAGCCCCGTAGTCTAGTAGTAACTGTAGCAGATCTGTACTGTCAACTGTTAAAGCTGCAAGCATTAATGGTGATATGTCACCATGAATATTAGGTGAAGCTCCATTTTCTAGCAGTACTTGTACTACTTGTAGCCGAGAATTGAGAGACATATTTCTAGTTAGAACCATATACAGAGGAGTGCAGCTACCACATTTAATCATCTTATTGACATCTGCTCCTTTCTGGATACAAAATTTAGCAATTTCTCCATTTTTGGACAGAGTTAACAATGCTTCCCAATAAGGATACTCCACAATGCCAAAAATATGGCTTACAATTTCAATATTTGCCTCTGACACTGCCAACATTAACAGATCATTCTTATTTTCTAAAATATATTGTTGAGTTTCATACCTGAAATACTTAAACAGGAAGTTTAAATGCTTCACACTTTCTAAATGTATTATACAGGGTACAGCACTCGCAATGTCAATATTTGCGCCATGCTGCACGAGACGTCTAGCACACTCTGTGTGGCCATGAACAAAGGCCACGTCTGCCGCTGAGTAATGTAGATTTTTATCAGGACTATCAACTGCAAATTTCACCATCATCTCAACAAGGTGATCATTATCTGCTTCTGCCATATTTAAAGAGGGATATCTAAACATTACATCTATCTTATTCACATCAGCACCATGCTGACAGAGCAACTCAACCAGAGCATAACTGCCAACTCTAGCTGCCTCACACAGAGGGAAAACTGATGGTCCACCGTTCACATCAGCTCCTAGTTCCAAGAGTCGTCTGACCATTGCAATGTTACAATTGGTAATAATTTGAGTAAATTCATTCTTCTTCTTCTTCTTCTTCTTCTTCTTCGGCGTTCCGAGCCATTGAGGTTCTTTGCTGCAGATACAATCCGTCTCCATTCGTCTCTCTGGTGGACCTTCATTTTCATGCTGAAAAAAATTTGTATAGGCATTACAGGCCATCCTGGTTTTAATTTTCTCATCTAAGTCAACACAGTCAACAAATGTATCTAGCAGTTTCAAATCACATGCATTAACTGCAGTGTCAAGCGGTGACGCAGTGCTATTCTCATACACTGGTTTATATTGTATATATTCAATGAACATCTTGAATATCTTGCCATGTCCATATGTTATAAACACCTTGCAGGCAGATTGATGCATTTCCCACCATGAATAAGACATGTTTGAAGATTTCTTCAAATAAAGCTGAAGTAGACTGTAAGCTAAGCGAATATCAGACACTTTCAATGCCCTCGTTAGAGCTGCATAATATTTTTGCTCCAGGCATTCTTCTGTCGAAATTGTCTTGTCTGCAGCAGCAAGTTCTGACATCTTCCCTGATAGCCTAAGATATAAGAACAATGGCGTTAGTCTCACGTCTAATTATCTGTAATTCACATTCATCAAGTAAAATATATAAAACTCTTACTTTTTCAAGATAATTTAATAAATATTAAACAGTCTTGAGTTTTATGGATTTCTAGAATATAACTTCATTCTCATTACATGGAAAATATTATTCAGGAGTCATATTCTATTTCACCAACCGTTTCCATTTTATTTTTCCAAAGTAATTTTGACATTTGTTTTTCAAGTTATTTTTATTTTTAAAATTACCCCTCGCCAGAGCAACAACTTTTAGTACTTAACAATATTTCAAACATGCAGGCTTGAAAATTATAAAATATCAAAATGACTAAAATTTCAAAAATATTACCTAAAAGTCAAATTCTTTATTTTAACACCGGACTTCCAAAGTTCCAAACATTCTGCAGACAGTTGTGTAGTAGCTGTTAGTATTTTTGTTGTTGTTGCATATCCCTCACAGGATGTTGCAGTCAACACCAGCATCTTTCAGCTGTTGTTGATGTACTAGGCAAGATTATGCGCAGTAGTTTGCCATTGCTTTCTGAGTGACCGGCTCACATACCCCCGGAAGTAACCAATTAAACAAATGAAAAATGTTCTGGTTGAGTTGCTCTATTAGCATGGTGCTGATTTAAATAAAACAGATGCAATGTTTAGATATCCCTCTTTAAATATGGCATCAGCAACAGCAGATAATGATAACCTTGTTGAGATGATGGTAAAAAAAAATGAAAATATTCTAAAAGTTAGTATTACCGGTGCTTTAAAGTAGCAGTAGAAATAGTAATTGATAGAAGTAGTAGTAGTTATAGTAGTAGTTGTAGCAATAGAAGTAGTAGTTACAAATAGTAATAACAGTAGTAGCTACAAATATTTGTTTCTAGGTTTCAAGTGCTATGTAGAACCAGTTTTGCTGAATGGCAGTGAATCTTGGAATGTAAATCAACAAATTAAGAAATTAGAAGCAACAGAGATGTGGTTCCTGAGACGAATGTTGCGAATTCCTTGGACTGCCAGAGTAACTAATGACGACTGCCTGAAACAGGCTAATGAAACTAGAACATTATATACAACAATAAGACAGAGACAAACATCTTTCTTCGGTCACGTGATGAGAAGAGAGGCATTGGAGAACATCGTAACAACTGGAAAGATCAAGGGGAAGAGAGGCAGAGGCAGACCAAGAGAAATGATGCTGGATGGATTGAGACGGTGGCATGGGGGAATATCAGCAGCAGAGTTGATCCAGAAAACCAAAGACCGGTATCTATGGTGAGCCATGACTACGCCAGCCGGCACAGCACTTGATGATGATGATGAGGTTTCAAGTCATGACGTTCGTGACCTAGCTTTAAACAATGTGTTAACACATGACCGTAAATGATCTGAACCATTTATATTGTCCTTACTTGCTACAAGTTTATGGTTTATAATGGCTGAATTTTTCCTAAATATCCAAAGATGATCATTGAAAATCTCACTATTGGTTTAATTAAAGTTTCTTAACCGATGTGCAGATTTATGAAGGGAGAAAAAGAGGGTTGTGTATGGAAGTTCTGCAGTCGATGTCAAAGTATTCATGTCATTAGAAACAAAGGCATGCAATCAATAGGACCAAACTTGCACACTAGATAGAAGCAAAGTTGGAAGTTGTGTTTCAGAGTGTGGACAGACCAATTTTATAAATGATCATGTTCTGGGCATTTTCCACACTTTTGTGGTGAGTATGTCACACCTGTTTCTGCAACTCAAGAGGTCAGCGTATCAGTCTTCAGCATGCATTTTCTGGACAGATTCCATCCAAGATTTATCTTCCTTAATAATTCTGCTAGGGCAGCAATATTATTTTCTATGTGCATGTGCTCAACGACAGTCACCAGAAAGATAGCACCACTGCAATAGTTCATGAAAATGAAAATGCTAGCAAAAAGATCTAATGGAAGTCTTTGGGGAGAAAAAGACAGAATCATTGAAACAGGGTTGTGTTTGAGTTTTGCTTGTCTTTATGAGCAAAGGCTCTCTTTTGAGAAGAGTGTCACGTCTATTTCTGCAGCTCAATGTATCCATTCAAGGTAAAGAACCTTGGAAATCTACATGTGGGTAGGCTATCTGTCTAAACAATTTTGCAACTGTCTCCTCGCCAACCTTTTGCAATTTCCAACTGGAGGAAGTTTTTTAATGCCAACAACTACCACATGGAGCTACTGTTTTTCACCCTTATTTGAGAAGGCTAGGTGTCCGATCTCACCAGCCAAGAGATCAGGGGTAAAAGGCACTGTATAATATCTGCCACAGCTGCCCCTTTCTCTGCATCATACAGAATCTAGCATTATTCATCTGAATGAACACATCACAAGGAGACAGTTGCCCATACAGCTGTAAGGAAAGACTTATGACAATAATTGATGCCCTTGAAGATTTGAAATGATGTACTACAAATGACCAAAGACACTGTTTGGTATGAATATTTGTAGCATTCTGATGCCAAGATGATGCATTTCTGTCCTGGATCTTTACAGGTGAAGAGTACTATTAAATATTAAATGTCTCTGCAAGTAATGATATAATGATCCTATCTTATCATAATCCTGCTTTACAAGGATTGTCTGAATGGGACAGAGAAGATTGTAGGGATTACATGTGAGCAGCAAGAAAGGGCTGAGTCATGTATGATATGTAAAACACGGGGGAACAAGAATTGTTGAATGGAAGCAAATTGTGAAGTTCAGGTAGTCTGGGACTAGTAGTCAGACTTGTCACTAAGTGACACCATTTTGGAACAGATATCTGGCCTTTTATTATTTAAAAAATTAGTTGATAATGATAGTTCATCTTGTTAGATATTTCACAAAGTGTAAGTTTAGGGGCATGGATGGTAATGGAATAGATTTGCGTTCTCCAGGAAAGATATAAGACTGTTGCAAGAGTTAGAGAGCAAGTGACAGTGGAGAATCAAAACAATCATTCAAGATTCCCCAGTGATCAAGAATATTAATATCTAAAGTAAATGCCCCACCCAGGTCTCTGTCAACAGGTGACCTGAATGATGTTGACAACCCACTGGTTTAAACAAATATGGGACAAGAACCATTTGTCAGTCAGTGTGATATTGACCACAACACCCACCCAGTGTGATATTGACCACACCACCCACCCAGTGTGATATTGACCACAACACCCACCCAGTGTGATATTGACCACACACAACATCCACCCAGTGTGATATTGACCACAACACCCACCCAGTGTGATATTGACCACAACATCCACCCAGTGTGATATTGACCACAACACCCACCCAGTGTGATATTGACCACAACACCCACCCAGTGTGATATTGACCACAACACCCACCCAGTGTGATATTGACCACACTACCAACCCAGTGTGATATTGACCACAACACCCACCCAGTGTGATATTGACCACACCATCCATCCAGTGTGATATTGACCACAACCGTTGACCTGTGCTTCTTCTGTTTGAAATTTGTCTTTAACTGCAATGTCATCTCTTGTATAAATTTAACTGTCTTTTTTAGTTCACTCAGCGGTCCATAGAGTTTATCTTCCACTGTCGTTTCTCTAGGCCAGAAGGTGTGCCTAGATATGTTGTATTTTAGACAGTCTTGGAGTATGTGTTCTGCTGTCTGCAGCACCAATCCACATGTTCTCATGGCTGATTCACCAATCTTGAATTTTGTATACATGTGGTTGCATTGTGTTCTGTTCTGAGGCACAGAATAATAACTTATTGTAAGATGGTATTCACTGTATGTGACATTACGCTGGCTGTAAAGTTAAGAAATTAGTGTCCGTAGTACTGTCAATTTCCCAGACAGGAGCGCATTGAGTACTAATTTTCATCTGTCAATAGCACTACAGGTTGTGTCCCATGGCTGGTATTTAGTAATTTCTTGACTGCCTCAATTTCAGCATCATAGTTATGGCAGTACTTTCCTGCTGGTATTCAGGCCTTGTCCCTAGTATTATTTGGGTATTCTATGCACTCTCCCGCTCCTCCATTTTGAATAGCATTTTGTGCTGACCCATATGTGTAGACTCAGATCCAGAGATCCTGTGGGTATTATTCATCAAGGAAGCTGAGACTGGCTGATCTGCATTGTACACTGCTCTGTTCTTCCTTGTCCTCTAACATTTGTATGGATGTGTAGTGATAGTCTATGTCCTCTTTCCAGGGAGATAACTGTGAGCAGACCAGTGGTTTCTCTGCAGAGTTGTTTGGCCTGGTGGATAAAACTGCTTATTTTCAAATGCCCCATAGCTAGGTTTTCAAATCTGTCCTTCATAGGGTGGTATGGCAAGCTGAGGAACTTTTCTGCTTGTATTAGCGTTCTCGTATCTCTGCGCTCTCTCAGTGCTTGTACCCTCCCCATCTTCTCCATCTCCATTATAGGGGTTGATCTCATCCCTCCTGTGGTTGATTTTTCACCTTGCCCAGCTCTTGTAGTGTGGTTTTTGATGCTGAACACCACACAGTTTCAGTTAACCCGTATTCCAGGTGTGGTCGTATGCTCTGCTGATACTTTTTACTGATCACATGCCCAATCCAATCCAATAATCCACAAGGTGTGTTACAATCTATATATATAAAATACAATGTATGTCTGTCTGTCTGTATGTATGTTATTTATGCGTTCGCGAACTGCCCATCTGATTGAGATGAAATTTTCTACACGTGTTCTCATTCCTGTGCTGCCAACTGGCATAGTTTGTTAGTTTACAAACAGTTATTTGTGAAATAAAATTTAATTTTGTAATTACATTATAATTATATATAGCGAGGGGACTTAACTTAAGAAAAGTTATATCAAGGGACACAACTTTTAATAGCATTGCTATATATGTAATTAAAATAATTGTTGCCCGGGAACGTTAACCCGGTCAACAAATGCCCGCAGAAGTCGGATGTGTCGGCCTAACGGCGCAAGAACGCAGCTCTGCTGTAAATAGACACAACGCAATCACGTCCGAAAAAAACAACTCAGGATGAACGCAGAAGAAAATAATTGTTGCATATTTCTCAAATAGGTGGACCTTTTCTCTATAGTTATCTACAGGCATATGCGTCTTCTTCTTTATCTTTAAAAAATCTTTAAGGCATTTTCAAAGTTTTCATAAAAATAATGCATCTATTTTAAATACGTGAAAATTTTCTAACTCATCTTTTTTATTTCTTTTCGACATCTATACAGTCATCCCAGCATGTATTGGGTTTTTTGTGATATCTTGGTAAGTTTACGTTCAGTAGTTTCAGAATTTCAGAATATCAGATTGTCTTATTTAGTTATTGGGATGAAGATTGTTCTCTTCCAATCTGTTCACCATATTTCCGGGAACGGGAGCTTATATGACTACTAATATGAATTAAATGAGACGCTTCCCACCAGGAACTGGGTGACGCCGGGCCGGGTCGTCTTTTTTGGGAACGGGAGCAGGGGCCGAATATGAATTAAATGAAACGCTCCCATCCAGGAGCTGGGCGAAGCCGGGCCGGGCTTCTTGTTTGGGAACGGGAGCAGGGGCCGAATATGAATTAAATGAGATGCTCCCCGCCAGGGGCTGGGCGAAGCCGGGCCGGGTCAGCTAGTCATATATAAACCAATGCCCCAATGGTCCACATTAAAAACCTTTAAAAAAAAAGACCTTAAAAAATTGAAGCAACAGACTGACAGAGAAATCAAAATGATTAAACAAACAGTGGAAAATATGATAAACAAAGAGGAGTTCACACGAATACTACCAGCTTTAATGGAGAAAGCGAAGAAGGGCCCGATCATACTTCAGGAATACACCGAACTAGCAAACAAGATGTTACAGGAGACAAGCGAGGAAGACAGCGAAACATCGGAGAACTGAAGAGAACAATAACCAATCAAAAACAGAAATACAACACGACCATGGAAAAAAACAACATTAGAATAGTACAATGGAACTGCAGAGGCATGAAAAAAAACCTCCCCAGCACTATGGAACAATTAGGGAGGGAAAATAGTATATATGCCCTGCAGGAAACATTCCTGAAACCAAAGGACAGCTACAAATGCAAAGGCTTTAAGATACTCAGGAACGACAGGACGGAAACAACAGGAGGAGGAGTCGCCCTACTCATACAAGACAATCTACAAATAGTAGAAAACGGAACATTCAGGACAACCAACTTCGAGGGAATCACAGCGGAGATTGCGAGTAAACCCAACAACCTAACCATAATTAACGTATACTGCCCTAAAGGAAAAATAGAAGAAGAAGACCTAATAGAGATAAAGAACAGAATCAAAACACCAACAATAATAGTCGGCGACTTCAACTGTTGCCACCCAATGTGGGGTGGAACAAGAAGCAGCGTAGCGGGAACAAAATTGATCGAATTTATAGAGAGTAACCAGCTAACAGTGCTAAATGACGGGTCGATGACACGAATAGACCCCAACCCGGAAAGATACGACACAGCAATCGACTTAACAATAGTAACAACGGGCCTAACAAGGAGCAATTGGGAAGTAAAAGAAGACACCAACAGCGATCACCTACCGATAGTCATCGACACAAGCACGAGAGCACAAAAAAGTAAGGAAAGTAATAAACCGTCCTTCCACTTCAAGAACGCGAAATGGGAGCAGTTTAGAGAAGAACTGGACGGGATGGAGCTAGAACAGACAGAAGATGAAGATATAGACAAATACACAGAAAGAATCACTAACAACATCCTACAGGCCGCGGTAAAATACATCCCCAATAGAAATATGCCAGAGCTGTAACGAACCAAAGCTCAATGTCTACAAGACCTGCTTTTCAAAATGTCGATTGACCGACATCCCGCACAGATTGCTCCCATGTAATGTTTCTCCAACTCTATTACATGTTGTGTGTTTGCTGATGTTCACCTTTCTAACTCCCGTTTGTGGCTAAATCTTTCAAGAGGCACTGGAAAAAAGAAAGAAGGCGCTCCAACAATACAGAAGAATGAGGACAGACGAAAACTACAACGAATACAAAATTCAGAGGAACGAAGCCAACAGACTGATAACCAAAGCCAAAGAAACAGCATGGAAAACATACTGCCAGAAATTGTCACCAGACACACCCACAAAAGAAGTATGGGAGCAAATAAAAGCTATACAAAGAAACCAAACAAACAGCAACATCTCAACAATAAAAATCCCAACACTAGCGGTAACAGACAAAGAAAAAGCAGACGCGTTCGGCAAATACTTCTACGAGGTATGCTCCAACATGTCACTAGGAGAGCAGGAAAAACAAAGACGAGAAAAATACACTGAAGAGTTGGAAGAACTGCAACAAGAAATAGAGGACTTCTACATGGACGCGGACATAACGATTGACGAAGTAACATCAGCAATCAAGGAAAAGGACGACACATCAGCAGGGTCAGACATCCTAAACTGATAAACTGAATACTGAAAAGGGTACCAAGAAATACAATAGAGACAATAACAGCCCTCTACAACAAAGTGTGGCACACGGGACAAATACCAGCACAATGGAAGAAGGCGACAGTTATACCAGTCAAAAAGCAGTTCAAGAACCCACAAAGAATCGACTCATACAGACCAATATCCCTGACATCACACCTCGGAAAAATTATGGAAACAGTCATCAATAAAAGAATCACACACCATCTGGAGAAAAACGGACTAATTAGCGACACACAGTCGGGGTTTAGAGCCAACCGAAGCGCTATTGACCAAATAATTAAACTAGAAAACCACGTAAAGAGGGCATTCAAAAAAGGAGAGAAAACGATAGCAGTATTTTTAGATCTGGCCAAAGCATATGACCAATGCTGGAGACAAGCAGCTCTGATCAAAATCAACAAAATAGGGATAGTAGGCAGGACATATCGATATATCGAAAACTTCCTACAGAACAGAAGCTTCACCGTACGAATAAAAAACGAGGAATCCAGAACCTATGAGCAAGAAAACGGAATACCACAGGGATCTGTAATATCACCGACAATATTCGCAATATTAGTAAATGACCTAGATGAAGAAAAACTGGAAGACAGGATAGGGATATCGCAATTCGCCGACGACTGTGCAATATGGAGAAGCGGAAGACACATAAAAACTACAAGAGACCGACTACAAAGGCAAATAAACAGAATTGCCAAATGGATGGAAAAATGGGGCTTCCAGATCAACACAGACAAAACGGCCATTATGATATTCAACGCGAAAAGAAAACGAAACTACACGGACGGGGACATCAAGATCCAAGGGAAGAATATAAAGAGAACAAAAAACTCAAGATTCCTCGGGATGACACTAGACGAACAACTAAGCTGGAGAAAACATATAGACCAGACAGTCGAAAAAGGCAAAAAGACAATAAATATTCTAAGAGTAATTAAAGGCAGTGGATGGGGAGCCCATACAAAAACGATGCTAATGCTATACAAATCTTTGATCAGAGGAAGAATAGAATACGGAAGCATAGTATACGACGCTGCACCGGAACACAAAAAACGAAGACTGGACACAATACAGAACCAAGCGCTGGGCATTATCCTAGGAACAGGCAAGCATACACCAAGGGAAGCCCTAGAGGTAGCACTAGGAGTACTTCCACTACAACTGAGAAGAAAGCAATTAGTGTACAACTACTGGATGAAGGCTGCGAAGGATACAAGACACCCCGTGTTCAGTGCATTCGAAGAAAACAGAAGCAAATGGGGAGGAATACCCATACAAAAGACGCAAACACCAGCAGGATGGACAGCTGCACAAGAGATGAACGCGGACGAGAAACTAGCCAGGGCACTGGCACGAACAAAAGTTCACAGACAAACAACACCCCAATGGGAGCTAGAACTACCATTTACGGATACGACACTCGCGAGCATAATTAATAAATCAACAGAGGACAGGGAAGCCAAAGACATAGCGGAGGAATACATAAGACAAATAAGCACGGACGACCTCACTATATACACAGACGGATCAAAGAACGAGAATGGGGAGGTAGGGGCAGGAGTAGTAGTACCATACCGGAACATCCAAAAGGAGTACAAAATAACAGACAATGCATCGGTATACACGGCAGAACTAGTAGGAATTATGAAAGGACTAGAAATAGCAACAGAGAACCCCCCTATAAAACTAACTATACTGACGGACTCACTATCTGCAGTACAAGCGCTAGGCAACCACTCTAAAGTGAACAGACAAGACCTGAAAGAGAAAATACTAACACTAACAACAAAACTAAAAAGTATGGGATGCCAGGTCACAATTGCATGGATACCAGCACACAGAGGAATAACTGGCAATGAGAGGGCAGACAGGGCCGCAAAACGCGGGACAAGCAGCCAGAATATAGTAGACACAGGACTCGGCATTCTGGAGGCAAAAAGCATTATCAAACAACAAGTAATCGACAAATGGAAACAACAATGGAGAGACAGCAATAAAGGACGACACGCTTACCACATGCTCAGAGAGCCAAGTATGAAAAGTCAAGTGAAAGACAACACGAAAATACCAACGTACAAGAAACTATGGAGATTGAGAATCGGGAAATGGAAAGATAAAATCACCCGACCACACTGCATTGATTGCCGGGAGGAAAACACTATAGAACACTACCTACTATCGTGCACAACCTATGTCCAGGAACGCAGGGACCTAGTAGAATACTTCCAAACAAGAAACACTACGATGACGATGAAGGAATGCCTACAGGTGGAAGGCGACAAAGAAATACAAAAGCTTACAAAACAATTCATTGCAAGAACAGGGAAAGAAATATAACCAACATAAAATAAAGCCAACAGCAAAATAAAAATACAGTGAGGGAGGGCAAACCGATAATGACAGCAGACACACCAGCAAAGCGACAGAAGCAAAAAGGATGGCAAAGAGAGGAACTCGGCCAGACAGGCAGAAATAGAAGCTGACCAATGCACAAAAGACCAGAAAACCAATACCGCACTATGAACCACCACAACTATAACCAACGTTATTAAGACGGGTTGAACGAGGTGGAAAGTTTCTTTTTTTTCGACAAATCGGAATCGGAATCGGTCCACATGTTTAAAACTAAGTTTAAATAAAATAGTTCTTTTGGTTGTAGTTGATAACTCAGTCTTTTTTTTATTTTTAAAGTTGTCAAAAGATGTTTAATATTGTTGAGTGTTACGTTAACCATGTGAGATAACTAGGAATATAATAGAATAAATACATACCTAGAACAAACGAAATGTGATTATGAAACTATTCATATGAGAGAAGTGTAAACATGTCAACAGTGAGACTCAGGCTGTTTAGTTTATACGTGGGCGATTTCCAGCGTCTTCTGTGGACGACTTCGATTATGAGATTGTGATTCTGTAACGGGAATGCCAGGTTACATTTGGAATTTAAAGCCAAAATATAATAGAAATGAAAACCAAATAAATTTGACTATAATTGTCGTACTCATATTTTCTGAAACAATTGAACATGAAAAAGAAAGACAAAAACTCATCATCAGAGCAACTACTTTTAGGACTTGACAATATTTTGAATATGAAATACATTAAGGACTGAAAATTACAAAATATGAACGTGACTAACATGACAAAATATTACCTAAATATTCAATTCTTTATGTTCTTCATTTGAGGTTTGAACAACACCATTTATTAGCCATTAGTACTTGTGATTATGTATTTTCATTGTTTCAGCTAAAGTATTATTTATTTATTAACTTGATATAATATATAACTCTGCAGCATGCACCTGACAAGATGCAGCGAAGTATGAATGGCCATAAATCATACATCATATTGTTTGTGGCTTTTGTGTTTACATTCTTAATTTAACAGTTGCACTTCTCTAGTATCAAGGTGTAAAAAACCTTGGGTATTTTATTGTACTTTAGTGTAAAGAATATATATATTGCACACTACACATCCTTAATAAACGTTAAAGACAATATTTCAAATTAATGAATATCTAACTGTATTCACTGACCATAATTGCTGATTAGCTCCGGGAAAAGAAACTATACATAAGGGCATCTAGTGTTTCATTTTCAGTCATCACTGTGATTTTCAGAATTCATCATCAGCCATTAAGTAAATTAAATTAAGGATCCCTTTTCACGCTTTAAGGTGCACTGGGCACATGGTGCTGGACCAACCGGTACTCGGTGGCTGATGTGGTCAGTATCCCACCAGCCGCTTTGGATTCCCAAGAGATTTCCTGGTAGCCATCTGAGGCTGAGTGAAGCTGGGAGACCACATCAATTGTGATAATCTGCCTGAATGCGGAATGGAACCCGTCACAACTGGGCCTGAAGGCGAATGTATAGCCACTAGGCTATCACAACCTATACCATGCAGATCAGCGGTCATGTTTCATCATCTCAGACGATCACGATTCTTGGATCACGTCGTATTGTTGTCCCGACCATGCCTTGTGGCCAAGTCACTGAGGCATTTATATGTTTGCCAGTTATTTTTAAACTTCAAGATTATTTCTCACGATAACACACACCGCCCCCCCCCCCCAAAAAAAAAAAAACTCTATTGGTTTTCTCTGTCTTCAGCACATTTCCTTTGCTGGAGTAGACTGTGGTCTCACTCTAGTTTAGAAATGTAGCATGTGCACTCGTGTCTGCACATGTGAGTACACACATACATGTCTAGAGTAGTCTGGTTATTTGACGGGACCAGAGGCTCGCCCTTCTGTTATACATATATAAGTAAATAGAGTGAGCCGTGGCTGAGAGCTTGTGGTGTTCGCCTCAAACTCAAAGGGTACAGGGTTAGATCTCAGACCATTGGTATCTAATGATATAACAGCTAATTTCTAGGTAGTGTGAATGAATATCAAGCCTTCTTGCATAAGGCTGAAAAACAGAAGGTCTGTGTACAAGTTAAAAATCCCACATCAGTTGGAAAATAGCAAAGAATAGGGTGTAAGGCAAATTTCACGTCAAAATCGTTATGAAAGCGAACCTACCCTCAAGTAGATGATCCGTTATCTTGCATGAAATCTATCTAGAGAAAGCAAACCTCACACTATTGCATGCAAACGTCCATCACATGTACCTGTGATATGCATAACTAGCTGTGGCGAATCTCCCTTAAAAGAGGGACGAAGGAGAGAGGGAGAGAGAATCATTTGGTTTGGTCGTGCAAAAAATTACCACAAGACAACATCTCATAAAAAGTGTTAGGATAATCAAAGCATGCAAGTGGTCACCCACTACAAACAGTGACTTGCTGGGAGATTCTAATGTGTGAATAGCAACGTTATGACACTGAAAAGTGAAGAAGAACAAGAAATTTGCTGTGAACAATCAATAGTTAAGTAATGGTAGCTGTTATTAAATTAATTGCACTTTGCAACAGTTTATTTTAAAATGTGTGCATGCAGACACAGCTCATTTAGACAGGGAACTACTTTGTAAAGGTCTATCAGCTACTTCCCCATCTATTTTATTTCAAATTCTTTCTTGTATGACCTTGAATAGTATTTTAGTTATATGGCTCATTAATCTAATAATTCTGTAATCCTCACAACCAACAGCTCTTGGCTTCTTGGGTAATGAGATGAAAATAGATGTCAAATCCTTGGAGGAGTACCCAGTATTATATATATATCATTACATAATTCTGTCTGGATAAGGATTTTAAGAATACTCAACGTATCAAGAAGAGATAAGATCAGAAATGAAGAAATCAGGACTAAAGTGGGGGTTAAAGCTGCTCTAGATTTTATCAGAAAACAGAAAGTCAAATGGTTTGGCCATGCAAGTAGGTTACAAGTCAACAGCATACCACAGCAAGCAATGATGTACAGACCAGATGAAAACAGAGGAAGAGGCCGACCACGTAAACGTTGGACGGAGGGAATAGCAGAGTCCATGGGAATATCAATATATGAAGCCCATAATCGGGCACTCTCACGAAGTTTATACTTCACCTCGACACCGCAAGGTACAAGAGGAACATGATGAGATGAGATGAGATGTTGGTATCTTGTCAGGACCTGCAGCCTTTCCTTCTTTCATCTTTTTAATAGCCTTCTCTACTTCAGCCTTTAATGTTTGGCCCATCTTGAGTATTATACAATGTTGGTCTATTGACCCCGTTGTCCCAGAATAAATCTGTGTATTCTGTCCATCTTTTTATTATTCTTCTTTCTTTCTTTTTCAGCGTTCCGAGCCATTGAGATTCTTTGCTGCAGATACAATCCGTCTCCATTCGTCTCTCTGGTTGATCTTCTCTTGCGAGTCGCTGATTCCAAGTGCTTGTAGGTCTGTGTATATATTATCTTTCCACCGTCTTCTTGGTCTACCTCGGGGTCTACGGTCATGTATGTCCTGAGTGTAAGCGAGTTTTGTTTCCCTATTATCTTCCATTCTTTCTATATGCCCCAGCCATTGTAGTCTATTAGCCTTCATGATACCAGTGATTAGCGGGGACTTAAACAAATCATAAATGTCTTTGTTACTTCTTCTTTTCCACTCTCCACTTTGTGTATCCCTAATGGGTCCAAAGATGCATCTTAAAACTTTGTTCTCAAAGGTTTGTAACAAGGCTTCGTCTCCTTTCGTTGTACTCCAGGTTTCAGAGCCATACAGCACAACTGGTCTGATCAGTGTTTTGTATATTGTGATTTTGGTGTTACGATATAGCGCATTTGATTTTAGTAGATGTTGTAGTGCATAGTATATCTTATTTCCAGAATTGATTCTAGTTTGTATTTCTTCCCTTCCTTCTTTACCTTCCTTACAACTTTCTCTAGAGCCAGATTGAAGAGTAGCGGCGATAGTGCATCACCCTGTTTCAAGTCAGATGTTATTTGGAAAGGGTCTGATTTCCTGCCTTTATATGTTACTATAAGTATTTTCCATGCATAGTCTGGTCATGTTGATTAACTTCCTTGGTATTCCAAATTCCTGCATAGCATTCCATATACTATTCCTATGGACACCATCGCCTTTTTAAAATCCACAAAAATGTTATGGAGATCTCTTTTATATTCCCAACTTTTCTCGGCTATTTGTCGTAAGATAAATATCTGATCTATTGTTGATCTGTTTTGTCTAAAACCCGCCTGGTAGTCACCTAATATGTCTTCTGAATATGGTTTTAGTCTATTTAGTAATACTGCGGATAGTATCCTATAGCTTGTGGACAGTACAATTATAAATTATAAGACAATTATATTCCTCTATAATTTTCACACTGGAACTTGTCTCCTTTCTTAAAGATAGGTATCAATAATGACTATTTCCAGTCATGGGGTAATTCTTCTGTCCTCCAGATTTTTATTATTAGTTCGTATAGCTTTAGATGTAATGCATGGCCACCTGTCTTTATAAATTCAGCAGCAATTCCATCAGCCCCAGTTGCCTTGTTTTTAAGTCATGTGATTACATCAGGATTTCTTCAAATGCAGGTTCTTCAATTTGTGGTTCACATGTTAGAACCTCTTCCTGTGGGAAAGTGTCACTTGGAGCTTCACAATTTAGTAATTCAACAAAATATTATTTCCATGTGTTACACATTTCCTCATTGGTATTTATCATATTCCCATTTGTCTTTTCAACCATATGTGTCGTGTTGGTGCCCTCTTTTTATTATACTGGTATTAATTATAATTTCTCAATTCTTTTCCTCTGATACAACCATTTCCTATTATATTATTTGTCTTCTTTGTAAATCTTTTTATATTTTCATGCAATTCTTTCGAGTTGTGTTTTATTTCTAGATTCTCTATTTCTTGGCATTTTTTCTGCAATCACTCTGCTTTGGCAACTCTGCACATGTGACATATTTCTCTATCTATTAATATATATTCTGGAGTGTTCTTTTTCTCCTTTTTTTGGAGTCATTTTGCTCAAGATTCCATCGGTTATCAATAATTGCTTTTTCTTATTTACCACCACTGGCAAGGTGGTATTTGCAATCTGTATATGTCATTAGACGTAGAAAGTCAAAATTTTTGGGGTGTGTTAAGAGAAGAAATTACTTGGAGAACTTGGTGACAAATGGCAAGATCGAAGGGAAGAGACCAGGGGGACGACCGAGAAGTACATACCTGGATGGCTTGGCCACGTAGCATGGTCGAGACAGGAACACGGAGCTGATCCACGACTCTGGTGATCGAGTGAGATGGCAAAACATGACCGCCCACGCTTATCGGCATGGTACGATGGATGGATAGATACTGGTTTTTACACATTCCCATTTTGTATTCATTTTATCCTCAGGATTTTCACATCTATACTGTTCATACTTTCAAAAATTAGGCTATCATATTTTTTTTTAGTTCAACCAGGTTTAGTTGACTTGTGTCTGGTTGTTTCAATGCTGATATATCTATCTGAGGTGTCTTTGATGTCCTTATTCCTGTGTTTTTAAGTTGTATTTGTAATTTCAAGACTACAGAATTGTGGTCAGAGTTGATATCAGCATCAGGGTATGTTTTGGCATTTTAACATAGTTTTTACATCCATTTCTAATCATAATGTAGTCAAAAGGTGACCTGAATGTGTTAACTACACACTGGTCTAAACAAATATTGGGAGGGGGGGGGGGTGGGCATCACCATATGCCAGTCAATATATTAACCACAACACCACCCAGTGCTTCTTCTTCTTTGCGATCATCCAGAGTGTTTTTTCAGATGTGATTGCGGTGTGTCTGTGATGCGCCCTTGGGCCGATACCCGTAGGCCAACACAACCGACTTTAGCATGCTTTTTTGACCAGGTAGCATTCCTGGGAGACACTCACTGTTTGTGGTACCGTCCACAAGCCAACTGGCCAGGTTGGAACGGTCGTCCCTGAAAGGAAGGCAGGGACAGTCCATGGCATTTTCCGCCATCCAGGGTGGCTTCCATAATTGCACATAGCCCCCTGGTACTGGGCTCATCGAGGGAATCGTCACGTCCTGCTCATGGCTGCTTTAATTCCTCACTTCAATATATTGGGCATTTCGTTCGCCCCGGGCCGTTCCCGCACAGACCAGAGGTCTGCAGTCAATATCCTCTCAGCGAGTTTTTCGGACATGGGCGTGTCGTTGTGTCCATCAGAGCTGTTCCAGACACGTCGGACATTCGGAAACTACCTAGTCAGAGCTGTTCCGAACAAGAGCGGCATTCGGAAACTAGGTAGCTGTTCCTAGCACGAGGGAAGACTAGTTAGAGATTTTCCGGTCACGAAAGACATTTCACTCGGACGTAATTGCGTAGTGCCATTTTTATTTTGCCGCCCGTAGGCTGGCACTTCCGGCTTCAGCAGGCATTTTTGATGATGTTAGCCTTCCTCGGGTTTCGAGACTCCCACACAGCAAGCTATTGCTTCGGGCTGCCACGTAATGGATTCGCAAGACAGGCGTTCCATTTCGTGTCAACGAGACAATTTTCCACCTTTGACTACTCACTCCATGCTCAGGACATTGTAGCACCATGTGATAAAGCATACACACACTGGGTTCTTCACAGATGTGAAGTTCCAGTATCTGCTTGGCACACCCTAGGCATTTCTTGGCTTGGAGAGCTCAATAATACAGTTCACCAAATCTGGATGAAACACTCTACGCGTATCTCAGTTGATACAAGACAGCTCTGTCCGGGGCCTTGACGACCTATGCATATATGTATTGGACCAAATCTGTACTGGAGTAAGAGCTGCCTTTTACAGAATTATCAGCCAATCAACCCAGGCAAGGATTATGTATCAAATCTGGGAACTACTGGAGCAGCTTGCAAACACACATAAAATGCAGCAAAAAGCTACAAGGTATCCACCAGTTAGAAATTATCTCCCTGGAACTGCTACAGAGGACCTGTAGCTTGACAAGAATGGAATTGGCTGCCAAGAGGAAACAGCTCAACAGCTTTGGGATCAACAACAAAAGCAATCAGTGTTTTCTGTTGATGGACTGACCGCTATTGTGGAGAAGACTATAACTTGCAAAGTAAGATTGTTGTCAATGGTTATTAGCGAAGTCCTGAAGTTATAATAATTTTCTTTCTTCTTCCTTATTTTGTATCTTCTACTCTTCTGCGTTCATCTGGAGCCTTTTTTCGGACGTGGTTGCGTTGTGCCTGTTTACAGCAAGCTGCGATACTGCGCCCTTAGGCTGAGACATCTGACTTCTGTAGGTGTTTGTTGACAGGGTTAACCTTCCCAGGGATTCAGACTTTCCATGTAATGAATTTGCTATCCAAGCAATATTCCATTTCGTGCCACTGGGATGCTTTTTCCACCTTTGATGATGCCCACACAATGCGCTTTCGATTCGGAATTTCCACGTAATGGATTTGCTATCAAAGCAATATTCCATTTCGTGCCACTGGGACGCTTGTGCCACCGATATATAAGAGTCTAAGATCTTCTTCATGCATCTTTAGATGTCAATCTGAATATAGTTAAAGAAAGCTGCAGTCAACAAAAGCTTGCTGACATCTCCATAGAACTTGTCCTCAAATGAGTTTTGTGTTTTATAAATTTAATCACAACACCCAAATGTTATTTTACAAGAATAAGCAATAAGAAACACATTTTGCTACAAGTACAAATGCTGGACAATATGAAACTGGAGGTAGTGGATATGTGAATTATGAGAATGTACAGGTAAGAAAGGCCGGTCTCTCTGGCTGAGGGGTTACAACACTTTCTCCGTAATCCCGTTTATCACGCAGCGTCTCGTAGCGGGAGAGATTCGACCCCCGCTGGTGACATGCGGGATACTGAGTCGGCCACTCAGAAAGCAATGGCAAACTACTGAGCGTAATCTTGCCAAAAATCAACAGACAGCTGAAAGATGCTGCTGTTGACAGCGATGTCCTGTAAAGGATATGCAAAAAAAAAAAAAAAACAGGTAAGAAAGAAAACAAAAGGTGATGTTTTTCAAGCTGCATGTTGTTCACGATCATTCATCAACAAATGAAATGTAAGTGGCATATCAAAAGAAGAGGTAGAATAGAGAAATCAGCTTTATGTGAAAAAGTACACGAGAGGTAGAGAATGGTATAGAAAGACAAATGGAAATGTAAAACAGCTGAGTAACAAACAATAACAATATAAGCAACATAAACTTCATAAAGAAATCAGATGACAGAAGTTTGGAGAGGTTTGATCTCAGATATCTATTCCAGACAAGGATTTGAAGAAGTTGTAATTGAGTTTCTACCTCCATCTATTAAATTATGACTCTTTAAATGTGCATGCCATATTGGCTTCATGACCATGAAACTTGCATCAACCAAACTGATATTTTAACCACAAATACAGAATTATACAATACATCAGATCAACATTATAAATATATCTGTATTTTTTAATTTCCTCAAAAGTATTTTACTTTGACAATTAATAACCAATCAACAGTATTTTTAAAACAAACATAACTTAAACGGTATCAATCAACAGTATTTTTAAAACAAACATAACTTAACAAGAAACCATGTTTTATTGCTACCCTTAAATCCATGAAATCATCTGATATAAACTGATATGTCAGTATGCTAAATAAGCATTTCAGTGTACATACATCATGCCATTCACTATTTCAGTGTACATACATCATGCCATTCATTATTTCAGTGTACATACATCATGCCATTCACTATTTCAGTGTACATACATCATGCCATTCACTATTTCAGTGTACATACACCATGCCATTCATTATTTCAGTGTACATACATCATGCCATTCACTATTTCAGTGTACATACATCATGCCATTCACTATTTCAGTGTACATACATCATGCCATTCACTATTTCAGTGTACATACATCATGCCATTCACTATTTCAGTGTACATACATCATGCCATTCACTATTTCAGTGTACATACATCATGCCATTCACTATTTCAGTGTACATACATCATGCCATTCATTATTTCAGTGTACATACATCATGCCACTCACTATTTCAGTGTACATACATCATGCCATTCATTATTTCAGTGTACATACATCATGCCTTTCATTATTTCAGTGTACATACATCATGCCATTCACTATTTCAGTGTACATATATCATGCCATTCATTATTTCAGTGTACATACATCATGCCATTCATTATTTCAGTGTACATACATCATGCCATTCACTATTTCAGTGTACATACATCCTGCCATTCACTATTTCAGTGTACATACATCCTGCCATTCACTATTTCAGTGTACATACATCATGCCATTCACTATTTCAGTGTACATTCATCATGCCATTCATTATTTCAGTGTACATACATCATGCCATTCATTATTTCAGTGTACATACATAATGCCATTCACTATTTCAGTGTATATACATCATGCCATTCATTATTTCAGTGTACATACATCATGCCATTCATTATTTCAGTGTACATACACCATGCCATTCATTATTTCAGTGTACATACATCCTGCCATTCACTATTTCAGTGTACATACACCATGCCATTCATTATTTCAGTGTACACACACCATGCCATTCATTATTTCAGTGTACACACACCATGCCATTCATTATTTCAGTGTACACACACCATGCCATTCACTATTTCAGTGTACACACACCATGCCATTCATTATTTCAGTGTACACACACCATGCCATTCATTATTTCAGTGTACATACATCATGCCATTCACTATTTCAGTGTACATACACCATGCCATTCATTATTTCAGTGTACATACATCATGCCATTCACTATTTCAGTGTACATACATCATGCCATTCATTATTTCAGTGTACATACACCATGCCATTCATTATTTCAGTGTACATACATCATGCCATTCATTATTTCAGTGTACATACATCATGCCATTCATTATTTCAGTGTACATACACCATGCCATTCATTATTTCAGTGTACATACATCATGCCATTCATTATTTCAGTGTACATACATCATGCCATTCATTATTTCAGTGTACATACATCATGCCATTCATTATTTCAGTGTACATACATCATGCCATTCACTATTTCAGTGTACACACACCATGCCATTCATTATTTCAGTGTACATACATCATGCCATTCACTATTTCAGTGTACATACACCATGCCATTCATTATTTCAGTGTACACACACCATGCCATTCACTATTTCAGTGTACATACATCATGCCATTCACTATTTCAGTGTACATACACCATGCCATTCATTATGTGGCATAAAATAACACTTGAAGCTATCCCATTGCAGATCATTCAATTTTCTAAAAAATAACTAAACAATTGCTGCAAGTTTCCAACATGTGTAAACAAAGACAATTATTGTGGTCTACATCGACTCCATTAAGAATACTTTATGCAGATGACAACAATCCCAAATCAAATGCTACTTTAAAAAAAAAATATAGCTAGGTAGACGTTTGAATGTGTAGGAAGAAGACAAAAATAGTAGTCTGGCATTATTATGCATACAAGAAAAAACAGTTGCGTGGAATATAACAGAGAATTATTGTGAGAAGACATGATTATAGTGATTGTACCAATGGACTAGTCATCACTCAAACTATCCATTGATGATCCAGTCTCCCTCACTAGAGGGCTCTCAACTCAGTGTAGGAACTTGGTGGTACCAGCAAGGATCTAATGTGCATACATCAATAACAAACTCAACTCAGTGTAGGAACTTGGTGGTACCAGCAAGGATCTAATGTGCATACACCAATAACAAACAATTATAAACAATGTATTCCATGTTGCTTCTTCAATTTCTCTGCTTGGCAGCATTCACAGTCATAAGACAAATTAATGCAATTTGTACTAAGTGGATCAAAAGGCAAGAAATTCTCAATGTCTCTTGCTGGGATTGTCAAATTTACAGGTGATTTAAACAACAGCTTGTCTTTGAAAGTCTGTGGTATGGGTAACATGTTGACACGGTTCTCACGTCCAGGAGATGTCCCTACAGCAGACGATACTGTCACAAAAGCCAGCCTGAGCAGAGACACTGGCTGTGAAGACATCTCATCAAGCAGATCCAGGCACTGTCTATAGCCACTTTCTTCAAGATCTGCATGAACAATCTTGTTATACATTAGTGATGACAGATCAGATTTGGTAAGAAACATAATTTCTATAAAATGGTGGGCGAGTGATATATTTCCACTTAACAGTGCTGTACACAAAGGTGATATGTAAAATCTGGAACCAATATGTGAGAAATAGTCAAAATACTTGTTTGATCTGACAGATATTGGCCCCATTCCATTTATAAAATATTTATTGGCTGTCAAAATGTCATTGCAAAACAAAATATTATGAAATATCTCAGCCTGTAAATAAGACAAACAGGCACCCCGAAGAAGAAACTGTGACAGGCAGTCTGCTAGACGTCTGTCACCAAAACATGATGCGGGTTGGAAATATGACAGTGCTGCTTTTGACCTATCAGATTTACTCACAGCATTAACATCGACATCTGCATCAAAAAGTAGCTCTATAACCTTGTAGTTGCATCTGTTTGTAGCCAACATTAACGGTGAGATGCCGTCATTGTTTTGCCAGTTAACGGCACTACCTGCTTTAACTAGACAAGTAATAATACCTTCAGCCATATAGTTACCGACTTGACTGATTCTGTTTATTGCATACAGCAAGGCTGTATTGCCATTGTTGTCTGTCATATTCACATCAGAGCCTTGGTTTATCATCTCACTCACCACAGCTACATTACTGTATCTCACTGCTTGCATCAGAGCTGTCAATCCATCACTATTTTGTGCATTGAGAAGATCTTTGTCTTTAGCATAGTTCATAAGAAATTCAGAATTTCTATGCCAATGTTTCTTGGAAACACACCCAGTAACTGTGAAACATTTTATATTGCAACTGTTATGACATCTAGCATTGCACTTGCAGAGCTGATAGGTAGAATAAAAAAGGGCAGTATTGCCATCTTCGTCCCTCCAATTAATGTCAGCCCCGTAGTGTAGTAGTAACTGTAGCAGATCTGTACTGTCAACTGTTAAAGCCGCAAGCATTAATGGTGATATGTCACCATGAATATTTGGTGAAGCTCCATTTTCTAGCAGAACTTGTACTACTTTTAGCCGAGAATTGAGTGACATATTTCTAGCTAGAACCATATACAGAGGAGTGCAGCTACCACATTTAATCATCTTATTGACATCTGCTCCTTTCTGGATACAAAATTTAGCAATTTCGCCATTTTTGGACAGAGTTAACAATGTTTCCCAACAAGGATACTCCACAATGCAAAAAATATGGCTCACAATATCAACATTTGCTTCTGACACTGCCAACATTAACAGATCATTCCTATTTTCTAACATATATTGTTGAGTTTCATACCTGAAATACTTAAATAGGAAGTTTAAACGCTTCACACTTTCGAAATGTATTATACAGGGTACAGCACTCTCAATGTCAATATTTGCGCCATGCTGCACGAGAAGTCCAGCACACTCTGTGTGGCCATGAACAAAGGCCACGTCTGCCGCTGAGTAATGCAGATTTTTATCAGGACTATCAACTGCAAATTTCACCATCATCTCAACAAGGTGATCATTATCTGCTGCTGCCATATTTAAAGAGGGATATCTAAACATTACATCTATCTTATTCACATCAGCACCATGCTGACAGAGCAACTCAACCAGAGCATAACTGCCAACTTTAGCTGCCTCACACAGAGGAAAAACTGATGGTCCACCGTTCACATCAGCTCCTAGTTCCAAGAGTCGTCTGACCATTGCAATGTTACAATTGGTAATAATTTGAGTAAATTCATGCCGAAAAAAATTTGCATAGGCATTACAGGCCATCCTGGTTTTAATTTTCTCATCTAAGTCAACACAGTCAAAAAATGTATCTAGCAGTTTCAAATCACATGCATTAACTGCAATGTCAAGCGGTGATGCAGTGCTATTCTCATACACTGGTTTATATTGTATATATTCAACAAACATCTTGAATATCTTGCCATGTCCATATGTTATAAACACCTTGCAGGCAGAGTGATGCATTTCCCACCATGAATCAGACATGTTTGAAGATTTCTTCAAATAAAGCTGAAGTAGACTGTAAGCTAAGCGAATATCAGACACTTTCAATGCCCTCGTTAAAGCTGCATAATATTTTTGCTTCAGGCATTCTTCTGTCGAAATTGTCTTGTCTGCAGCAGCAAGTTCTGACATCCTCCGTGATAGCCTAAGATATAAGAACAATGGCGTTAGTCTCACGTCTAATTATCTGTAATTCACATTCATCAAGTAAAATATATAACTCTTACTTTTTCAAGATAATTTAATAAATATTAAACAGTCTTGAGTTTTATGGATTTCTAGAATATAACTTCATTCTCATTACATGGAAAATATTATTCAGGAGTCATATTCTATTTCACCAACCGTTTCCATTTTATTTTTCCAAAGTAATTTTGACATTTGTTTTTCAAGTTATTTTTATTTTTAAAATTACCCCTCGCCAGAGCAACAACTTTTAGTACTTAACAATATTTCAAACATGCAGGCTTGAAAATTATAAAATATGAAAATGACTAAAATTTCAAAATATACCTAAAAGTCAAATTCTTTATTTTAACAACCGGACTTCCAAAGTTCCAAACATTCTGCAGACAGTTGTGTAGTAGCTGTTAGTATTTTTGTTGTTGTTGCATATCCCTCACAGGACGTTGCAGTCAACACCAGCATCTTTCAGCTGTTGTTGATATACTAGGCAAGATTATGCTCAGTAGTTTGCCATTGCTTTCTGAGTGACCGGCTCACATACCCCCGGAAGTAACCAATGTGGTGCCACCCACTACCGAATCTTGCGCAGCTGCATTACGAGAATATACGGGATTACGGAGAAAGACGTTAACCGCTACGCCAGGGAGACCAGCTTATGCATTTCCTACCACGAATAAGACATGTTTGAAGATTTCTGAAAGTTATTATTGAAAGTATATTAAAACAATGAAAAATGTTCTGGTTGAGTTGCTCTGTTAGCATGGTGCTGATTTAAATAAAACAGATGCAATGTTTAGATGAATAGGACCAAATTGCACACTAGATAGAAGCAAAGTTGGAAGTTGTGTTTCAGAGTGTGGACAGACCAATTTTATAAATGATCATGTTCCCACTCTTTTGTGGTGAGTATATCACACCTGTTTCTGCAACTCAAGAGGTCAGCGTATCAGACTTCAGCATGCACCTTCTGGACAGATTCCATCCAAGATTGATCTTTCTTAATAATTCTGTTAGGGCAGCAATATTGTTTGTGCATGTGCTCAATTGCAGTCACCAGAAAGATAGCACCACTGCAATAGTTCATGAAAATGAAACTGCTAGCACTCCCCCGATGTGGTTCCACCTTGCTGTGGTGGGGGATCTTGCATGTCCCATTGACCCCATGTGCTTGCCGATGGATGAAAACTACATATCGGACAGGTTATGGGATAGGGGCCAGACTAAGAGAGACACAACCTGCTGCTCTGCAGGTAGACTGAGGATAGCAGTTATAAGTTTAAATCAGGCGCACGAAGGCAGAAGTACTTGGTCCAGACAATATTCTAAGGCTGTCTGTCGAGGGTTGAGGCTGAACGCCTCTAAGCCACAAACCCTCAGATGTGAGAGCCGGGCCGATACCCACCTACAGAAAAATAGAGTTGAGATACTGAGCACGCTACATGCCCAGTTATGATACTTGTTCGAAGGCTCTCAGTTGGGGGATATGAGGGATTCCTGGATGAGAGGGTCTGGCCGTTTCTCGTTCACTGCTGCACGGAGGTAAGGTGCTGAGCCGGCAGCGCATGTAGCCTACCTCGTGAGCAAGTACTAAAAGGCAGAAAAGTGTCCCAGTCAAATGAAATGGTTACAAAAACTGTCTGTATCTAACTCGTAGAGAGTGTAGACAAAAGTGGAAAAACGTCTCAATAACACGAAATGGAATGTACGGCTAGCGAATCCATTGCGTGGTCCGAAGTCAAAAGCAAAAGTTTACGGAGTGGATGCCGCCCGCAGTCTGACTGTCCCTGGTGTGTGCTTGAGCAACCAGTGGCAGGACGTGGCAACTCCTCGGGTGAGCCCAGTCTCAGAGCAATATGTGCTGGCTCTGCAATTATGGAAGCCTCCGTGTATAGTGAGGGAATGCCCATGGTCTGCCTCTGCCTTCCCTTGAGGGTTGACCATGATGTCGTTGACCGTTCTATCTTCATCTTGACCAGCTGAAATGTGTGCGACATCACAACAATAAGTCTAACGTGCCTTGAAACCCGAGGAAGGCTAACCTCATTAAAAAATGCCCGCCGAAGCCGGAAGTGCCGTCTTCTTCTTCTTCTTCGTTCATCCGGAGTTTTTTTTCGGACGTGATTGCGTTGTGCCTGTTTACAGCAGAGCTGCGTTCTTGCGCCGTTAGGCCGACACATCCGACTTCTGCGGGCATTTGTTGACCGGGTTAACCTTCCCGGGGGAAGTGCCGTCCTACGGGTGGCAAAATAAAAATTGGCACTACACACTTACGTCCGAGTGAAATGTCTTGTCCGAATGTCTCTCATGCTAGGAACAGCTCTGACTACCTAGTTTCCAAATGCCACTCTTATTCGGAACAGCTCTAACTAGGTAGTTTCCGAATGTCCGTCGTGCCTAGAATAGCTCTGACGGGCACAACGCACAAGCACATGTCCAAACCGAAAACTCGCTGAGTGGATACCGTCTGCAGACCGGCCTAGTTTGTGCGGGAACGGCCCTTGGTGAAGGAAATGCTCAATATATTGAAGTGAGGATTTAAAGCAGCCATGAGCAGGACGTGACAATTCCCTCGGTGAGCCCAGCACCAGGGTGCTATGTGTCGGCCCTGCAACTATGGAAGCCACCTTGGATGGCGGAAAATGCTATGGACTGTCCCTGCCTTCCCTTGAGGGATGACCGAAGTCTTCGACTGTTCCAACTTGACCAGCTGGGATGTGGACGGTACCACAAAAGTGAGAGTCTCCCAGGAATGCTAACCTGGTCAAAACAGCATTCTAAAAGTCGGATGTGTTGGCCTGAGGGTTTCGACCCAAGGGTGCCTAACTAGACACACCGCAATCACATCTGAAAAAACACTCCGGATGAACGCAAAGAAGAAGAAGAAGAAGAAGAAACTGCTAGCAATAAGATCTAATGGAAGTCTTTGGGGAGAAAAAGACAGAATCATATTGAAACAGGGTTGAGGTTTGCTTGTCCTTATGAGCAAAGGCTCTCTTTTGAGAAGAGTGTCACATCTATTTCTACAACTCAGTGTATCCATTCAAGGTAAAGGACCTTGGAAATCTACCTGTGGTAGGTTATCTGTCCAAACAATTTTGCAGTGGTCTCCCTGCTAACCTCTTGCAATTTCTAACTGGTGGGAGTTGTCTAATGCCCACAACTGCCACTGTTTTTCACCCTTAT
Organism: Cepaea hortensis; assembly: GCA_963921405.1. Lineage (NCBI taxonomy): Eukaryota > Metazoa > Mollusca > Gastropoda > Stylommatophora > Helicidae > Cepaea > Cepaea hortensis. Next base: position 5,942,391 of record OY992896.1, read on the forward strand.
TTGAGAAGGCTAGGTGTCCGATCTCACCAGCCAAGAGATCAGGGGTATAAGGCACTGTAAAATATCTGCCACAGCTCCCCCTTTCTCTGCATCATACAGAATCTAGCATTAATCATCTGAATGAACACATCACAAGGAGACAGTTGCCCATACAGCTGTAAGGAAAGAGTTATGATAATAATTGATGTCCTTGAAGATTTGAAATTATGTACCACAAATGAGCAAAGACACTGTTTGGTATGAATATTTGTAGCATTCTGATGCCAAGATGATGCATTTCTGTCCTGGATCTTTACAGGTGAAGAGTACTATTAAATATTAAATGTCTCTGCAAGTAATGGTATAATGATGCTATCTTATCATAATCCTGCTTAACGACGATTGTCTGAATGGGGTCGAGAGGATTGTAGGGATTAAGTGTGAGCAGCAAGAAAGGGCTGAGTCGTGTATGATATGTAAAACACGGGGGAACAAGAATTGTTGAATGGAAGCAAATTGTGAAGTTAAGGCAGTCTGGGACTAGGAGTCAAACTTGACACAAAGTGACACTATTTTGGAACAGATATCTGGCTTTTTATTATTTAAAAAATTAGTTGATAATGATCTTGTTAGATATTTCACAAAGTGTAAGTTTAGGGGCATGGGTGGTGATGAAATAGATGAGCCAGGAAAGATATATGGCTGTTGCAAGAATTAGAGAGCAAGCGACAGTGAAGAACCGAAACAATCATTCAAGATTCCCCAGTGGTCAAGAATACGAATATCTAAAGTACATGCCCCACCCAGGTCTCTGTCAACAGGTGACCTGAGTGATATTGACAACCCATTGGTATATACAAATATGGGACTGGCACTGTATGTCAGTCAGTGTGATATTGACCACAACACCCACCCACCCAGTGTGATATTGACCACATCACCCACCCAGTGTGATATTGACCACACCACCCACCCAGTGTGATACTGACCACACCACCCACCCAGTGTGATATTGACCACACCACCCACCCAGTGTGATACTGACCACACCACCCACCCAGTGTGATATTGACCACACCACACACACCCAGTGTGATATTGACCACACCACACACACCCAGTGTGATATTGACCACAACACCCACCCACCCAGTATGATACTGACCACACCACCCAGTGTGATACTGACCACACCACCCACCCAGTGTGATACTGACCACAACACCCACCCAGTGTGATATTGACCACAACATCCACCCAGTGTGATATTGACCACAACACCCACCCAGTGTGATACTGACCACACCACCCATCCAGTGTGATATTGACCACAACCGCTGACCTGTGCTTCTTGTGTTTGTTTGAAATTTGTCTTTAACTGCAATGTAATCTCTTGTATAAATTTAACTGTCTTGTTTAGTTCACTCAGTGGTCCATAGAGTTTATCCTCCACTGTCGTTTCTCTAGGCCAGAAGGTTTGCCTAGATATGTGTTGTATTTTGGGCAGTCTTGGAGTATGTGATCTGCTGTCTGCAGCATCAATCCACATGTGCTCATGGCTGATTCACCAATCTTGAATTTTGTATACATGTGGTTGCCTTGTGTTCTGTTCTGAGACACAGAATAATAACTTGTTGTAAGATGGTATTCACTGTATGTGACATTACGCTGGCTGCAAAGTTAAGAAATTAGTGTCCGTAGTACTGTCAATTTCCCAGACAGGAGTGCATTGAATACTGATTTGGCATCTGTCAATAGCACTACAGGCTGTGTCCCATGGCTGGTATTTAGTAATCTCTTCCCCTCTGCCGTGCGTCCACCTTGACGAGGTAGAGGGGCTTGCGCGTTCCAATGACCCCAAGAGCTATGCCGACGGTAGCACAGCTACTGGTAGGGTCACCCATGTCGGACAGGTCAAGGGAGAGGGACCAGACAAAGCGACGCACAAACCTGCTGCCTTGTAGGTAGACTGGGGACAGTCAAAGGCTAGGGAAAGCATCCCGAAAAATGCTTGTCGAAATCGGATGTACTGAGCCACAGGCTTGACAAAGAAGTGCAACGTAACTTTATCATTTCATGATGCCACAGATGAAAACTAATCGTTATGGTGCTAATCCCGTGAAGTCCCATCAGGCGGTGATAGTGCCGGGCCCCCTGCCTCGAGGGGGTCCACCCATGACTACTGGTGGTCACCTTCCCCTGTGCTGTGGAGTCAAGGCACAGAGGAGTAGGTTAAGAGCTATTGACCAAACACCCCGGACACTCAACATACTACAATGGAATGCAGAAGGAGTCTATAACAAGAAAGCCTCCCTAACACAGCGTCTTCATAAAGATAGAATAGATGTGGCATGCATTCAAGAGACACACCTCAACGCCAATCGCACATTTTCAGTCGAGGGATATCAGGCCACACGTTTCGACCGCGAAGGACACAAAGGAGGAGTTGTAATACTTACACGAAATACAATACCCTGCAGCAAAGTATCTGTGATCTCTGACAACCAAACGGAAATTATAGGTGTTGATATAATGATAAAGGACGTGAAAATAAGAATTTACAATCTGTATAGCCCAGCAGATAAGGATCTTAGACTCTCAAACATGGAAATAACTGACACAAATTGCATTGTTGTCGGAGACTTTAATAGCCGTTCAGAAAGATGGGGATACCCAGATACTGACAAAAGAGGAGATGAAGTGGAGGACTGGGAAATAGACTCAAATCTCCATCTACTCAACAAAGCGGATGACACACCGAGCTTCTACTCCAGAAGATGGATTACCACTTCTACTCCAGACTTAGCTTTCTGCACAGGAGACATCCTCCACAAAATCGATCGCCATGTGCTTGACCAATTAGCAGGTAGTGACCACAGACCAATCAAGCTTGTAATAAATATGGAGTATGTTCCACAGGAGCAAAAGCCTTTGCCCCGTTGGAATTACAAACGAGCAGATTGGGACAGATTTGCCATATTATCAGACAAATATTGTGAAAACATAAATACACGATATGGAAACATGAAGCAAATGGTGGAAAGTCTAAACAGAGCAATAATACAGGCGGCCACTGAGTCTATTCCAAGAGGAGCGAGGAAAAATTACAAACCATACTGGACTGAAGAACTACAAATTTTGGAGGACAAAGTTGAAGATGCTAGGAAGACCGCAGAGAGAGAACAAACAACTGAAGCGAACATCTCTCTCAAAGCCATCTCAGCAAAATATAAAAGATCAGTAAATCAAACAACAAGAGATTGTTGGAGGAAAAAAACAGAAAACCTGAATTTTGACAGGGATGGAAACAAACTATGGAAACTAGTGAAAGCCATGAACAATGAAGGACCTAGAAACAAACAAATAACAATTAAACAAGGAAATGCCTTGCTTACAGGAAAAAAGGCTGCAAATGCACTAATGGAACACTATGCCAGTGCAAACCACATTGATATTACAGCCGAACAGAAGAAAGCAATCAAAGATAATCAGATACATCATAGATATACAGAGACAGCAGCAGAATATATGATGGCAAATCTAACAATGGAAGAAATGGAACAGGCAATGAATACCCTAAAAAAGAAGACATCACCAGGAAAGGATGGAATCACAAATGAAATGCTAATAGGACTAGGCACTAAGGCAAAAAAGAAACTGCTAGCAGTCCTAAATTACAGCTGGAAGAGGGGAATAGTCCCACAGGCATGGAAGGAAGCTATACTAATACCAGTCCCAAAGAAAGGAAAAGACCTGGAAGAACCAAATGGCTATCGACCTATCAGTCTTCTTAGCTGTGTAGGAAAATTAATGGAACGCATTATCAATGGCAGGCTAACGTGGCATCTGGAAGAAAACCAACTCTTAACACCTCACCAAGCAGGATTCAGAAAGTACAGATCCACTGAAGATCAAATAACCTATATAGCTCAGGAAATAGAGGATGCCTTCCAAGAGAAAAAGCACACACTAGCGGTCTGGATAGATTTAGAAAAAGCATTTGATAAAGTATGGAAGGAAGGACTGAAAGTAAAACTTCAAAAAATGCATGTTTGTGGGAAAATGTACATATGGATCAGCCACTACCTTGAGAACAGAACTGCCAGGACAAAAGTACAAGGACAAACCAGCAAAATGATGCTATTGGAGCAAGGTGTCCCCCAAGGAGGAGTTCTTTCACCAACATTATTCCTAGCATATATAAACGACATCACGGAAAATTTTCCAGCCAGAGTACACACATCATCCTTTGCAGATGACCTAGCCATATGGACATCTGAAGAATATATTAGTACAGCTAACAGCAGAATACAGCAAGCCCTATTAGCGCTAGAGGACTGGTCAAAATCATGGCTAGTGAAGATAAGTGAGGAGAAAACTACATGCACAGTGTTCTCCCTCTCAACTAAAACTCAGCAACCTAAGCTGGTATTGAATGGAAAAATATTGCGCCATGAAGAAAATCCAAACTATCTAGGAGTCACCTTTGATCGTCGCCTGACATGGAAGACACAGGTTGAGAAAAATCGAACAAGAGCAAGGCAAAGAATGGCAATGATGAAAAAGCTTGCTGGTACAACGTGGGGAGCAGATGAGAAAGTTCTCAAGAAGTTATATACTGGACGGGTGAGGCCAGTACTGGAATATGGCATTGCAGCTTGGGCAACAGCAGCTAAGTCAAACTTTAACAAAATAAGTAGAGTCCAAAATCAAGGAATGCGAATCATAACTGGAAGCCTGAAGACAACGCCTATTAATGAATTAGAAAAGATCACTTGTCTACAACCAATGCAGGATAGAAGAGATAGCAGAGCCCAGCAACAAGCTGAAAAATTTAGAAGATTGACAGACCACCCTATGTATAAAAGGTTTAGTGGTTTTGGAAAGGGAAGACTGAAGCGTAGCAACTTTGTAGAAACTGCAAAACGAAAGATTAGGGCAGATCCCATACTTAACATATCAACAGTCAAACCCATTTACAATGCAGACAAGTTCCCAGCTTGGAGACAGCAGCAACTGCCTGAGATGATAGAAAACATTCCTGGTATTGAGAAAAAGAACACTCAGCATGAAACCGAAAGAAGAGAAATAACCCTAAACTACATAAAAGAACATTACCCAAGCAGCAATTGGACCCATGCATATACAGATGGATCAGCCAAAAATTCAGTAGAGAATGGAGGAGGAGGAATTCTCCTAAATTTAAAAAATGGAGTGAAAAAAACACATTCAGTGGCAACTGGAAAGTTCTCAAGTAACTTCAAAGCGGAGGTAGAGGCTCTGAAAACTGCAGCAGAAATGCTCTTGATGGAGGAAAATAAAGAGACGCAAATAGCTATCTTTACAGATGCAAAGTCAGCTGTCTCAATACTGAAGAGCAAAAACAGCACAGAACTAGCTGACCTAAGAGCAGCAATCCATGGTCTATGCCAGAAATCCAAAAAAGTTGTAATACAGTGGATCCCATCACATTGCAGTATACCTGGAAATGAAGAGGCTGACAGACTGGCAAAAGAGGGCGGACGACTACCACAGCCTGACATAGACATTCCTGTGGGTATCCTTCATCAAGGAAGTTGAGAGTGGCTGTTCTGAGCTGTACACCGTTCTGTTCTTCCTTGTCCTTTTGTCTGGATTTGTAGTGATAGTCTATGTTCCTCTTTCCATGGAGTTCATTCTGGAATAGTTTAGTTTTCAGGGGGATAACAACTGTGGGCAGACCAGTGGTTTCTCTGCAGAGTCATTTGGCCTGGTGGATAAAACTGCTTCTTTTCAACCGCCCCATAGCTAGGTTTTCAAATCTATCCTTCATAGTGTGGCCTGACAAGCTGAGGAACTTTTCTGCTTGCATTAGCGTTTTCGTATCTCTGCGCTCTCTCAGTTCTACTGCTTGTATCCTTCCTATCTTCTCCATCTTCACTATAGGGGACTCTAAGTACTTGAATGATTTTGCACCTTGTCCAGCTCTTGTAGTGTGGTTTTTTCTGCTGAATACCACGCAGTTGACCCGTATTTCAGGTGGGTCATATCCTCTGTTGATACTTTTTTCTGACCACATACCCAATGATTGGGTCCAATCATCCACAAGGTGTATTATAATTATATATAAACCAATGCCGCAGTGGTCCACATTTTTAAGACTAAGTTTAAATAAAATACTTTATTACTTTGGGGGGGGGGGGGGGGGGGGGGGGGGTTCGTTGACAATTTCACAATTCATATGTTGTTTTTTATAGTTGTCAAGAGGTGTTTTATTCATATTATTGAACAGAGTGACTATACACAAAATTTTGTGAGTAGTACGAGCCGCTATACACAAATATTTGTGGCTGGTCATGTGATTATTTGGATGGTCACGTGATATCTACTTCCTTTTGACTACATAATTATGTTTGTGAAACTATCATTGTGTTCTCGGTAGTGTAGTGGTTAGTATCTCCGTCTGTCGCGCGGTAGACTGGGGTTAGACTCCCCGCGAGCAATATTTTTAAAAATATTTTTAATCAGTCGCCGTCTCCACAATGAAGGTTGGCTGCAATGAATCTCCAACACTGTCTTTCGCCTTGGCTGTACATTCTGTCAGGCTGATGTTCGTCCATCTCTTGATGATATCTTCCCACTTGTATCGTTGTCTACCTCACTTGCCCTCAGCCTTGCCCTCCAGTATGGTTTTTATAAGAGTATCATGTCTTTTAACAATAACATGGCCGAAATATATCACTTGCCTCCTCTTTATTTCTTCTGTCAACTCTTTCTCTCTTCATTCCCAGTTTTTAGAACCTCTGCATTTGATTGTTTTTGTTTCCATGAAATACGACATATTCGTCTGTATATCCACATCTCTATGCGACTTTCTAGTTGCTTGTTTTAGGAACTAAAATATAGAACTGAGAAACTGAAGAATCTGAATAAAGTGTGCTCTATGGATCTGCGGTAGCTGCCGGGGGGGGGGGGGGGGGCGCATCCCCCAGGCAACGACGGAGTGATCGAGTCTCGGATGAATCCAATAGATGTCTTTGTTTAAAGTGAATTTTATTTGCCAAATAAAATATCACTGTACGTAGAGTGTGTCCTTGTCGACAATTGTGAGGTTTGAAGAAAAAGAACTTGCAAAAAAAAAAATAACAACAAAAAAAGACAGACGAGAAGAGAGAATAATAGTCTTCTTCAAATTTTTGTGAATAGCGGCTCGTACTAATTACTATTCACGAAATTTTGTGCCGAATAATCACGTGACCAGCCACAAATTTTTGTGTACAGCGGCTCAGACTATACACAAAATTTTGTGTATAGCTTCTCCCATTATTGAATGTTACGTTAACAATATGAGATAAATAGGAATATAGTAGAATAAATACATACCTAGAACAAACGAAATGCAATTATGAAACTATTGATACGAGAGAAGTGTGAACTTGTCAACATTGAGATTCACGTTGTTTCGTTTACACGTGGGCGATTTGCGGCGTGTTCTGTGGACGACTTCGATTATGAGATTGCGATTCTGTAACAGGAATGCCAGGTTACATTTGGAATTTAAAGCCAAAATATAATAGAAATTAAAGCCAAATAAGTTTGACTATAATAATTGTCATACTCATATTTCCTGAAACAATTGAACATGAAAAAGAAAGACAAAAACTCATCACGATTGATTGATTGATTGATTGATTTAGGAACCATTCGGGGCATTCCCATAAGCGCCCCGACCCCATTCTCAACAGCCAGCGAAGCGTTCCAATACCAATAGTACCAGTAGCAATCTGATTATTTATATGTCCGTCTCGCCTTTCCTCTGAGCGTGGAGCGTCGGCCAGATCCCCTCGTCACCCCCGCTGTCTCATCCTTGCCAGACCATGGTGATCCATTTGCTCCTCGGAGGTGTGCACGTGCTCCCACAAGGCCGCAACCACGCCTGTCTTGTCGTGCATCAATACTCCACCAAGTTTTGCCGAGCCAGCCAATCTGTCCGCCTGTTCATTCCCCAGCACACCGGCATGCCCCGGAGAAAAGATCCAGGCGATGCTTGTCACCCGTGACTTCCGAAGCGAAGCAAGCCACTCTGCACGAAGCTTGCCTGTCCCCACCTTCCTCAAAATGCTTTCTGAGTCAGTTACAATCACGATGTGTGTGTGTGTGTGTGTGTGTGTGTGTGTGTGTGTGTGTGTGTGTGTGTGTGTGTGTGTGTGTGTGGTATTCTCTATCCAGCGGAAAGCTGCACTGACTGCCTCCACCTCCATTCATAAGCTAGATGTGATATCATATGCCAGGCTCTCCCGAACCAAACGTCGACCATTAACTTTTATAAAGAAACCCCCCTCCCCTCCCCACGGCACTTCTCCTACTCTCAAAACTCATAATCAGAGCAACAACTTGTAAGACTTGACAGTATTTCATATATGCAATATATTAAGGACTAAAAATTACAAAACTTAAACGTGACTAAAATGGCAAATTATAATATTACCTAAAAAATCAGTTCTTTGTGTTCTACATTTAAAGTTCGAACGACAATATTAATATTATTAGCTATTGTTACACGTGACTATATGTTTTCATTGTTTTAGCAATAGTATTATTTATTTATTCACTTGGTACGATATATATCTCTGCAGCATGCACCTGACGAGATGAAGCGAAATATGCCTGGCCATAAATCAAGCAATATATTAATATTGTTTGTGGTTTTTGTGTTTACATTTTTTATTTAACAATTTGTTTTGGGTCTTGTTCACATATCCTTTACAGGACATCGCTGTCAACGTCAGCATCTTCAGATGCTTGTTGATTTCTTGGCAAGATTAGGCTCAGTAGTTAGCCATTGTTTTCTGAGCGACCGGCTCACATACCCCTTAGTTACCGACGCCGAGAGAACCGCTACCGATTCTCGCGCACGTCACGTTACTCACGAGAGATTACGAGGGGAAAGTCTTTAAACTCCTAGACCAGGGACACCATTTCACAATTGCACTTCTCAAATATCACGGTGTAAAATAAAATGCCTTCGGTAGTTTAATTTACTTTAGTATAAAGCTATACTGCACAGAGTACCGATTGTGTCACTCTTTTGTCACAAATAACACGTCGTATTGTTATTCCGACAATGCCTTGTTTGCCCCTTACTCCTGTCTTTCACACCACATTTTCCATCTGTTATTAAATATTCAAGATTATTTCTCACAATAACTTGCCCAAAACAATCACGACTGTCTGCGTCCATTTTTTTTTCTTTTTTTCGAATGAATCAGTTAACGTTTTTCACTTGTTTCTTGAAGAATTATCTCCGTTTTTCAGTTTGCCCATTTTCTCCAAACACGAGATTTCCACTGCCATTTTATAATAATCAGCAGGTATGCTTATTATCTATTTTCAAAGGCATTCAACAAAATAGCTTCTATACAACATTTTAACACACTTTTATTTTAGCATGTCAAGGTTAGGATCGGCTAGCCTCTCCCAGGAGGGGTGAAAATTGAAAATTAGTTGCCTGCCGATGACCTGCAGACTATTCAAGTCAACCCCATCTCCACGCGGTGTACACTGGGAAACCATGACCGCGAGGTCATGGGCTAACAGGGCTGTGGCTTGCCATAGGTGATGGACTTCCTATGGTCAGATGTTTGTCCTAAATCTGTGACTGACCTAGCAAGCCGGCAGGGGATCTTCATACTGCTCGTAGAAAAACTAAGAAGTATAAACGGACTGACCGAAATGTATTCGAACAACTTCTCAACATCCCATCAGATGTCACAGAAATTAAAGAAACCGACACAGATGCCAATGAAGAACTAAAACCAGCCATACTGAAAGAAGAAATTATAGAAGCTGTCAGATTAGCCACGTGAAAACATGTATCAATAGCTACTAAGAAAGCACTTTACAACACAATCTTCCTACCAACTCTATGTTACCATTGCCAAACCTGGACAATGACAGAAAAAGAGAAAAGAAAAATCACAAGAGAAATGAGATTCCTGAGAAGAATATGCAATGTATCAAGAAGCGATAAGGTCAGAAATGAAGAAATCAGGACTAAAGTGGGAGTTGTAGGTGCACTAGATTTTATTAGAAAGCAGCAAGTCAAATGGTTTGGCCATGCAAGTAGTTTACCAACTAACAGTATACCACAACAAGCAATGATGTACAGACCAGAGGGAAACAGAGGAAGAGGCCGACCACGTAAACGATGAACGCAGCGAATAACAGAGTCCATGGGAATATCGATACATGAAGCCCATAAACGGGCACTCTCCAGCTGTCTATACTTCACCTCGACAACGCAAGGTACAAGAGGGACATGATGAGATGAGATGAGATAGTCGTTATTTTATTGGTATGTTTTCCATGTTTAAAACGGCGTGGTTTGCCTCGACGATTCCTGTTGTAGTCTTTACAAAGCATCTTCTTGTGTCTGATGTTATGACTGTTCCAAGATAGTTATAAATATTTACCTGTTTATGATTTTCAGCCATCAATGTCGGTCTTACAGATGTATATGTCATATTTCATTATTTTGAAGCTAATCTTAATTTCTATTTTCTTACAATTTAATTCTAGCCATGGCTGCTCACTGTGTTCGTAACACTACCACGTTATGGACAGACCAGAACAAGTCATTATTCCGCGCCTTAGAACAGGACACAACAGATTGCGCAACCACATGCATACAAAATTCAAGATTGGTGATTCAGCCATGTGCACATGTGGTTTGGCCGCAGACATCAGAGCACATACTCCAAGACTGCCCAAACTACAACATATCCAAGCGAACCTTCTGACCTAGAGAGACAACAGTGGAAGATAAACTATATGGACCGCTGAGTGAACTAAAAAAGATTTAGATGCATACAGGAGACAACATTGTCGTTATAGATGTATTTAAAGCGAACGAAAGAAGAAGAAGAAGAAGAAGAAGAAGAAGAAGAAGAAGAAGAAGAAGAAGAAGAAGAAGAAAAGAATTAACAGTAACAACATTCACGAAATGCTACAGGTTCTATTCATTGTCTGTAGTCAACACTGTAGCATCTGCATATCTTATATAGCTGACAATATATTTTCCGACGCCATTTACTCTCATACTCCAATACCTTTGGGTTGAAAAAGAAAAAAAAAGTTTTTTAAATGTTGAAAAATCGTCTGAACTGAACGTCAACCGAGGAATAATACAAGGGGCGTCTCATAAGTCTTTATCCTGACCTTGAAGGAGTAGGCGGAGAAAATTGAAATTTGGCACAGTGCTTATTCCTTCACAATGTAGCCACCACCTGAATTTATGCATTTCTGCCATCTCTGCGTGACCTTGAAAAGACCTTCAGGAAAAACAACAACCTATTTTTCGAACTAAACCAGTTATCACAAGCCAGTATGACATCTTCGTCACTGTCAAAACGATTTCCTTTCAGCTGTTTTTTACGATTTGGTGAATCCAAGTCTCATCTACCGTCCCCATGGTTTTTACATGCTTTTCGACCGCCACATGTTGAGCAACTGGCCACATCAATCAACCCGTGTTTGTTTCTGTTCACATGTCAGCAGGCGCGGGGCACACACTTGTCTCATGTTCAGTCTGTTGTGTAAAATTCTAAAATCTGTACTCTTACTCAGTTTTTCTGAACCCGATATTTCTGCAATTGTCATTTTCCTATCCTGGTCTATGATTTTCTTCACTTTTGCAGCATTTGCATCATTACACTCTGAGGACGGTCGTCCTGGTCTTGGCAGATCTGCAACTTGGGAACGGCCACACTTAAACTGCAAACACCAATCTTTTACAGAAGCATACGAAGGACAGACTTCCTCAAACACTGGCCCCATCTCCCTGTGTATTTCTGTAGGTGTTTTTCCCTGTAACATCAAGATTTTATCACAGTCCTGGCGTCTGATTTCTCCATTGTTCTGACAAACCGTTGGATGTGCAGATCTGGTCAATAGGGTGTGTTGTGCCATGCACCATATCGGGAAAACCAGTTGAGGGGGGAAATTCATAATTTATACGTCCATTACAAATTGAATGAGCTATACATGTGCCAAATTTCAATTTTCTCCGCCTACTCCTTCATGGTTAGGCTATAGACTTATGAGAAGCCCCTTGTATATACACATACAAGTTTAGATATGCTGGTGATATTACAGTGTTGTTGCTTTACTACTACTCCTCTACTCCTTTCTTATTATTCTGTTCCTCGTTATTCCTTTTTTTCTTCCGATATATATATATATATATATATATATATATATATATATATATATATATATATATATATATATATATTACGTAATTGCGTTGTGTCAGTTTATAGCAGAGGGGCGACATTTTCGACCGACGACCGACGACGTTTGTTGACTGGGTTAGCCTTCCCTGTGTTGGTTTGCGGTCTTAAAGTTTTCGCATCTTCGTCCTTCCAGTCACTAGTGACACATCAACTAGTCCGTTCACAACAGCCGCGTGCATGCTGGTCGGCCCTACAGGTTGAAACCTCCCGTCAAAGAAGGAGAGAGCGAGAGAGAGAGAGAGAGAGAGAATCGTATGGCTTGGTGTGACATAATGTCCCCAGTTCGCGCCAGCTTGCAGACGATTATTAATAGCGGTTCTTGGAACGCCTGATTTCATGTGTGAGAGACGGGCACTACCCTTTTATGGGAAGGAATGCCAGCACTCAGAGAGAGGCCCGGAATGTGGCTGTAGCTCCAATTAGACTGGAATAGCTTGGTAAAACTTCCAGGCGGGACCAGCCATATTCACTTGAGTCTAGCAGTTCGAACCATGTAGACGTGGTTTTTCCCGGGAGGGTGTAGCCCTTTTTGTGGGGCCATTTTCGCCTCTAAGTTGCATTGGTGAGCATAATTATGTTTTTTGAATGACCAGATTGATGTTAAATATTTAATACAATCTTTGTTTGATATGAAAAGTCATACTACATGTCATGTATGTATTTTGGCGGAGTTTGCTACGGCATCATTACTTCTGTAAGAAAGCCGGTCTGAGATATCAACGTCTATATAACTGTTCTATATTCCTATGCTTACAATTCTTATTATTCTTATCATGCTATGATCACTACTTCATCTTCTTTTGAAGAGTTTGACGTCTCTGTAAATTCTAGACTGTGTCTGCAGAGTCAATCTATCTTCACTTTGGCCCACTCTTATTTAGAGGAGAGCCTATCTTTACCTGACTTATGGTAAAGTCTTCAGGTGTTACATAATGCCTTTGTTAAAGATTCAGTTACTGTACGCACCTATATATAATGTGTGTGTGAATCTTGACTTTATCTGTGTGCAGAATATGCCGGGGATGGAACATATAATTTGGTGTGTATGACGCCTGGGGACACAGTAGATAAGACACCCCATTGCTTTTGTCGGATTGATGGACTCTGTATGTCATTGGCTCAATCATATTTATGAGAACGGTTCACATACCTAAATCCTCATCTTTACCTGCCGTAACTCGTGCAGTGTGCTTGTTACAATAACAAGTCATTGGAGCCAATATTTCCACAACTTCGATTTTAATCACACACCCCACCCTGTGCATGTTGTATAACAGATTGATGTACTCCCATATAGAGGAGTGTTTGTATGTGGGAGAATATATCTCCATTTGGTATCTGTGATGTCCTGTTCGGTGAGGGTGGGTAGAGTGTTCATATTGCCGCCCCACTTTCCCGCCAAATAGACCCATACGTTACAGGCGCACAGGTGATACCACTTCAGGATAGGGGGATTGTCCTCTACCTATATGTTCCGTTGTTGTCTCTGTGAGTTTTATGAACTTGCGTGATAAGCTAGTATATTTATGGCTTGTCATTTTTTGATTTGCAGACAATTGAGGCATCCGGCGGGGAACATCTTGGTCTAATCTTGGCTGGTTTTGGTTAGCGGTTCTCCGCTGATCGAAGTATAGCCCACTTTGGCTGTACGTCTGACGAGAGATGTTACTGATCTCCTTCCTGTATTAGGAGGGAGGTTATAGGCTGCAATATTTTACTGGAGGTGTCTCTCGATGTGAAGAGTCAGATGCACTGGATTGAACTATTAAACCAATACGAATCTTCCTGTTTATTACTATGTCCCTCTGCGACATTGTGGATTCATCTTTTTCTTGCGACGAAGAATGGTACCCACTTATGATACGGGAGATCGCCTATATATGTTCAGCCAGCTATGACACCAACGCATATAGAGAGTTCTTCGTTCGTTGGAGACCCCAGCGACTTTGTTGAGAGTCTGTGCATTATTCTTCCAGAATGTTGGGAGAGGGGTTCTTATTCTTCCTGGTGAATCCGGGGAGGTATAGATATGCCGCAGTCACAGATGGAATGGTTCTGTCCGTCTGAGAGGTCATCATAATTTGAATTATTTATGAATGCAGCTACACTTCTCTGGTTTGTTTAAATGTCGTGCTGAGACATTTGAGACTTCATCGTTTTCCCAGATTACGCATGCAAGTCTTACCATTTACTGGAAATCGCCTAGAGAGATTCAACTAGCTTCTGACCCATACTCAGGGAGAGTCCTTCCTTTATCAACAACTCCAGTACGTCGTTGAGCATCCGTGCTTCAACTTGTCCAAACTGATGGACGTTTTTATCAAGGGTTGAAATCCCTAGATTTTATGCAGACCTTTTTATCCTCTCAAGACAACTGCCAGATCGAATAATCTAGACTTCAAGTCACACCATCATCATTTTTATCGAAGGGACACTTGAGGACCGTTCCTTTTGTTAGTCAATTATGACTGTAACCTATCAACGTCTATAAGCCGTCTCCCCATTACAGTGTTCAGTATCCAGAGAACCTTGTTTTATCTCAGTGGCACAGTGTGGAGTTTGGTTAAAGGAGGATGGGAGAGCCCAGTTGTTTTAGCGGTAGAAGAGGAAGAGGAGTAGAGTAGAACAGTATAAGTGTCTTCATCAACCGGTGGTGGTGGGAGAATAAAGACAGTGTAGAGAAGCCTGTGTGGAGTGAATCTACATTCTCCTGCTTTTGAATAGTGGTGTCTGCACGAACTTAGTTACACTAAAGACAATCACCAGGCCGATACTTGATCTATGTTCTGGTTGGTTTTTCCGTGTGATCGACATCATGTAGTGGTAGAGAAGAGAAGAAGAGGTGGAGAGTGTTAGATTATGAGTTATACATTATTTGAGAATGTATATTTTTGATTAATGTTTGATAGATTGTAGTGGAGACAGAGTCTCGTATTTCCAGCTTATGAGAGTCTGGCAATAAACATATATGTTCGTCAGGAGAGTTTTCATTGTCTACGTGACCAGTGTTATACTGTTTGTTGTCGTAGAGAACTGTGCTACTGTGTTTTTATATGTGCAGAGAATCCAGTGGGAGGTCGATCAACACACAGTCTCAGCTATTTTATTCAAGGATAACAACTTGATAGAGATCTGTGGTTAAGTGGCCTATTCTCTGTTTTAGTCTTCAGGAAGGTAGTTTATCTTGTAGAGTGGGTGGGGCCTATTCGGCCTATATCTCATTCTTACATCTATAGAGCCAATAACTACTCTATTCCTGGAGTCTTTTAGGAAAGAAACTGTCTCGGATCAACTGCCTACATACGGCGAACCGGAGGGACCTAATGAATCATTTTCCCCTAGACATTATTTCAGCCCATTTCATATGGTATTCTCATTTATTATCCCACACTTGGTCGTGCAAAAACTGACCGCAAGACAACGCCACATAAAAAGCGTTATTGCAATCAAAGCATGCAAACAGTGGCTTACTGGAAGATATCAATCTGTGAATAGCAAAGTAATGATTCCGAAAAGCGAGGAAGCAAAAGAATGTTGCTGTGAACAATAGTTAAACAATGTTGACCGTTATTACGAACCTCCCTTAAAAGAGAGACGAGAGAGAGAGAGAGAGAGAGAGAGAGAGAGATAGAGAGAGAGAGAGAGAGAGAGAGAGAGAGAGAGAAATAGGCGTGTACATCTAAAAAAACAACCACAAGACAACGCCCATAAAAAGCGCTAGGATAATCAAAGCATGCAAGTGGTTGCCCACTGCAAACAATGACTTGCTGGAAGATTCCAACCTGCGAATAGCAACGCTGTGACACCGAAAGGCGAAGAAGTAATAGAATTTTGCTGTGAACAATGGTTAAACAATGTTGGCTTTTATTAAATGATTTTCACTTCCTAACAGGTGATACTAAAATGTGTGCACGCAGACACGGCGCGTGTAGTCAGAGAACTACTTTTTAAAGGTCTAGAACCGTTGGATGCCCTGTAGTAGCTTTTTTGCTGCGTACTGTAAACAGGGTCCAGCTTGCAAACATGTGTCTTATACGGGTCAAAACGCTGGACAATCTCCATGTGGTGCGGCATATACACACAATGGGTTCTTCGTAGATGTGAAGTTCCATTATCTGCTTGGCACACCCCAGGCGTTTCTTCGCATGGAGAATTCTGCAGTACAGTTCACTTGCTGCGGAACCAGGTCTGAATGAAACACGTATCTCAGTTGATACATGACAGCTCTTTCTAGGGCTCTGATGACCTACATCCGGCAGACTGCGCGGAAGAAATCATTCCTGATTAAACAGGCAAGACGGCGTTTACCTGCAAAGCGTTGTGGAACGTAATGAGCACGGCAAGGCACGTAGAGCGCCCTGGTCATCCACTGCACCTGTATTCGTCTACAGTCATCTTGACTTGTCCTGCCACTGGATTCAGATGGACTCAGGCGAGAGAGGTCGACGAATTGCGCAACTGTTCCTCACTTTAATCCAATTCATCGCGCAAGTCATTCTTCTTCATGACCTACACATCAATGTACCGGAGCAAAAGCTGCCTTTTATATGATTACAGTGTTAGGCGACCAACCCAGACAAGGATTCTGTATCGAATCTGCACACTACTGAAGCAGCTTGCAAACATTCATTTACAGTAGCTTTTTTAAAAAGCTACTAATAGATATCCAGCAGTTAGAAATCTCCTTGGAACTGCTACAGAGGGCCTGCAGCTTCACAGGAATGTAAGGTAGACCCCGATATACGTCGCTCCGGTTTACGTCGTTGTCACAATGTGACATAACTTCACTTTACGTCGCTACATTTCGCCATAACGTCGTTTTGAGGCTGGCACAATTCATGCAGGTGCTGACAAAATCAAAGAGGGTGCTAAAAACTTAACCCCTTTGAGTGCTTCCAAGATCACTCGTACCAGAAGTATTCTTATGGAGAACATGGAAGCACTATTGGCCGTCTGGATTGAAGACCAGAACCAACGGAATATGCCTGTGAGCAAGATGGTTATCCAAGAGAAAGCAAAGTCTCTCTATGAAGATCTAGCTAAGAAAGCAGTACTAGTAGTGCTGATGATAGTTTTGGAGCGAGTCGTGGTTGGTTTAAGCGCTGTAAGAAGAGTTCACACCTGCACAACATTCAGACAACAGGTGAAGCGGCGAGCGCTGATACTGCAGTTACAGAGCGTTTCCCTGCAGAGTTAAAGGCCATGATTGAGGAGGGTGGTTACTGTGCAGCAGACATTCGACAAATTTTTTGCTCAAGCACAGAAGAACCAAGAAAAGAGGCAGGAAGAGGTTACAGTTTCATCCTCAGATGAAGAGGCAGAATTTGATGCCTCTACGTCCCAATAACTCTACCACTCGTCCTCCAACCCACCTCTGTTTAGCCAATAAATATCAACAACCATCAAAATAGACACTACTGTGGTACACAATACTCTGTATATCATTTAATTATATGGGAAATAGTGTTTCGCTAAACGTCGTTTCACTTAATGTAGCGTTTTCCAAGATCATGACCCCAACGTTAACCGGGGCATACCTGTAATTGGGCTGCCAAGAGGAGACAACTCAACAGCTTTAAGATGAATAATATTCAGCATATCTGTTGAGGGACTGACCACTAGTGCAGGACTATTATTGTTGAATAAAACGTCAGACAGACTCCGGGGAGGGGAGGGGAGAGAAGCAAATGAAACTCCCATGATGCAGTTGAAATATATAAAAACTAAGTGGGGACAATTACACACAAATAAAATAAAGTAAGTGGCCAAATTGAGAAGCAGAAGTGAAAAATAGGGGGAAAATAAGGGAAAGCAAGAAATGTAGAATGATTTTCCAGTTAACTAAGGAACCATATGGACAAATTGAAATAAAGGAACACATAAATATCCCAGAAAATACAAACATTGTCGATAAGACTGTAATGCTCCATTAAAACTAGAGAAACAAATTTATACAGAATGCTTTGAACCAAACACTCCCAAATACATTGTCAACAATATAATCAAGAAACACAGGACTTTACTAGATATTTTCCAAAGTTATAGAAGGAGAGATAGATACAAACATATTAAAAGAGATATCTAATGTGAAACCTTGAATAATTAAACAGGTACTGAAAATAGAAATAGCCTAAATAAAGTTGGTAAGAGAATAGTAGATCAAACCTAGAAGCAGGAAGGCTTAGTTAGGGAAACACAAACATACTGAAGAATAAAAAAATACTAATTTAAAAGGAAAACACTAAACATATAACGATGTCAATTACAACCTTTTCAAGGTGTAACAGGGAGATCTCATTCATGTATTCAGGCATACGTGCGTACACACACATCTGTAATGACCCAATTACACCTTTAAAATGTTCTAACTGACATGGTATATGTTTAGTGTTTTATCTTTAAATCCTTATTTTCTGTATTTGTCCATAATCTAAGTCCGGACAATGACAGAAAAAGAGAAAAGAAAAAACAGAAACGAGATTCCTGAGAAGAATACTCAATGTATCAAGAAGAGATAAGATAAATGAAGAAATCAGTACTAAAGTGGTGGTTATAACTGCACTAGATTTTATTAGAAGGCAGCAAGTCAAATGGTTTGGCTATGCATGTAGGTTAATATCTAACAGTATACCATAACAAGCAATGATGTACAGACCAGATGGAAGCAGAGGAAGAAGCCAACCACATAAACGATGGAAACAGGGAATAGCAGAGTCCATGGGAATATTGATACATGAAGCCTATAAGCGGGCACACTCATGCTGTTTATACTTCACCTCGACACCGCAAGGTACAAGAGGAACATGATGAGAACTAAGTCTTTCCCTATTTCATTAGCACTAATGCTGGTATAAAACATCAACATTTTGGCTGATTAGGAAGGAAGCCTGTTTTTCACACTGCTTATGGCACTTGCAGTTTTACCAGCTAAACCCACATTACATATGCCATTATAGCAATCTTGTAGATGGGCGGAACCCAAATATATTGTCTCAGTACTTAAAACAGTTGACACTGATTTCAGAGTTTGATTTTCTGAAGTATAAATTTTCTCTGTGGATATTTTCAAACAGAGTGAGGAAATGAACAGTATCTATACATCTCCACTTCTCTTTTACAGTTGGCTTTCATGTCAATATTTCTGGCATGTACAGCATTGTTTCCCCCTTGTATTGTACTTCTGTCCATTGGCATCTATTGTAAACCATGAATGCTCATTTTTTTTGTGATAATCACAATTGTTCTGGAGAAGATAACTTGCAATGAAAATTTTTTGTCAACAAAACTGTTTCCATGGTTATTAGCTATGTCCCAAAGTTATACACATTTGCTGTTCTTTCTTTCTGTTTTGTTGTGCTACAACTTTAGTCACAAGTACAAAAGCAGGACAGAATGAAATTGAACATGTGGACTTTGAGAAGAGAAAGAAAATAAAGTGATTTTCATGATGCATGTTCTTCATGATTGCTTATCAAAAATTATAAGAAAGAGAACAGTGAAATGTGCCTGACATATCAAAAGAAGAGGTAGAACACAGCAATCAGATGTATGTGGAACAATTAGGGCATGACAGGCAGAGGATGGTAGAGACCAATGCATAAAGAAAGGTTAAGCAGCTGAGTAACCAATAACAATATAAGCAACACAAACTTCATAAAGAAATTAGTTGACAGAAGTTTGGAGAGTATTGATCACAGAGATCTGTTCCAGGCCAGGACTCGAAGCAGTTGTCATTGTGCTTCTGCCACCAGATATTGCACATAGAATTCTCTATCTACATGCACCTGTGTTGGCTTCACTGCTGTGAAACTTGCATCAATCAAACTGATATTTTAACCACAAGTACAGATTTAGTCAATAACACTTTAGCTTAACACTTTCAATATACAAGATGTTTATTGGCTCAACAGTATGTTACTTTGACTCATACAATTATTAATCAATCAACAACATTCTTATAACAAACATACATTAACAAGAAACCATGTTTCATTGCTACCCATATAGCCATGAAATTAAAAGATACAAAAAATGCCAGTATGCTAAATAAGCATATCAGTGTCCGTACATTAATAATCAATAATTGCATATCATTCAAAACTCTTGACATAAAATAACACTTGAAGCTATCCCATTGCAGTTAATTAAATGTTCTAAACAATTGATGCAAATTTCCAACATGTGTAAACAAAGACAATTAATGTGGTATATATCAACTCCATTAAGAATAAACCTGAGTTTGAAGTGCAACAGCTAATCCAAAGCAACACATGTGGTGAGTGGTGAGAAACAGATGTAGTGGCTGGGGCTTTATTGCAAAGGCTAATGGGCAAGTCTTGAAAAAGGAGAGCCTGGCATATGAGACTAAGACCTCCAGAATGAGAATGGAGGTGGAGGCAGTAACAGAGGCATTCCGGTGGCTACTGCAACACACATTCTGTTCATTATGGATTCAAAGAATATGCTTAGCAAGGTGGAGAAAGGAATGTTTTTGGAATGACCCTCGTTGCTTCAGAGGTCACAGATTGTGAGAATTGTATGGATATTTTGTCCTGGCCATGCGGGTGTATGGGGGAATGAACAGGCTGATAGGCTAGCAGGGAATGCACCTCTTGGTGGTATCTTGCCTATGGACAAGGGGGACGTGGTCGTGCGCTTGTGGGACCAGGTGAAGTAGGCCGAGGAACAGATTGAGAACCCATATGTGGAAAGAATGAGATTGCGGGGGATCGGCAGGGGTTCTGGAAGAATCTCAAAACTGAGAGGGAAGATAGCGGTGGGAATATTAGTATAACTCTTCGCTGGCTGTTGAACAAGGGGACTGAGCACGTATGGGAATGTCCTGAGTGCAGTGATGTCGGTTCTTAACTCAACTCTAAGAATAAACTCTATTCACTGGCACTCTGAAAGGACATACAACTATAGAGATCCTCCTAAATCATTATCCAATGCAATCTAACATTGTGACAAGTGGTTACAAACCACTTTGTGCATAAGTAATGATGAATGAGTTATAGAAATTCAAGTGCAAACTTCGTCATAATTTGCCTGATAATATAAGTGAGTTTTCACATGTTTATCAGTTTAAGTGGGTGCATAAGTATAGACTATAATAGCATTGGTCATATATACACATAAATTTAGTCTGGCATTATGTATACAAGAAGAAACTGCTTCGTGAAGCATAAAAGTATACAATACAGAGAAATAGTATGAGAAGACATGTTGTAGTGATTGCACCCATGGACTATAATCACACTTGAAACTATCCATTGGTGATCTAGTCTCCCTCACTAGGGGACGCTCAACTCAGTGTAGGAACTTGGTGGTGCTAGCAAGGATCCAATGTGCATACACCAATAACAAACAATTATAAACAATGTATTTCAATATGCTTCTCCAATTTCTTGGCTTGACAGCGTTTACAGTCATCAGACAAATTAATGTGTTCTGTACTATTTAGATAAAAATGCAATAAATCTAAATGACTCAGCATTGTTGGGGTTGTCAAGTTTACAGGTGATTTAAACAGCAGCTTGTCTTTGAAAATCCGTGGTATGGGTAACTTGTTGACACGGTTCTCACGTCCAGGAGATGTCCCTACAGCAGATGATACTGTCACAAAAGCCTGCCTGAGCAGAGACACTGGCTGTGAAGACATCTCATCAAGCAGATCAAGGCACTGACTTTGGTTATTTTCTTCCAGATCTGCACGAACAATCTTGTTATACATCAGTGATGACAGATCAGATTTGGTAAGATACATAATTTCTATGAAATGATGGGCGAGGGATATATTTCCGCTTAACAGTGCTGTACACAAAGGTGACATGTCGAATATGGAATCAATATGTGGGAAATTGACAGCATAGTGAATATACTTGTCTGATCTGACAGATACGGGCCCTGTTCCATTTGTAAAATAATTATTGATTTCAACAAGGTCATTGGAAAATACAATATTATGAAACATCTCAGCCTGTAAATAAGACAAACAGGCACCCTGAAGAAGAAACAGCAACAGGCAGTCTGATATACATTCATCGCGAAAACATGAGTTTGGTTTAAAATATGACAGTGCCGTTTTTGACCTATCAGATTTACTCACAACATTAATATCAGCACCTGCATCAAGAAGTAGCTTTATAACCTTGTAGCTGCATCTGTTTGCAGCCAACATTAAAGGTGAGATACCGTCATTGTTTTGCCAATTAACAGAACAGCCTGCATTAACTAGACAAGCTACAATACCTCCAGCCATATAGTTACAGACTTTATGATTGATTCTGTCTATTGCATACAGCAAGGCTGTATTGCCATTGTTGTCTGTCATATTCACATCAGAGCCTTGGCTTACCATCTCACTCACCACAGTTACATTGCTGTATCTCGCTGCTTGCATCAGAGCTGTCAATCCATCACTATTTTGTACATTGAGAAAATCTTTGGCTTTAGAATAGCTCATAAGAAATTCAGCATTTCTATGCCAACATTCCTGGACAACACCGCAAGAATCCCTAGTACATCCAGCATGAAAATCAGCATTGCACTGGCATTCTTGATAGGCAGAATAAAAAAGGGCAGTGTCGCCATCTTTGTCCCTCCAATCAATGTCAGCCCCGTAGTCTAGTAGTAACTGTAGCAGATCTGTACTGTCAACTGTTAAAGCCGAAAGCATTAATGGTGATATGTTACCATGAATATTTGGTGAAGCTCCATTTTCTAGCAGTACTTGTACTACTTGTAGCCGAGATTTGAGAGACATATTTCTAGCTAGAACCATATACAGAGGAGTGCAGCTACCATATGTAATAATCTTATTGACATCTACTCCCTTCTGAATGAGAAATTTTGCAATTTCTCCATTTCTGGAAAGAGCTAAAAAGTTTACCCAACAAGGATACTCCACCACAGTGTCAAATCCAATGTCAAAAATGTGGCTCACAATTTCAATATTTGCTTTGGACACTGCCAACATTAACAGATCATGTCTATTATCTAAAATACACTGTTGAGTTTCATACCTGAAATACTCAAACAGGAAGTGTAAATGCTTCAGACTCTTTTTACGTATAATAATGGGTAAAGCTTTTTCAATGTCAATATTTGCGCCATGTTGCACCAGGAGTCTAGCACAGTCTGTGTGGCCAAAAATAAAGGCCATGTCTGCCGCTAAGTAATGAATTTTATCATGATTATTAGCTCCAAATTTTAACATCAACTCAATGAGATCATAACGACCTGCTTCTGCCGCCATAATTAAAGGGGGATGACTAAACATTGCATCTGTCTTATTAAAATCAGCACCATGCTGACAGAGCAACTCAACCAGAGGATAACTGCCGGCTCCAACTGCCTCACACAGAGGGAAAACTGATGGCCCACCATTCACATCAGCTCCTAATTCCAAAAGTCGTCTGACCATTGCAAGTTTACGTTTGATAATAATTGGGTTAAATTTGGGCTGAAAAAAATATGTGAAGGCATTACTGACCATCATGGTCTTAATTTTCTCATCTAAGTCAACACAGTCTAGAAATGTATCTAGCGATTTCACATCACATGCTTTAACTGCAATGTCAAGTGGTGATGCAGTGCTATTCTCGCACACTGGTTTACATTGTATATATGCAGTGAACATCTTGAATATCTTGCCATGTCCATGTTTTGTAAACATGTCTGCTATAGTTTCTTCTTGATAATTCTTGCAGGTAGAGTTATGCATCTCCCACCATGAATCAAACATGTTTGAACAGTTCTGAAAATGAAGCTGAAGTAAACTGTAAGCTGAGAGAATATCAGACACTTCCAGTGCCTTCTTTAGAGCTGTATAATATTCTTGCTTCTGGCATTCTTCTGCTGAATTGATGTTGTCTGCAGCAGTGAGTTCTGACATCTTCCGTGATAGCTTGTTCTAACCTAAGATATAAGAACAATAACTTCAATTTCACGTCTAATTACACAACTCTACCAAAAACAATTTGTGTGTGTGTGTGTGCTAAACATTTTACACCTGATTTTGCATAAATAAGGTCTGCTACATCCAAATATCACACTTATTTAACTTATGATCACCAGAGTCGTGTGAAATGGTGAGTACATGATAGATTGATATTTATAGCTGTTTTTCATCAAACTAGTAGTCTATATAACTATATCAAATAATTATTACTAGTGTATTTCAGATGATGTTATTATGGTCAAAATCAAAGGCAAACAAATAGATATAAATATTATACAATCATATGCACCAACAATAAGTAACAGTGATGAAGAGTTACAGAAATGCTATGATGAAGTAAACATGGTGATATCTCAAACCAAAACAAAAGAAATATATATATGTACTTGGAGATTTCAATGCAAAAGTAGGAAAGGAAAGAATGGAGGATGTGGCAGACTATGATTTAAGGGCAAGAAATAAAAGAGGATAAAAACTGATATACTTCAATAAGACAATATTCAGTCAAATTAACTACATACTTATTAATAAAAGATTTTGATTTAGAAAGGCATAAATAAATGTTAAGGCAAAGCCTGGTGCTGACTGTAAAAGTCATCACGTACTACTGTGTGGACAAATACAAGTAAGATTGAAAAGAGAATAAAAGAGGTTAAGAACATGAGACTTAATATAAAGATGTCTGAAAGCAGATACAGAAATTCAAGAACTACACAGAATGACTGAAAAATAGGTACAATGAAATAGCTACAATACAATATATAAATGAACAATGGAAAATCTAAGGGACCCCATTCATCAAACAAGCAAAGAGATATTACCAAAGAAAAGATAAAAATGTTTGTAACAAAATGAATGACTGAAGAAATGGGCTCCCATTTGGTCCAGCCTAAAATGAGTGGCAGCAAATGTCTTTGCAAGTAATGGTTTAATGATCCTATCTTATCAGAATCTGGTCTTACTAGGATTGTCTGAATGGGACCGAGTGGATTGTAGGGATTACGTGTGAGCAGCAAGAAAGGGCTGAGTCATGTATGATGTGTAAAACATGGGGGAACAAGAATTAATGAATGGAAGCAAATTGTGAAGTTTAGGTAGGTCAGTATTTGAATGGATATATGGCCTTTTGTTATTAAAAACATTAGTTGATAATGATAGTTCATCTTGTTAGATATTTCACCAAGTGTAAGTTTAGGAGCATGGGTGGTGATGGAATATGTGAACCAGGAAAGATATATGACTGTTGCAAGAGTCATAGAGCAAGTGACAGTGAGGAATCAAAACAATCAATCAAGATTCCCCAGTGGTCAAGAATATTAATATCTAAAGTACATGCCCCACCCAGGTCTCTGTCAACAGGTGACCTGAAACTACACACTGGTCTAAACAAATATGGGGCCAGCACTATATGCCAGTCAGTGTGATATTGACCACACCACCCAGTGTGATATTGACCACAACACACACCCAGTGTGATATTGACACAACACACCACCCAGTGTGATATTGACCACAATACACACCCAGTGTGATATTGACACAACACACACCCAGTGTGATATTGACCACACCACCCAGTGTGATATTGACCACATCACACACCCAGTGTGATATTGACCACACCACCCAGTGTGATATTGACACAACACCCACCCAGTGTGATATTGACCACAACACACACCCAGTGTGATATTGACCACATCACACACCCAGTGTGATTTTGACCACAACACCCACCCAGTGTGATATTGACCACAACACCCACCTAGTGTGATACTGACACAACACCCACCCAGTGTAATATTGACACAACACCCACCCAGTGTAATATTGACACAACACCCACCCAGTGTGATACTGACACAACACCCACCCAGTGTAATATTGACACAACACCCACCCAGTGTAATATTGACACAACACCCACCCAGTGTGATATTGACACAACACCCACCCAGTGTGATATTGACACAACACACACCCAGTGTGATACTGACACAACACCCACCCAGTGTGATACTGACACAACACCCACCCAGTGTGATATTGACACAACACACACCCAGTTTTATATTGAGACAACACCCACCCAGTGTGATACTGACACAACACACACCCAGTGTGATATTGACCACAACACACATCAAGTGTGATACTGACACAACACCCACCAAGTGTGATATTGACACAACACCCACACAGTGTGATATTGACACAACACCCACTCAGTGTGATACTGACACAACACCCACTCAGTGTGATATTGACCACAGCACACACCCAGTGTGATACTGACCACAGCACACACCCAGTGTGATATTGACCACAACACCCATCACGTGTGATATTGACACAACATCCACCAAGTGTGATATTGACACAAAACCCACCAAGCGTTATACTGACACAACACCCACTCAGTGTGATACTGACACAACACCCATGGAATAGGTCATGGAATAGTGAACTGAGAAAATACAGGGCTTCACACAATTCAGCGTGAATTTATAGATGCACGCTTTGCACAAAGACGCAAGGCAAATTGTAAGTGAGGGGACATCGTCTCCTCGAGGCAGTCAGTTAGACGAGAGCCATGGTTAAGTCTTGACATGCTTCTTTGTTGCAGTAGCACAGCCACAAACTGCGCTGCTATGAAAATGTTGTTAGGTGTTATGGTTGTTAAGTAGTTTTGTTAATTCGTAGCGTTGAGAAATTGTGCTAGTATGAACAAAGTATATTTCGTGATTAGTCAATACACCTTGGAATCTGAGTTGAGTATCAAGCTGTTTGTTTTACTTGTGCACAGTGTGAGTTGCTCTGAAGTAAAGAATGACAGTTTCACATAATCAAGTGCAATACTGAGAGAGGAACATCAAAGACTTGCAGTATTTAATTATAATGTCCAAGAGAAAGAAATCACATATGAAATTGAAATGAATTATATCAGAGACAAGACAGCCGTCAGTCGACACGTGCGTATGACACTGTCGGCCTTGAGAGCAATCAGGCACTCTCCATGAATAACCACTAGCGGGCATTAACACACCTTCTATCAAGACCAGGAGTGTACCAGCAAATGAAGACCCTTATCTCGCTCGCTGGCAATGATCATTATGATTTATTATTAAGTCTGATTTTATGCCTGTGTATGCTTGAATGCAATACCTAACCATTATTAGCGATTCCATTTTCTAACGCAATTAGATCCGAAACCAGAAACACAATTCCGCACCTGCGCAGAAGGATCCATTGGGTCTATGAATCAACCATACATGTTTCTGACATCCTCCACTCATTCAATTATCATGTGACAATAACCTTCATCATCTTAGTTTCTGCAGAATAGGTCAGTCTAACATTCTGTTGAAATTATCTTGTCTTTTAAATAAATTCAGTTATTTGGCATACAGTAAGTAATTTTATTTTCTAGAGTTCAGCTCAGTTTTCTTGTCTCAACCATGCCACGTGGTAAAGCCATCCAGGCATTTACTTCTCTGTCTTCTTGTTCTCTTCCCCCAATCTTGCCAGTTGTCACCAAGTTCTCCAATTTATTTCTTTTCATAACATGTTAAAAAAATTTAGACTGTCTTCATCTAATTTATCTAATCAATTTAAGATTTTCATTTGTTTCTTGTAGTACTTGGTCATTGGTTTTTCTGTCTGTCCATGGTATTCTTTGCATACTCCTCAGAAATCACATTTCTGCAGCCATCAGATGTTTTTCAGCTTGACTGCTCATTGTCCAAGCTTTACATCCATACAAAAGTACAGGTTCTATGTAGCACCTCAACACACTTTTTCTCGTTTCAAGTGACATCTTTTTATTGGTCAGTATGTTTTTCCTCTCGCTAAAGCTACTTTTGCCATGGCAATTCCTGTTCTAATCTCTTCAAGGCATCTCCCATCAGATGTTATTACTGTTCTGAGATAATTGTATCGATTTACTGGTTGAAGAATATTCCCATTTACTTGTATATTACATTGTGGTATTTCGTTCTTCCTAGTGACAACCATAATCTGTGTCTTCTTACAATTTAATTCCCACCCCAGTTGTTTACTGTGTGCAACAACCACATCTACTAATTGTTGCAGATCCTGCTCATTGTCTGCAATCAATACTGTATCATCTGCAGATCTAATATTATTGATGTTTCATCCTCCAATGCTGATTCCATTTATCTCTTCTACATTTCTGAAAATATTTTCACTGTATATGGAAAAGAGATCTGGAGACATTACACATCCCTGCCTAACACCTCTCTTAATAGGCTGATATTGTCCCACTTCATGATCAACTCTTATGGCAGCTTGTTGTTTCCAATATATGTTTTTTATAAGTCTAATGTCTTTCCCATCAATTTGTAGATCTGCAAGCAAATCCACCATGTTGACATGTCTTACTCTATCGAAAGCCTTTGTGTAGTCAATAAAGCACATATGCATATCTTGGTTTACTTCTACAGAACGTTCAATTATTGTTTGCAGCATACATACAACATTTACTGTACCCTTGCTTTCTACAAACCCACATTGTTCTTCTATTTCAGGTTGTATTTTCTTCCTCACTCTTTGCATGATAATTCGTAACAAAATCTTTGTGTTGTGACTCATACTAATTGATCGATGTTGATCACATTACAAGGTGGCTGATTTCTTTGGGATTGCAATAGATACAGAATTTACATAATTCATGTTTCTGGTATCATATAATGTGTTCATCAGTCTGGTGACTTGATCTATTCCATCTTCTAAAGCATTAATCATTTCTGGGGATCTTGCCAGTTAAGAACATTCCAAACCTTCATCTTCAAAACTGGCAATCCATCATTAATTCAAATATCATTCTGTTCATCTTTGTTATTATCATAAAGGCTTTTTACATAATCTGACCATACATGTAGAATCTGATCTTTTTCTATTATTATTTTGCCTTCTTTTGTTTTTAGACAGCCTGCTGATTTACGTGTTCTTTTATTAGTGAGGTCCTGAATTCTTGTGTGCATTGATTTGGTATTTTGACTGTTGCATTGATATTAAATTTCCTTGCAATTTTTCTCAAGCCATGATTCTTTTGCCTCCTTACATAATATTCTGACTTGTCTGTGAATTTCTTCATATTTGGCAGGATTATTTTTGTTGAGTCTTCTTTATTTTCATTAGTTGTACAATTTCTTCAGTCATCCATTTCTTATGACTCAACTCTAATTTTGGAATAGTTGTTTCTGCAGCCAAACTGATTGATTCTTTGTTTCCCATTGATCATCCACATCTTGAAATAGGATTTCTAGATAAGACAATGTATCAAATCTATTCTTTACTTCTATGTTGAATTTATTTTGTATTTCCTTGTCATTTCTCAATGTACACAAATCATATTTAGTGTTTCCTGTTATATACTTGACTTTCTTTAACTTTACCGTCAATGTTCTAGTAAGTAATCTGTGATCACTGTAACAATCAGCATTGGGAACTGTTTTTGCAATTGTTAACACACATTTCGACACCTTTTTCTTCTTTTGCATTAAAGTCACCCATTATATTTATTTCTGAATTTTTAAATTTCTTCAAAGCAGATGTCATTATAAATTTCCTCTATACTATTTTCACTGGATTAGACTGTTGGGGCATATATTTCAATGACGTTTATGTTAAAAGGATTGCTGATTAATTTAACTAGTAGAACTCTTTCTGACACAGCCCAATATCCATGAACAGATTTTGATGTTTGCCAATCCATGATAATTGCTACACATTTTTGTTGTT
This sequence comes from Cepaea hortensis, assembly GCA_963921405.1. Taxonomy (NCBI): domain Eukaryota; kingdom Metazoa; phylum Mollusca; class Gastropoda; order Stylommatophora; family Helicidae; genus Cepaea; species Cepaea hortensis. The sequence continues at coordinate 5,972,367 of OY992896.1, forward strand.
CTTCTCCCCCAGAATAAACAATCTTAAAATCCTCATCTGTCTTAATTCTTGCTCCTTTCTATCTCATTTTGCGCATCCCTAATATATTAATCATCTCTCTCTCCATTTCTTGTTTGATGTTATCTAATTTTCCATCGTCGTTTAACATCCGAACATTCCATGTTGCTAATTTCAATGTCGCTGTCCTTTTCTTGTGATGATCTGTAATTAGGTGAATCATGATAGATTAGGCAACTTTACAGAAGGTAGTTTGCTGTTGCTTTCCTTCCTGGCAGTGACAATGTTGGCCGGGTGACCATAGTCATTGTCTCGGTAAAGAGATCCTCTGCCTACCATTGCGAAACTTGAGATCATAACCAACAACCATCTATCAGCTGCCCTCAGAATTTCATCCACCACCTGCCTTCCGTGGCTTCTTGTGAACAGCTTCCAAAAACAAATCCGAAATAACAACACATAATCCACAGAAAAACACGAAAAACTGTGTCTCCTGAAGAATGAACATTATATCATCGCCATTTAACCGGAAGTAAATTACACTTACATTTTACACTTACAACGTTAAATTTGAACTACTAAAATTACAGAGAATACAAGATTAAATGTCATTAATAATTTGTCTGTATACTTTTTCCATTTTGTACCATATAACATGACTGAACATATTTTTGAAGTCAGTTTTCATATCCATCTATGACCTGTTTAAGTCAGTCTCGCACAGACTGGCAGTACATTCAGTACAATTTATTTTAAAACTGTCAATGAGTAAATACTGTTAGATAAGTAATTTTTAAATCTGCAGCTTTGTTTTGTATTTTTGCATCTCTCATTATTGTTCATTAAAGGACCCCAACATAATCAGAAAATGAATTTTCATGGTGACATCATGGCTGATCATTTTTAAGACTAAATTTTTAAATGTTAAGTGTTGCATTACTTTGATTATATTTTTCTAATTGAAATTTAGTATTTGCTAATGAGTACCACCACAGCTACAGAGACCTTGAGAAACCAAATCCAGCGGCATCTCAGTGAAGCCTGTATGAATGTCAATTCTAAGTGGAGATATTGAGTGTTGTGATCTTGAAAAAAGAAATACTTCAGGAATCTGCTCACTGAGTTTCTGCTACTATAACATTTATGTTTCTAAACGAACATCTTAGCAACCAAACATCATTGCGAACGGGATAGCAAGACCTAACTGCTCATGTCAACTATAATTAGTCATTAATGAATAATTAATTGGTGGCCATTTTTAATTGCTAATTAGGTCACAACACATGCAATCGAAACATGAGAGTACCTATAATGTGGAGTAGCATCATATAGAATAATAAAAGATGTAACATGCCAGGGTTTAAGGCTAACATTAAGAATGCATGTGGAATTAATTGGCAGCCATTTTAAATGGCTAATTAGGGCACAGCGCATGCTATCAAATCCGGGAGTACTCGTTAGGTCTGTTGCATCATTCAGCATATTAAAAGATATTGCTTGCCTGGTTTTAAAGCTAACATTAAGAATGCATGTGGTAATTAATAAATAATTGGTGGCCATGTTAAATTATGGATGAATGAAGAAATCTTAATGCTGATGGACAAAAGGAAACAGAATAAAAATGACAAACAAAAGTATACTAAGATAAATAAAGAAAAAAGAGATAAATGTGTGAAGACAAAAGAAAGTTGGTTAAACGAGCAATGCAAAAACATTGAATTAAATTCCATTAAAGATAAAAAAGTATGCACAGACAAATCAATGAGCTCACAGGAAGAAAATAAGAATAAATACCGGGTGTTTGAAATAAAAAACAGGAAAGATATTATTGGAGGAAGGTGCTATAATGAAGATGTGGAATGAGTATATAAGAGAATTGTATAATGGAGAAAGGTAAGAATTAACAGAAAAAAGTAACTCAGAAGGCCCACCTATTCTAAAAGAAGAAGTCGCTGGCACTATGAAACATATGAAGAAAGGAAATACAGCTGGGCCAGATGAAATCACAGTAGAAGAATTAGAAGTATTCGGAGAATTTGGGGTAGATATATTAACCAAAATACTGAATGATATTTACAGCAGTGGATATTTACCAAGCGATATGCTGAAATCTGTATTTACAACAATACCAAAGAGACCAGGAGCAATTGAATGTGAAGATTTTTGTACAATTAACCTCATAAACCATGTCACTAAGCTTCTACTCAGAATTATAATGAGAAGAACAAGAAAGAAATTAAAAATGGAAATTTGTGAAGAACTGTATGGTTTTATGGAAGGAAAGGGTAGAAACAATGCAATATATGTATTACGAACACTAATAGAAAGGTCAACAGAGAAACAGAGAGACATATATTTATGCTTCATAGATTATACTAAGGCATTTGATAAAGTAAAACTGATGAGCTGATTAAAATGTTGGAACATAACATTGATGGGAAAGATTTAAGAATAATAAAGAATATATACTGGAACCAAGTAGCAACAATTAAAATGGGAAATAAAGAGGGTAGATACGAACAGATAAAGCTAGGAGTACGACAGGGGTGTGTCTTGCCACCCAATCTCTTCTCCCTATATAGCAAAGTAATAATGAGAGAATCAAAGAGAAGCAAGGAATACTACATGGAGGGTATAATATCAACAATATACGCTATGCAGATGACACAGTATTGGTAGCAGATAATGCAACAGACCTACAACAACTGCTAGACATTGTAGTAACAGAGAGTGCACAGAAAGGACTCTCCTTGAAAATCAAGAAAACAGTAACAATGATGATATCAAAGAAAATGGGGACACCAAAATGTGACATAGAAATAGAAGGGGAATTTCTCAAACAAGTGGATAATTTTAAATACCTAAAGGTAATTATAACATCAGATGGAAGATGAACAACAGAGATTAAAGAGCAGAATAGAGCAGGCAAAAGCCGCATTTCCGAAAATGAAGAGTATCTTATGCAACAAGTCGCTATCAATGAATGTAAGGAAGAGAATGCTAAAATGTTATATAGAACCAGTTCTGCTGTATGGCAGCGAATCTTGGAATGTAAATGAACAAATTAGGAAAAACTTAGAAGCAACAGAGATGTGGATTTTAAGACGAATGTTGCGAATTCCTTGGTTTGCCAGAGTAACTAACAACGATTGCCTGAAAGAGGCTAATGAAACTAGAACACTATATACAACAATAAGAAAGAGACAAACAGCTTTCTTTGGTCATGTGATGAGAAGAGAGGCATTGGAGAACATCGTGACAACTGGAAAGATCGAGGGAAAGAGAGAGGTAGAGGCAGACCATGAGAAATGATGCTGGATGGATTGAGACGGTAGCATGGAGGAATATCATCAGCAGAGTTGATCCAGAACACCAAAGACTGAGGTCTGTGGAGAGCCATGAACGCCTACGCCAGCCGGCACTTGATGATAATGTTAAATTGCTAATTAGGTCGCGAAGCATCATGTGTAAATATATATGACATGAGCAGTTAGGCTTTGCTACCCTGATCACAATGATGTATGGTTGCTAAGATGTCCGTTTGAAAACAAACGAGTTACATTAGTAAGAAAACAAATGTTTATCAATTCAGCTATCATTTTGACTGGGACATGAAGGAAACGTGCCCAGTGAGCGGATTTCTGAAGAATTCTTTGTTTAAGATCACAACACTATCTGCGGAAGTCTGTTGTCTGTAAAGTCACCTTCATCTTCGTCCCGGGACATGCGGGAGTCAAGGGAAATGAACAAGCTGATAAACTGGCTGGCTCTGCACCCTCTGTAGATGGCCAGCCCATGGATCATGCTGATGTTATTAACGTCCTTAAAGATATGTTGAGAACAGAGGACTTTGACGTTAGTGAAACCACATCGCTGTCCAGGATGAAAGACTTTGGAGTAAGAATTGGCATGGCCAGACATGAGAGGTACATCGGGAAAACGAGGTGCCTCATCAACCAACACAGACAAGCACTATTTGCCACCGAACACTGATGCATATGCTGGGGGGAGGATCTGAGCACCCATGGACCTGTCCGGAGTACAATGAAGATACCCCAACTGATAACACTCAAATATGCATATCTTCACTTCTAATTGACGTACATGTTTGACATCATCAAGGAATCATTGGATATGGTTTTTCAAGACCTATCTCTGTGTGGTGGTCTCATTAGTAAATACCCAAACTGAAAATCATGATCAATATAGAATAATATAATATACCTACCATTATTATATAATTGTAGCCTTAGATAAAAAAAATTAGACAATTTTGAGAACAAATGTCTTAGAAGAATTCTAAACCTCCACTGGACAGATTTCAGAACCAATCCGCAAATAAGACAAGAGACTAAGCAAGATATTGTATCCAATTTTATAAGAAAACGCTGTTGGAGTTGGAACTACATCAACCATGTACTCAGAATGGACAAGACAAGACTCCCATACCAAGCCCTTATACGGTCACCTGTAGGGAACAGAAAACGGGGAAGACCAAGACAGACCCTGCGTAGAACCATCATCAGAGAAGGCTCATTCAACGGCCAAGTAAACATCCAAGATCTACAACAGGTAGGAACGAACCGCCAGGCATGGAGAGTCATGACTTCTGCCCTATGCACCGCCTTAGGCTCAAGAGGAAAGACTAACTAACTATTATAATAATAATAAATAAACTATAAACATTATATATTATATGACCTAGCACATGATGTCCATTGTGACTTGGCGCTAGGGGAGAAAATCCTTTTACTTTTTACTGAACACAAAGTCAATACAATCCAATAGATCACAAAGTGTGTACTGTGTTATATATAAACCAATGACAATGGTTTACTTTACTGTAACATTTTAAAGAATACGTTAAATTTAAATACTTTGTTTTTTAGTTGATAATTTATATTTTTTTTTTTTTTTTTAAAGTTATCAAAGATGTTTTATATTTTTGAATGTTACTTTAACCATATGAGATAAATAGGAATATAGTAGACTAAATACATACCTAGAACAATCGAAATGCAAATATGAAATTATTCATATAACATAACACACATGTCAACACTGAGAATCATGCTTGTTTGTTTACACCTGGGCGATTTCCGGCGTCTACTGTGGACGACTTCGATTATGAGATTGCGATTCTGTAGCTGTCATGCCAGGTTACAGTTGGAATTTAAAGCCAAACTATAATAGAAACATAATAATAATAATAATAATAAGTTTAACCTGATAAGTCATGCAAGTAAAATTCTACTAAAAGTCATAATGCGACGACTTAGTAAGAAAATGGAAGAAGAGATTAACGTAGTTCAAGCTGGATTTAGACAAGGAAGAGGAACAAGAGATCACATATTCAACATGCGTTTAATAATAGAGAAGTGCAGAGAATTTAATGTAAACCTATTCTCATGTTTTGTGGATTATTCAAAGGCATTTGACTGTGTACAGCATCAGAAACTTTGGGAAATCATGAGAAATATGGGCTTTCCTTCACATGTAGTACATCTCATAAAAATGCTATATCTAGACCAACAAGCAGCAGTTAGAATAGATGGCGAGACATCAGATTGGTTTGACATCAAGCAAGGAGTCCGCCAGGGCTGCGTGCTGTCACCCTATTTGTTTAACCTGTATGCCGAAAATATAATGAGAAATGTAAGAGATGATATAAACAGGGAGCCATATGATGCCCTAAATATCGGCGGTCATGACATACCAGAGATTCGATATGCTGATGATACAGTATTACTATCCACAACACAGAATGGCATAGAAAACCTAATAGCCTCAACACAATTGAATAGTGAAAATCACAACTTATATCTTAACATAGCAAAAACTAAGATAATGCATACAGATAAAACTACTATGGAGAAAGAAATATACATTAATGGGAGAAAATTGGAGGTGGTGGAAAATTTTGAATATCTAGGGTCATTGATTACGAATAATGGTGACAAAATGAAAGAAATAAAATGGCGACTATCCATTGCTCTTCAAAGACTAAAACAGATGAATAAATTATGGTGTGGGACAGACAGAACTACAAAAATTAGATTTTTAAGAGCATGCATCTTTCCCATTGCAACATACGCCTGTGAGACATGGAATATAAATGAATATAAATGAATATAAATATTAAATTGAATATAAATGTTATAGACGAGTTCTAAGAATATCTTGGGTAAAGAAAAGAACAAATGCATCCATACTTCAAGAGTTGAATATTGAGGAGGGATGGCTATTAAAGACGATAAAACAAAGAAAATTGAAGTATTTTGGTCACTTGAAACGTCACGACAGTTTGGAGAGAACAATAATGGAAGGGTATATGCCTGGGAAGAGAGGAAGAGGAAGGCCAAAGAGAAGATGGGTGCAGGATGTGGCGGATGATCTCCAGATGGGTGTATCAGACGCGGGACATCTTGCTTGTGATCGAGAAGTTTTCCGGAGGGTTGTTATGGGAGCGAGGTTCTGTAAAGGACATGCTACTGAATGAATGAATGAATAATAGAAACGGAAGCTAAATAAATTTGACTGTAATTGTCATACTCACATTTCACGAAATAACGAAATAATTGGGGGGGGGGGGGGGGGGGGGGGGAATTGAAGGGGAAAAAAAAACCTCATTACCTGAGCAACAACTTTTAGGACTTAACAATATTTCAGATATGCAAGGTATTAAGGCCTGAAAATTACAAAATATGCACGTGACTAAACTGTCAAAACCAGTTCTTTATGTTCTACATTCGAAGTTCGAACAACAGTACAACACCATTATTAAATATTAGCCATTATTACACAGGACTATGTGTTTTCATTGTTCCAGCTAAAGTATTGTTTATTTATTCACTTGATACGATATATAACAGCTGTGTTGGTGTTTCATAAAAGGGTATGCGTGCCGGTTGTTCAGAAAGAAATGACAAACTACTGAATGTAAACTTGCCCAGGAATCACGAACAGCCAAAAAATGCTGGGGTTGACTGCTAAGTCCGTAGTTGAGTTGAGTTAAGAACCGACATCACTGCACTCAGGACATTCACATACGTGCTCAGTCCCCTCGTTCAACAGCCAGCGAAGAGTGCTAAGTCCGTAAAGCTAAAGGATATGTAATTAACTTAACTTAAGGATATATAACTCTGCATAATGCACCTGATAAGATGCAGCGAAATATTCCAGGCCATAAATCGGGCTACAGATTGGTTGTGGCTTTTGTGCTGACATTCTTTATTTAACAATTGTACTTCTCTGGTATCAAGGTGTAATAATAAAAGCCTTGGGTATTTTAGTTTACTTTCGTGTAAAGCTATATTGCACAGAACACATCATTAATAAATGTTCAAGACAATGTTAATACAATATCTCAAATACATAAAAATGTAACTGTATTCACTTACCATATAACTGCCGACTGGCTCCATTCATTCAGTTGCATGTCCTTTGCAGAACTTCGCTCCCATTATAACCTTCCGGAAAATCTCTCAATCATAAGCAAGATGTCCCGCGTCCTATAACCCCATCTGGAGATCATCCGCTACATCTTACACCCATCTTCTCTTTGGCCTTCTTCCTCTCTTCCCAGGCATAAACCCCACCATTAACCGATAATACCTAACCCTGTTATACGCACCCTCCAGGTCAAGAGCTACCGCCGCTGTCTCCTGTTTATCCTGGAAGCCCTCGTAGACATCATTACATTCAGTTATTATACACACTGTTGGACATGGAGGTCTGCCCATGCCTTGTTAGATGGGTTGCGGCAGTCCTTTATGAGCGTAAGGTTGCACTGCGCATGGGTTCTTGGACTTCTGATCCCTGTACTATTACACATGGGTTGCCGCAGGGATCTGCCTTGTCCCCGGTGCTCTTTAATGTCTACACCAGCAAAATCGCAGCTATTGAGACACCAGGTGTGGGTAGAATCTTAGATACTTCAATTTTAATTCACCGCAAACACTGTCATTCGACAGTGAGGGCCTTACGGGCCCAAAATCTTAAAAACATCCATCGATCGGTCCAGCAGTCCACCAAACACTTAACCGGAAAATGATTGCCGGACCGATGCAAATGAGGCTCGAAGGGATTCTTCTTCTTCTTCTTCTTTCGTTCGCTTGAAATATGTCTATATCTGCAATGTCGTCTCTTGCATGAATTGAACTGTTTTTTTCAGTTCACACAGTGGTCCATAGAGTTTATCTTCCACCGTCGTCTCTCTAGGCCAGAAGGTTTGCCTAGATATGTTATATTTTGGGCAGTCTTGGAGTATGTGCTCTGCTGTCTGCGACGCCAATCCACATGTGCACATGGCTGTTTCACCAATCTTGAATTTTGTATACATGTGGTTGCGTAATCTATTGTGTCCTGTTCTGAGGCGCAGAATAATGACTTGTTCTGGTCTGTCCATAATGTGGTAGTCATCTTGAGCAGGTTTTGGTGGCTTTCTGACTGATTTGATCATTCTTTTCTTTTGGTGGTATGTAACGGGCACATCAGGCTGTTCCTCTTTGGCTCCTTCCTTAGCCAATTGATCAGCTCTGTCGTTTCCGGGTACTCCACAGTGGGATGGTATCCACTGTATGGTGACTTTATGCTGACTGCTAAGTTCAGAAAGTAGTGTCCTTAGTACTGGCAATTTCCCAGAGGGGAGCGCCTCGAGTACTGATTTTGCATCTGTTTGGATTCTTCTTTGTTGCGGTGAATTAAAATTGAAGTACCGAATCTTGACATTTGCAGATGATGTGCTGGTGTACAGACAGGGCAGAGACAGGGTCAGTTTGGCGAAAGACGTACAGGTGGCGGTAAACAAGGTGACGGAGTGGTGCAGGGGCCATTTTAAACCCAGACAAAGTATCGGTTATGAGGTACTCCTTGGATAACCGGATCGTCAAGGCAGACGTCCCAGGTATTATGTTGAATGGGTGTCCTCTTAGTCGAGAGAGTAAACTGAAGTACTTGGGTATCACCTTTGACAGGTGTTTGTCTTTTAAGGATCATGTGGAGGATTTGGTGGTGAAGGCTGGTAGGCGACTTAATGCATTGACGGCTATGGCAGCAATCGGGGTAGAGCAGAGGATGCTGTACAGGCTCTTTCAGCAGTTAATAATTTCTGTCATTGAGTATGGTTTGGGGATGCTGACAGTATCAAAAAGCCAGCTTGAAAGGCTGGAGCGCAAACAGAACGCTGTCATGCGGTTAACACTGGAGTGCACAAAGGACACACCAATTATCTGCATGAGGCATATCCTGGCGCTACCTACAATGACGGATAGGCATAGGGTCCTTCAGGCCAAATGGAACCTCAGAGTTGCCGCAGACAGGGATCACCCGCTATATGCATCAATGGATATGGTTAAGGGTCATAGACTATGACGAGGCAGGTCCTGGATGGCACAGGCAGAACTTTCTATAAGTCAGGTGTGTGATCTAGAGACCATCAATCGTGAAAGGGAGTGGTTTGAAGTTCCGGATGAAATGACGGACTTGCACAATAACATTGGGTCGTGAGGGCAGAGAATGGACAGCGGGCCGCAATAAATTTGAAGTGCAACAGCTGATCCAGAGCAACACACATCAAGGTGACATAGTCATCTACACCGATGGGTCAGTGGTGAGAAACAGATGTAATGGCAGGGCTTTATTGCAAAGGCTAATGAACGAGTCTTGAAAAAGAAGTCTGGCATATGAGACTACGACCTCCAGCATGAGAATGGAGGTGGAGGCAGTAACAGCTGCATTCTGGTGGCTACTGCAACACACAGGGAAGACCAGGAGAACTTTTAATCAGATAGCAGTGGGAACGATTAGTAGTATGACTCTTCGCTGGCTGTTGAACGAGGGGACTGTCCTGAGTGCAGTGATGTCAGTTCTTAACTCAACTCAACTCAACCCCTCCATTATTGTTCTCTCCAAACTTTCGTGACGTTTCAAGTGACCAAAATATTTCAATTTTCTTTGTGTTATCGTCTTTAATAGCTAACTTTCTTCAACGTTCAGCTCTTGAAGTATGGATGCATTTGTTCTTTTCTTTATCCAAGATATTCTTAGAACTCGCATATAACATGTAACATATTCAAAGGCATTTATGCACTGTTCAGCTTGTTTAGTAAGTGTCCAGTTCTCACAGGCGTATGTTGCAATGGGAAAGATGCATGCAAAATATTCATAATGGCACCTAGTGTATCATTTTCAGTCGTCACTGTCATTCCCAGAATTCATCATCAGCCATTAAGTAAATTAAATTAAGGATCTCCTTTCACGCTCTAATGCGCACTGGGTACATGGTGCCAGACCAACCGGCACTAGGTGGCTGATGTGGTCAGTACCGCAACTTGACTTCCCAAGAGATTTCCAGGTAGCCATTTGAGGATGAGTGGACCTGGGAGACCACGTCAATTGTGATAATCTGCCTGGATGCGGAATGGAACCCGTCACAACTGGGTCGGAACGCGAGCGTATAGCCACTACGCTATCACAACCTGTACCATACAGATCAGCGGTCATGGTTCGTCATCTCAGACGATCTTGTTATTAAATATTCAGGATTATTTCTCACAATAACCTCCCAAAACAATCATGACTGTCTGCGGCCAATTTTTTTTTTTTCTATCTGTTAACCTTTTTTCACTTGTTACTTGAAGAAGTGTCTCATTTTTTCAGTCTGTCCATGGTATTCGTTTGTATTTTCCTCAAACACCCGATTTCCACCGCCATTATATAACTACTATAATCAAGTATGCTTTTTATCTATGTTCAAAGGCATTCAACAAAATAGCTTCTATGCAAGCAATATTTTAACACACTACGTCAATAGACATTATTTTGTTGGTATGTTTTCCCATTTTTGAAAACGGCTTGTTTTGCCTCGACCATTCGTGTTGTAATCTTTACAAAGCACCTTCTTGCGTCTGATGTTATGACTGTTCTAAGATAGTTATGCATGTTTGCCTCTTTATGATTTTCTGTCATCTATTTCGGTGTTACAAATGTACCTGTGGTATTTCATTCTTTTGGAGTTAATCATATGTTTTTAAAACTTACAATTTAATTCTAACCATGGTAGCTCACGGTGTTCGTAACAATATTAATATCAGCATTCACGAAATGCTACAGATTCTGTTCATTGTCTGTAGTCAACAATGTAGTGTCTGCATATCTTCTTCTTCTTCTTCTTCGTTCATCCGGAGTTTTTTTTTTTCCGGATGTGATTGCGTTGTGCCTGTTTACAGCAGAGCTGCATTCTTGCGCCGTTAGGCCGACACATCCGACTTCTGCGGGCATTTGTTGACCGGGTTAACCTTCCCGGGGTGTCTGCATATCTTATACAGCTGACGATATATTCTCCAACGGCGATTACTCTCATATTCTAATATCTTTGAAATTTACCCAGAAACATAAAACAAGTTGAAATATCCTCCGAACTGAGCATCAGTCGAAGAATACTACACGATTGTAGATATGCTATTGCGTCCGTGTGTTGCCGGGGCACATAAAGGAAGCAAAGAATAGTAACATTGTTGCCTTCCATACGTGTTATAATAGGCGACTAAGGAGGCTTGGGCTGAGACTTAGTTTACAGTCTATTGGGACTTCCGGTCCCCAACATGGCGGATAGACATTTAAACCGTTATGGCCTCTGGAATGTTTACGCTTGTAGCTACGGTTTGAATTCGCATTTTCCTCATGCTGGACTGGTAATGCATGGTTCCGTCGCCCTGCTACTGAGTGAGTGCGTGGCGCGACACTGAAATGTGAATTTTGTGTGGAATGCTTTTACATCTGTCCGCGGTTGTTTGTAGCGTGAACTGTATGTTCGGAAAAATGACCGCCAGCTGTTGTTGAATTAACTGGTTTGCCTTTTCGGTTCATGAGTGCATTTTCAGGAGACTCCTGGGAGTCGTTGCTGTAGCCACGGAGTTCGTGCTTTGTGCGGCTCTTTCGCCGGGTCGTCCTGCGGAAAGAGACCGAGCTATATGAGATAAAACCGGGGTAATTAAGTTTTTCTGGTGACTGCCGATTCCATCGACGATGAAATTTATTTTTCATGGAGGACTTTTGTGTTGGCATTCTGGCAGTGGCGTGCAAAGGGGGAGGGGGGGGGGGTGCAGGGGTGCGACGGCCCCGGACATCCAGCCGGGGAGGTGGGCATCCAATTAGGTGGTTGGCGTTGGCCCAGTCACATCTCTTGCGCTTGTATTGACGGACTCATTTCGTATCAAACTTTCTTCTTCTTCTTCTTCAGCGTTCCGAGCCATTGAGGTTCTTTGCTGCAAATACAATCCGTCTCCATTCGTCTCTCTGGTGGACCTTCTCTTGCCAGTCGTTGATTCCAAGTGCTTGTAGGTCTGTACATGTATTATCTCTCCACCGCCTTCTTGGTCTACCTCGGGGTCTACGGTCATTTATTTCCTGAGTGTAAGCGAGTTTTGTTTCCCTATTATCTTCCATTCTTTCTATATGCCCCAGCCATTGTAGTCTATTAGCCTTCATGATACCAGTGATTAGCGGGGACTTAAACAGATCATAAATGTCTTTGTTACTTCTTCTTTTCCACTCTCCACTTTGTGTATCCCTAATGGGTCCAAAGATGCGTCTTAAAATTTTGTTCTCAAAGGTTTGTAACAAGGCTTCGTCTCCTTTCGTTGTACTCCAGGTTTCAGAGCCATACAGCACAACTGGTCTGATCAGTGTTTTGTATATTGTGATTTTGGTGTTACGAGATAGCGCCTTTGATTTTAGTAGATGTTGTAGTGCATAGTATATCTTATTTCCAGAGTTGATTCTAGTTTGTATTTCTTCCCTTATGATGTTGGAGCAGTTGAAGATCGTACCCAGGTATTTGTATGTTTCCGTTCTTTTAATGGTCATATTATCTATTTGTATGTGGCCAGAGTTTCTAGCCATTCCGTCTCTTGAAATTACCATATATTCTGTCTTATCTTGGTTGATAACCAGCCCCATCTGTTGGGCTTTTTCCTTTAAGTGAGTCAATATTTCCAATGTCTTTTGTTCACTTTGCCCTATAATATCTATATCATCTGCATAACCAAGTATCAAACTTTAGCCAAGAAAAAGGTTTCTCTACTTGGAGAAAGTTGAGTCCTCGTATACCTACCTGATCATGAGAAAAGCCCTTCTCATAGAGTTCACGTTAGGGAATACCTGACCCTCGTAAGTGGACTCAAGAGTTCTACTACGATAGATGCTGAACTTCAACAGCAAATATCCGCTATGAAGAAGAAATGGAAAGCAATAACTGAACGGATAGTCGAGGTTATAGCATTTTTGGCAAAACAGAATCTGGCCCTTCGTGGGCATCGAGGAGAAAGAATTTCATATTTATCGGAGCCAGAGGAGACAATAAGCGAAAATACAGGGAATTGTTTAGCAACTATCAGACTGTTGGCAACATATGATGTTACCTTGGCGGAACACGTGCAGAGAGGGAAAGATAAGCCAAAAAGTGTAACGCATTTGTCCAACAGAAGTCAAAACGAAATAATCGATATTCTTGGTGAAACAGTCAAGAAAAAATTATTTCAGAAATTAAGGATGCCAAGTATTTCAGCATAATGTTGGATTCTACTCCAAACATTGCCTTTGAGGATCAAATATCCGAAATTCTACGTTATGTTCACATTGATGATGACAATAGAAAGGTAGAAATAAAGGAGGTATTTCTGGGATATTTCCAAGTCATCAAGAGAGATGCATTAATCTTGGTAACAGAAATTCTTAAAAAAATTAGAAGAAGATAACATTGCTATCAGTGACTGTAGCGGCCAAGCATATGATAATGCTGCAGTTATGGCTGTGGTGAGGGCAGGTGTCCAACAGAGAATTCTTGACATTAACCCGAAAGCTGTGTTTGTAAATTGCGAGAACCACAGCCCCAATTTGGCCTGTGTCCATGCAAGTGAGATGGAACCTGTTGTCGTTACATTTTTTGGAGTTGTGGAAAATCTGTTTACTTTTTTTTTTCTTCATCTACCTCCCGTTAGGAGGTCTTAAAATCATTTACCTCTCGAACTGTCAAAAGACAATGTGATACACGATGGAGTTCTCGCCATGACGCTGCGCAAGTAATCCACGCTCTAGAGTTGTTACTACAGTTTGGAAGGGATGTGTTTCCGACGATGTGCGTTGCATATAGACTACTTCTACTACTGACCATAGCATTTTCAATCGCAAGTTGTGAAAGGTCATTTTCAAAACTTAAATTAATAAAAACACACCTCAGGTCTTCTATGTCACAAGAACTACTGACTAACCTTGTTTTAATCAGTATTGAAAAGAATTCATCACCAGGGATGTAACAAGTGAAGTAGTTCAAGGGTTTTGTGACAGGAGATCCAATTTAGGGAATCAAACTTAATAAATGTGGGTATGTGGCTGACTGCTGAGACTGAGTGCTGACATATTACATATATATTTAATTTGAATAAAGATTTTATGTCATGTTTTCCATACAGGCTATATCTTCTTCTTCTTCTTCTTCTTCTTCGTTCATCCGGAGTTTTTTTTTTCGGACGTGATTGCGTTGTGCCTGTTTACATAAATGTTCGCCGTGCCCGGAACAGCTCTGACTATCTAGTTTTCCGAATGTCCTGTGTCCGGAACAACTCTGACTAGATAGTGTTTCGGTACAACGACTAGCACATGTCCGAATCGAAAGCTCGCTGAGTGGATACTGTCTGCACACCGGCACGGTTTGTGAGGGGAGGGGTCCGTAGCGAACGAAATGCCCAATACACTGAAGTGAGGAATTAAAGCAACCATGAGTAGAATGTGGCGATTCCCTCGGTGAGCCCATCACCAGAGCGCCATGTGTCGGCTCTGCAACTATGGAGGCCTCCCTTGGATGGCAGATAATGCCCATGGACTGTCCCTGCCTTCCATTGAGGGCTGATCGTGAAGTATTCGACCGTTCTAACTTGACCAGCTGGGATGTGGACGTCACCACAAAAGTGAGAGTCCTCCAGGAATGATAACCTGGTCAAAAACGCAAAAGTCGGATGTGTTGGCTTAAGGGTCTAGGCCCAAGGGTGCATTACAATACACCGCAATTATATCTGGAAAAAAAAAACACACACTCCGAATGAACGCAGAAGAAGAAGAAGATATGCTGTTGATACAGTGTTTTTGTTCTTCTACTCCTTCTCATCTTTTCTTATTCTTCTGTTCCTCAGTATTCTTCTTCTTCTTCTTCTTCTTCTTCTTCTTCTTCTTCTTCTTCTTCTTCTTCTTCTTCTTCTTCTTCTTCTGATAATTTTTATTTCTGACGTAATTGGGTTCTGTCAGTTTATAGCGGAGGGACATTTTAGACTTTTGACTGACGATGTTTGTTGCCAGGGTCAGCCTTCCCCATGCATGAACAGCCCAATACATGCAGGTCGACCCTAACTAATGACGAACCTCCCTTAAAAGAGGGATGAAGGAAGAGAGAGAGAGAGAGAGAGAGAGAGAGAGAGAGAGAGAGAGAGAGAGAGAGAGAGAGAGAGAGAGAGAGAGAGAGAGAGAGAGAGAGAGAGAGGTCATAGGCTTGCACATACCAAAAAAAAAACAAGACAACGCCCCATAAAAAGCGTTAGGGCAATCAAAGCATGCAATTGGTCGCCCACTGCAAACAACGACTTGTTGAAAGATTCCAATCTGTGAATAGCAACGCTGTGACACTGAAAGGCGAAGAAGTTGTTATTAAATGTTTTGCACTTCCCAACAGGTGATACTAAAATGTGTGCATGCACGGCGCTTGTAGTTAGGGAACTACTTTTTAAAGGTCTAGAACTGTTGGATGCCCTATATTAGCTGTTTTGCTGCGTACTGTAAATGCATGTTTGAAGCTGGACCGTGTTTTACACGGGTCAAGACGCTGGAGCACCTCTGTGTGATGAAGCATATACACACACTGAGTTCTTCGCAGATGTGAAGTTCCAGGATCTGCTTGGCACACCTCAGGTGTTTCTTCGCTTGGAGAGCTCTGCAATACAGATCTCATGCTGCGGAACCAGGTCTGGATGAAACACGTATCTCAGCTGGTACAAGACAGCTCTCTCTCTCTCTCTCTCTCTCTCTCTCTCTCTCTCTCTCTCTCTCTCTCTCTCTCTCTCGGGCTCTGATGACCTACACATCAATGTATTGGAGCAAAAGCTGCCTTTTATAGGGTTATCAGGCGACCAACCCAGGCAAGGATTCTGCATCGAATCTGCACACTTCTGAAGCAGCTTGCAAACATGCATTTACAGTACGCAGCAAAAGGCTACTACAAGGTATCCAAGAGTTAGAAATTATCTCCCTGGAACTGCTACAGCTGACCCGCAGCTTCACAAGAATTGATTGGGCTGCCAAGAGGATACAACTCAACAGCTGTGACATCAACATCGACAATCAGTAGAAGAAAGATAGGAAGTAACTAGATATTTTCCAGTTATACAAGAAGAGATCAATACAACAATATTAAAAAAGAAATCTATTGGGAAGCTTTGAATAATTAAACAGGTACTGAAAATTAAATATGCATTCATTCAGTAGCATGTCCTGTACAGAACATCGCTCCCATATCAACCTTCCGGAAAACCTCTCGATCATATGCAAGATGTCCCGGGCGTATGTTGCAATGGGAAAGATGCATTGTCTTAAAAATCTAATTTTTGTAATGATATCTGTCCCTCTCCACAATTTATTCAGATGTATGTTTAAATATTGAGCACAACCTACTACTGGCAACGCTAATCGTATTCTGGTATGAACCTAAGGCCTATCCACGTCAATATGGAAGCACTATACTCGAGTTTCGCTCTCGCTTGAGTTCGTCAGTAGTGCATATCCCTGACCGGATACGGAAACAAGCCCCGGATCACTGGCGTGTGAAGCGGGCGTGTAACCACGCTGCACACGCCAAATTATGACAACAGAACACTACAACGCTACCCATCGTAGGCTATGCTCAAGATTGCCCAATCGCCGCGACTGACGTCCGTCAATCGATGTGGACCCGAACGATCAGGACTTCTCACTGGCAAGGAACACCAGGCCTCCTAAATTCCAGTGAGCAATAATCAAATTGACTATTTGGTTGTTTCGGGATTTGAAATTTAAATATTGAGCACAACCCACTACTGGCAACACTGATCGTATTCTGGTATGAATCTAAGGCCTTTTAGGAGGCTGCTTGTTGGTCTAGATAGAGCACTGCTATGAGTTGTATTACATGTAGTGGAAAGCCCATATTCCTCATGATTTTCCAAAGTTTCTGATGTTGTACACAGTCAAATGCCTTTGAATAGTCCACAAAACATGAGAATAGGTTTACATTAAATTTCTGCACTTTTCTATTATTAAATGCATGTCGAGTATGTGATATCTTGTTCCTCTTCCTTGTCTAAATCCGTCTTGAACCACGTTAATTTCTTCTTCCATTTTCTTACGAAGTCTTCCCATTATGATTTTTAGTAGAATTTTACTTGCATGACTGATTAGGGCAACAGTTCTATAGTTGGTGCATAATTTCAGGTTGCCCTCTTTGAGTATTGGAATGAAGATAGTAACTTCATTTCCTTGAACATTTTGTAATCTCTTCCAGTCTTATGATACTGAAGATATAAAACAGAGGGGTCTTTGAGCCTGAGGAATTAAGGCTTCTGGCTTATGCAGTCGCCGCGAACTGTACAGGGTAGGATTTTCTTTTTTTCCCCTAACAGCAAAAAATCCGGGTTCCAAATGTTGCTGTATGTAGCCGAGGCGCGGTGTTGGGGTGAGCGCCCAACATTGCTCAAATACCTCAATGGCTCGTGAATACAAAACCTATGCAGCAAAAGTCCAACTCCTGGCCTTCACGTGGCGGGCCTGTTTAAACTAACAGGAGAAGGGGCGACGGCGAGTCTCTGGCGCCGGAAAATAACCAGTATGCTCTAGATGTGTATGCACGTACATGCATGCGCAGACAGGTGTGTGCGCGCGTACACATCTACACTCGAGTGAGACCACAGTCTGCTCTAGCAAAGAAAGGTGCTGAAGACGGAGGCAACCAGCCAAGAGGCGCACCACAGAAATCAGGATGCCACGCAATCACGCAAAATGGAATATGTCGACTACTGCTAATCGTTATGGTGCTCGCCCTGCTTTGGACCCCCAGGCAGGTGCAGTGCCGTTCCCTATGTCTCGAAAGGGTCCAACCCCAACTACTGGAGGTCCTTCTCAGATGTCCTGTGGAGCCAGGGGACATGAGAATAGGACGACTGGCCATACTAAACGAAGACTTAAAATAATGCACTGGAATGCGGAGGGAGTCAGCAACAAAAAAATAGAATTAGAAAAAATCTTGGACCAAGAAAAAGTAAGCATATGTTGCTTGCAAGAAACTCACCTCAATGAAAATATAGCCTTCAAAATCAGAGGCTACCAGTGTTACCGATCTGACCGAAAGAACAGGCGAAAAGGTGGGATACTGACCCTTGTAAGAAATAACATCATGGCTTCCCAAATCAAAGTCTACATGGAAGGGGCTGAGTATCAGACACTTAAACTTAAGACAGGTAATACAGATCTACATCTGATCAATTACTACTGTCCAAGTGACCGCCCACAGGCACTGGACACTCTACCACTAAAAGAAAAAATGATTGTGTGTGGCGATTTCAACAGCCACTCGCAGAGCTGGGGCTGTGATCACATGGACCAGAGAGGAGAGAGACTGGAAGACTGGCAGGATGAGAATAGATTCATGTTGATTAACAAGCCGTCCGACCCACATACTTTCTACTCGAGATCATGGCACTCTACAACTACACCTGACCTGGCTTTTCATTCACCAGACCTGGAGTGGAACATTACACGAACTGTTGGGAAACAACTTGGTGGCAGTGACCATCGGCCAGTCTTTCTAACCGTAGAAAATGAGCTTGTAAGTGAAAGCAGCACCCTCTCGAGGTGGAACTACAAGAAAGCAGACTGGGCAATGTACAAGCATCGCACCAGCATACTGGTTAGAAACCTGAACACTGAGAAAGACATAAATAAAGCAGTTGAAGAGTTTGGGAAATGCATACTACAGGCAGCGCGAGAAACAGTACCAAGAGGAGCCCGTAAACAATATAAACCCTACTGGAGTAGTGAACTGGAACAGTTGCATAATGATGTTGAAGTGTGTAGAAAGCAAGCAGAGGCCACACCCAGCCAAGAGCACCACAATAAATTCCAACATGCAAAAGCCAAATTTCAAAGGGCCAAGCTGCAGGCTAGACGGAAAAGCTGGCAGGAGAAAACGGAGTCTCTGAACTTTGAAAGAGACACAAGGAAATTGTGGAAGCTAATAAAACAGCTTAATGACGAGGGCACAGGGAGAAACTCAAAAATTGCACTACATAAAGATGGAAAAATTTTAACAAGAAAGCAAGCAGCTGACCATTTTGCGTACTCGCTCGCACAAGATAGCAATATCAAAATTAGTCCAGAGAAACAACAAGAGATTCGAGAGAAACGACAACATACAGGACAGAAGGAAATAGTACATGAGGTTCTGGAGGCACCCATCACAATCAGCGAACTGGAGCTAGCCATATCAAAACTGAAAATGAGAAAGTCACCAGGAGCTGATGGTATCTCCAATGAAATGATCAGGAACCTAGGAACAGAGGCCAAAACAAAGCTGTTGCAGATCTTCAATAACAGCTGGACCTTAGACAGTGTTCCACAAGCCTGGAGAGAAGCAATCATGATACCCCTCCTAAAATCAGGGAAAGATGGTTCCATTGCCTCTAGCTACAGACCAATTAGCCTCACCAGCTGTCTCTGCAAAACACTGGAGCGCATCATCAATCACAGACTGCAGTGGTACATTGAAAGTAAAAACATCCTTGTGCCACAGCAGGCTGGCTTTAGGCAGTGCTACTCTACGGAAGATCAGACAACCTACCTCTCTCAAGAAATTGAGGATGCATTCCAAGAGAAGAAGCTGGTGCTTGCGGCATGGATAGATCTGAAGAAAGCCTTTGACAAAGTCTGGAAAGAAGGTCTGATGAAGAAACTGAGAAACTGCAAAGTCAATGGAAGAATGTACAAATGGGTGAAAGCATACTTGCACAACAGAAGAGCCCGAGTACAGATAGACGGACTCAAGAGCAAGAAAGTACTACTGCGTCACGGTGTCCCCCAGGGCGGAGTCTTGTCCCCCACACTTTTTCTAATCTTCATCAATGATCTTGTTGCTCACCTACCGCATGGAATTAAAGCGGTAATGTACGCCGATGACCTGGTTCTATGGAGCACAAATGAATATGCATCAGTGGCCACCAGATTGCTACAAAGAGCTGTAGATACATTTGCTGCATGGGCAAATAGATGGTGTGTCAGCATAAACACTGACAAGTGCAGCACCACCCTATTTACCCTCTCTCCAAAACAAAAGGCAGGGATCATCCAGATAAATGGAACACCCCTAAGAGAAGATAAAGAACCAACATACCTTGGAGTAACATTTGATGGCAAGCTGACATGGAGAAAGCACATCAACAAAGCAGTAGCAAAAGCCAGAAGGAAAATAGCCATCCTGAGAAAGCTAAGTGGAACCACATGGGGAGCCAGTACGAAAATACTTAGCAAAGTTTACCAACAGAGCATACAACCACACCTGGAATATGGGTCAACTGCGTGGTGTTCAGCATCAAATACCACACTACAAGAGCTGGACAATGTGCAAAATCAAGCACTTAGAGTCACCACAGGAGGGATGAGATCAACCCCTATAGTGGAAATGGAGAAGATGGGGAGGACACAGGCACTGAGTGAGCGCAGAGATACGAAAACGCTAATACAAGCAGAAAAGTTCCTCAGCTTGCCAGGCCACCCTATGAAGAACAGATTTGAAAACCTAGCTATGGGGCGGTTGAAAAGAAGTAGTTTTATCCACCAGGCCAAACGACTCTGCAGAGAAACCACTGATCTGCCCACAGTTGGTATCCACCTAACAACTATTCCAGAGTGAACTCCATGGAAAGATGAGCATAGACTATCGTTACAAATCCAGACAAAAGTGAGAGGAATATTTGACAAGGAAGAACAGAACAGTGTGCAGCGCAGAACAGCCACTCTCAGCTTCCTTGATGAAGAATACCCACAGGACCTCTGGATCCGAGTCTACACAGATGGGTCAGCACAAAATGCTGTTCGAAATGGAGGAGCGGGAGTGTACATAGAATACCCAAATAATACTAGGGACACAGCCAGAGTACCGACAGGAAAGTACTGCCATAACTATGATGCCGAAATTGAGGCAATCAAGATAGCAACAGAGAAATTACTAAATAACAGCAATGGTACACAACCTGTGGTGCTACTAACAGATGCAAAATCAGTACTCGAGGCGCTCCTCTCTGGGAAATTGCCAGTACTAAGGACACTACTTTCTGAACTTAGCAGTCAGCATAAAGTCACCATACAGTGGATACCATCCCACTGTGGAGTACCCGGAAACAACAGAGCTGATCAACTGGCTAAGGAAGGAGCCAAAGAGGAACAGCCTGATGTGCCCGTTACATACCACCAAAAGAAAAGAATGATCAAATCAGTCAGAAAGCCACCAAAACCTGCTCAAGATGACTACCACATTATGGACAGACCAGAACAAGTCATTATTCTGCGCCTCAGAACAGGACACAATAGATTACGCAACCACATGTATACAAAATTCAAGATTGGTGAAACAGCCATGTGCACATGTGGATTGGCGTCGCAGACAGCAGAGCACATACTCCAAGACTGCCCAAAATATAACATATCTAGGCAAACCTTCTGGCCTAGAGAGACGACAGTGGAAGATAAACTCTATGGACCACTGTGTGAACTGAAAAAAACAGTTCAATTCATGCAAGAGACGACATTGCAGATATAGACATATTTCAAGCGAACGAAAGAAGAAGAAGAAGAAGAAGAAAGCAAAAAATCCCACACTTTACCGAAGGATCGAACCCGGCATTCTAGCCACTCCTCACTGAAGATATAAATAGTCTAAACAAAGTTGTTAGGAGAATAGTAGATAAATCCAAGAAGCAGGAAGACTTAGTTAAGGGAAACACACTGAAGATAAGAATAAAAGATACCCAATTAAAAAGGAAAAACTTAACATATAACCATGTGAATTAAAATATTTTTAAGGTGTAACAGGGAGATCTCATATTTGTATGTAAAGGTATATGAGCATACACACACGTATCTGTAATGAAGCTGTTATATATTTAAAAGGTTCTAACTGACATGGTTATATGTTTAGAGTTTTATTTTTAAATTACCTTTTTTAAATCATTATTTTGTGTACTTTTCCATAAACTAAGTATTTTCCTATTTCATTGGCACTAATGCTGATATAAGACAACATCTTGGTTGATTATGAAGGAAGCCTGTTTTAACACTGTTTGTGGCACTTGGAGTTTTACCAGCTAAACCCACTTTACATATGCTATTATAGCGATTTGTACTTTTTGCAATCTTGTAGATGGGAACTCAAATATCTTGTCCCATTTCTTTAAAGTAGTTGACACTGATTTCAGAGTTATGTGGATTTTGAGAAGAGAAAGAAAAAAGGTGATGTTTTTCAAGCTGCATATTCATCATTATTGCTTATCACAGTATAAGGAAGAGACCAGTGAAGTGTACGTGACGTGACAAAAGAAGAGATAGAATAGAGAAATCAGCCCTATGTGGAACAATTAGCACATGAGAGGCAGAGGATGGTAGAGATAGAGTATATGGACATGTTAAACAGCTGAGTAAGAAACAATAACAATATAAGCAACATAAACTTCATAAAGAAATCAGATGACATAAGTTTGGAGAGTTTTGATCACAGAGGTCTGTTCCAGGCCAGGACCTGAAGAAGTTGTAATTGTGCTTCTGCCACCAGCTATTGCACACAGAATTCTCTATCTACATGCACAAGCTGTGTTGGCTTCACTGCCATAAAACTTGCATCAACCAAACTGATATGTTAACCACAAGTTCAGATTTATTCAATATATTAGCTTAACACTTTCAATATACAAGATGTTGTTTATTGGCTCAACAGTATGTTACTTTGACACACACAATTATTAATCAATCAACAACATTCTTATAACATAAATTAACAAGAAACCATGTTTCATTGCTACCCGTATATCCATGAAATTAACAGATACAAAAAAATGCCAGTTTGCTAAACAATCATATCACAATGTCAGTACATCAATAATTGATAATTACATGCCATTCAAAACTTTGACATAAAATAACACTTGAAGCTATCCCATTGCAGTTCATCAAATGTTCTAAACAATAACTAACCAATTGCTGCAAGCTTCCAACATGTGTAAACAAAGACAATTATTGTGGTATATACCAACTCCATTAAGAATGAACAGGCGGACAGATTGGCTGGCTCGGCAAAACTTGGTGGAGTATTGATGCATGACAAGGCAGACGTGGTTGCGGCCTTGTGGGAGCACGTGTACACCTCGGAGGAGCAAATGGATCACCATAGTCTGGTAAGAATGAGACAGCGAGGTGTGACGCTCAGAGGAAAGGCGAGACGGACATATAATCAGATTGCTACTGGAACTATTAGTGTTGGAACTCTTCGCTGGCTGCTGAGGATGGGGACGGAGCACTTATGGGAATGTCCCGAATGCTGTGATGTC
The DNA here is from genome assembly GCA_963921405.1 of Cepaea hortensis. Taxonomy (NCBI): domain Eukaryota; kingdom Metazoa; phylum Mollusca; class Gastropoda; order Stylommatophora; family Helicidae; genus Cepaea; species Cepaea hortensis. Next base: position 5,996,030 of record OY992896.1, read on the forward strand.
GGTTCCTAAATCAATCAATCAATCATTAAGAATAAAATCTATTCACTGGCACTCTGAAACGACATACAGCTATAGAGATCCTCCTAAATCATTATCCAATACAATCTAACATTGTGACAAGTGGTTACAAACCACTTTGTGCATAAGTAATGATGAATGAGTTATAGAAATTCAAGTGCAAACTTTGTCATAATTTGCCTGATAATATAAGTGAGTTTTCACAAGTTTATCAGTTTACGTAAGTGGGTGTGTAAGTATAGACTATAATAGCATTGGTCATATATACACATACATTTAGTCTGGCATTATGTATACAAGAGGAAACTGCTTCGTGAAGCATAAAAGTATACAATACAGAGAAATAGTGTGAGAAGACATGTTATAGTGATTGTACTCATGGACTATAATCATTACACTTGAAACTATCCATTGGTGATCTAGTCTCCCTCACTAAGAGGCTCTCAACTCAGTATAGGTACTTGCTGGTACCAGCAAGGATCCAATGTGCATAAACCAATAACAAACAATTATCAACAATGTATTTCAATATGCTTCTCCAATTTCTTGGCTTGACAGCGTTTACAGTCATCAGACAAATTAATGCGTTCTGTACTATCTAGATAAAAATGCATGAAATATAAAGGACTCTGCATTGTTGGGGTTGTCAAGTTTACAGGTGATTTAAACAACAGCGTGTCTTTGACAATCTGTGGTATGGGTAACATGTTGACACGGTTCTCACGTCCAGGAGATGTCCCTACAGCAGATGATACTGCCACAAAAGCCTGCCTGAGCAGAGACACTGGCTGTGAAGACATCTCATCAAGCAGATCAAGGCACTGACTTTGGTCATTTTCTTCCAGATATGCACGAACAATCTTGTTATACATCAGTGATGACAGATCAGATTTGGTAAGATACATAATTTCTATGAAATGATGGGCAAGTGTTATATTTCCACTTAACAGTGTTGTACACAAAGGTGATATGTCAAATATGGAATTAATATGTGAAAAATCGTCAACATACCCAATATACTTGTCTGATCTGACAGATGTGGGCCCTGTTCCATTTGTAAAATAATTATTGATTGTGACAAGGTCATTGGAAGATAAAATATTATGAAACATCTCAGCCTGTAAATAAGACAAACAGGCACCCTGAAGAAGAAACAGCGACAGGCAATGTGATACACGTTGATTGCTAAAACATGAGTTTGGTTGGAAATATGATAGTGCCGTTTTTGACCTATCAGATTTACTCACAACATTAATATCAGCGCCTGCATCAAGAAGTAGCTTTATAACCTTGTAGCTGCATCTGTTTGCAGCCAACATTAAAGGTGAGATACCGTCATTGTTTTGCCAATTAACAGAACAGCCGGCATTAACTAGACAAGCTACAATACCTTCAGTCATATAGTTACAGCCTTGATTGATTCTGTTTATTGCATACAGCAAGGCTGTATTGCCTTTATTGTCTGTCATATTCACATCAGAGCCTTGGTTTATCATCTCACTCACCACAGTTACATTGCTGCATCTCGCTGCTTGCATCAAAGCTGTCAATCCATCGTTATTTTGTGCATTGAGAAAATCTTTGTCTTTAGCATAGCTCATAAGAAATTCAGCATTTCTATGCCAACGGTCCTGGTGAACACGGCAAGAAGAATTATCATTTTCCATAGTACAACTGGCATGAAAATCAGCATTGCATTGGCATTCTTGATAGGCAGAATAAAAAAGGGCAGTGTCGCCATCTTTGTCCCTCCAATCAATGTCAGCCCCGTATTCTAGTAGTAACTGTAGCAGATCTGTACTGTCAACTGTTAAAGCCGCAAGCATTAATGGTGATATGTTACCGTGAATATTCGGTGAAGCTCCATTTTCTAGCAGTACTTGTACTACTTGTAGCTGAGAATTGAGAGGCATATTTCTAGTTAGAACCATATACAGAGGAGTGCAGCTACCATATGTAATAATCTTATTGACATCTACTCCCTTCTGAATGAGAAAGTATGCAATTTCCCAATTTCTGGAAAGAGCTAAAAAGTTTCCCCAACAAGGATACTCCTCCACAGTGTCAAATCCAATGTCAAAAATGTGGCTCACAATTTCAATATTTCCTTTGGACACTGCCAACATTAACAGATCATGTCTATTATCTAAAATACACTGTTGAGTTTCATACCTGAAATACTCAAACAGGAAGTGTAAACGCTTCAGACTCTTTTTACGTATAATAATGGGTAACACTTTCTCAATGTCAATATTTGCGCCATGTTGCACCAGGAGTCTAGCACAGTCCGCGTGGCCAACAATAAAGGCCACGTCTGCCGCTGAGTAATGAAGTTTTTCATCATGATTATTAACTCCAAATTTTAACATCAACTCAATGAGATCATAACGACCTGCTTCTGCTGCCATACTTAAAGGGGGATGCCTAAACATTGCATCTGTCTTATTAAAATCAGCACCATGCTGACAGAGCAACTCAACCAGAGGATAACTGCCGGCTCTAACTGCCTCACACAGAGGGAAGACTGATGGCCCACCATTCACATCAGCTCCTAATTCCAAAAGTCGTCTGACCACTGCAAGTTTACGTTTGATAATAATTGGGTTAAATTTGGGCCGAAAAAAATATGTGAAGGCATTACTGACCATCATAGTCTTAATTTTCTCATCTAAGTCAACACAGTCCAAAAATGTATCTAGCGATTTCACATCACATGCTTTAACTGCAATGTCAAGTGGTGATGCAGTGCTATTCTCGTACACTGGTTTATATTGCAAAAATTCAGCAAACATCTTGAATATCTTGCCATTCCCATGTTTTGTAAACATGTCTGCTATAGTTTCTTCTTGATAATTCTTGCAGGTAGAGTTACGCATCTCCCACCATGAATCAGAAATGTTTGAACAGTTCTGAAAATGAAGCTGAAGTAAACTGTAAGCTGAACGAATATCAGAAACTTCCACTGCCTTCTTTAGAGCTGTATAATATTCTTGCTTCTGGCATTCTTCTGCTGAATTGATGTTGTCTGCAGCAGTGAGTTCTGACATCTTCCGTGATAGCTTGATCTAACCTAAGATATAAGAACAATAACTTCAATTTCACGTCTAATTACCCAACCCTACCAAAAACAATTTGTGTGTGTGTGTGCCAAACATTTTACACCTAATTTTGCATAATGAGGTCTGCTACATCCAAATATCACTTATCTGTCTGCAGCAGCTCTAGTTTTTGAGATACAGGTGTTTTTGTATTTAATTAATATTATTACAGTATTTTCTGTATTTAACTAATATTATTACAGTATTTTCTGTATTTAACTAATATTATTACAGTATTTTCTGTATTTAACTAATATTATTACAATATTTTCTGTATTTAACTAATATTATTACAGTATTTTCTGTATAAGGCTCTGAAAAAAGCTCTGGAAAAAAAAATTAAAAAAAACATTGCAATCTAGTCCCTTACAAAATTTGGAATTCAAATAGTGTAGAGAGAGCCCAAGAACCGCTATGAAGACTGTGTTGTCAATATTAAGGGAATTAATGGGGGAAGAAATTTTTTTAAACTTTCAGTCATATTACAGATTCACTGCTAGAAGATGAGATAGCAGTTGAATGACAAGTGACAGTGATAGTTATTTTGAAGATGATTTTCCAGCTGCTCAACGCCTTGACCAGCATGAACTGAATAATCCGAGATCTGTATATCTCCAAGGAATCTTCAGAACTTTTGGCTTCAAGATTGAAAGAAACAAAAAATTACTGACTGCTGAAACAAAGGTTACATTTTATCACAGCAGTGAGCAAGGTTATTTTCCATTCATTTGTAAAGAAAACAACTTTGTATTTTGTACTAATGTAGTAGGTCTTGTAAAAGAAATGGTTGTAAGTTATACACAAGATGAGTGGCAACTTTTCATTGACAGCTCTAAAAGAAGTTTGAAAGGTTTTCTCTTACACAATGGTAACAAATATGGCTGAGTTCCAGTTACACCAATTTCCAATTCTACCATTACATATAAAGCTCAGTTTGATGAAGCAATTTGTTAAGGCTCTGAACAAAGATAGTACATGTTTACATTACATATGCAGAAAGTTTTCGGAATTGAGCATAGAAAAACTTAAAGCTGGAATTTTTTATAAACCTCAAATTAGAAAGTTAACAAACGATCCAAAGTTTATTGATTCCATGAACATAACAGAGTCCACAGCCTGGTCATTTGTTTTAGTTGTGCAAAACTTTAAAGTAGATAATTATTCTGTATTAGTTGAAAACATTCTGTCGAGTTTTTGTTTTGATACAACATGAGCATAAAATTGCACTACCTCCATAACAATTTACATTTCTTTTCCAAGAATATTGGTGACTTTAGTGAGGAGCAAGGTGAGAGATTTCACCAAGATATAAAAACAATGGAAGAGAGATACCAGGGACTTTGGGATGACCACATGTTGGCAGATTACTGTTGGATCCTTAAGCATGACAGTCCAGGCATATCAAATTCCAGGAAGTCCCTGAAAGAAGCTTTTTGTGTGTTTACTACAGATTAAAACAATGTTAGTGATAAAGTTTTAATACATTTTGTGTGTGGTTTATATGAAGGCAATAAATGCATAGTAATTACATATAATATGAATGCAGATTACAGTCAAAATGCCACTATGGCACTGATGACTAAAAAATCAAAACCATTTATACAAGTATGGCTTATGATGGCCAATTGTTTCCTGAATATCTAAAGATGGTCTTTCAAAATCTCACTGTTGGTTTAATTACAGTTATATGACATGTGCAAACTTTATGATTTATGCAGGGAGAAGAAGACAATCATTGACAGAGGGTTGTTTATGGAAATTTTTCAGTCGATGGTATTGTATTAATGTAATTAGAAACAAGGGCATGCAGTCAATAGGACCAAACTTGCACACTAGACAGAAGCAAAGTTGGAAGTTGTGTTTCAGGGAGTGGAGAGACCACGTTCTATAAATGATCATGTTCTGGGTATTTTCTCCCTCTTTTGAGGAGAGGGTGTCACATCTATTTCTGCAATTCAGAGGTCAGTGTATCAGACTGTAAGACTACTAATTTGATGAAAAACAGCTATAACTATATCAAATTATTATTATTGGTGTATTTCACATGATATTATTATGGTCAAAATCAAAGACAAACAAGAAGATATAAATATTATACAATCATATGCACCGACAGTGATGAAGAGTTACAGAAATGTTATGATAAAGTAAACATGGTGATATCTCAAACCAAATCACAAGAAATATATATATTTATAGGGCCAAACTTGCACACTAGACAGAAGCAAAGTTGGAAGTTGTGTTTCAGGGAGTGGAGAGACCACGTTCTATAAATGATCATGTTCTGGGTATTTTCTCCCTCTTTTGAGGAGAGGGTGTCACATCTATTTCTGCAATTCAGAGGTCAGTGTATCAGACTGTAAGACTACTAATTTGATGAAAAACAGCTATAACTATATCAAATTATTATTATTGGTGTATTTCACATGATATTATTATGGTCAAAATCAAAGACAAACAAGAAGATATAAATATTATACAATCATATGCACCGACAGTGATGAAGAGTTACAGAAATGTTATGATAAAGTAAACATGGTGATATCTCAAACCAAATCACAAGAAATATATATATATATATATATATATATATATATATATATATATATATATATATATATATATATATATATATATATATATACTTGGAGATTTCAATGCAAAAGTAGGAAAGGAAAGAATGGAAGATGTGGCAGACTATGATTTAAGGGCAAGAAATGAAAGAGGAGAAAAACTGATATACTTCAATCATGTGCCATGCCGGAAAGCGTTGGCGGTCATGACTCGCCATTTCACTCGATCACCGGAGTCGTGGATCAGCTCAGTGTTCCTGTCTCGTCCATGCCATCCAGGTATTTTCCTCTCGGTCTTCCTCTTGGTCTGTTCCCTTCGATCTTGCCAGTTGTCACCAAGTTCTCCAATCCATTTCTTCTCATAACATGTCCAAACAATTTTGACTGTCTTCATCTAATTTCTCTAATCAGTCTACGATTTTCATTTGTCTCCTGTAGTACTTGGTCATTGGTTTTTCTGTCTGTCCATGGTATTCTTTGCATTTTCCTCAGAAACCACATTTCTGCAGCCATCAGATGTTTTTCAGCTTGACTGCACATTGTCCAAGTTTCACATCCATACAAAAGAACAGGCTCTATGTATCCCCTCAACACTCTTTTTCTCGTTTCAATTGACATCTTTCTATAGGTCAGAATGTCTTTCATCTTGCTAAAGGCTACTTTTGCCATGGCGATTCTTGTTCTAATCTCTTCAAGGCATCTCCCATCAGATGTTATGACTGTTCCAAGATAATTGTATCGATTCACTTGTTGCAGAATATTCCCATTTATATACTTTGATATTGATATACTTCAATAAGACAATATTCAGTCAAACTGACTACATACTTATTAATAAAAGATTTTGATTTAGAAAGGCAGAAATAAATGTTAAGACAATGCCTGGTGCTGACTGTAAAAGTCATCATGTACTACTATGTGGAAAAATACAAGTAAGATTGAAGAGAGAATAAAAGAGGTTAAGAACATGAGACAATATTGTCAGAGTCTAAAGTATTGCCAGCAGAGATGCAGGAACATCGTTACGCCCGCCAGGCGAATAGTCCCTAGCGGGGATGCTGTAACATCGTTACGCCCACCAGGCGAGTATTAGTTACCTGCCTGCGAGGTTGCTGGCTGGCGAGACAGCCAGCGGTCAGGCAAGGACAAAGCAGGACGCACGCAGGCGCGTTGCGAGAAATAGCCAGACAGCTCTGGGACTCGGACTCGACTGGACGTATGATGAGAGAAAGGTTTCGTGTAGTTCTGTGCCCAAAAGTCGAGTGCTTGTACATCTTGTGAGATAGACTGTAAGCTGTGGGTTGCCTGTAAGTGTATTGTTATAACTTATGTATTGAAATGATCATCTCTAGATCGTATTGCATGTGATCTGTAAATAAATCCATTGAAAATTCGTATCATTGAGTCTCAAGTCAAATCACGTTGTACTTGTACTGTCTCACATGTGTTAGGTTTAACGAGCCAGGTTTAAGACCCTGACATGTGTGGACGTGGGGGATCGTCCGGGATCTGAACCCGGGACCTCTCGCAACCCAAGCGAAAATCATACCCCTAGACATGTTTAAGACCCTGACAAATATAAAGATGTCTGAAAGCAGATACAGAAATTCAAGAACTATACAGAATGACTGAAAAATAGGTACAATGGAATAGCTACAATACAATATATAAATGAACAATGGAAAAATCTAATGGACCCCATTCATTAAAAAAATGAAGAGATGTTACCAAAAAGACCCAGTGTGTCATTGAGTCTCAAGTCAAATCACGTTGTACTTGTACTGTCTCACATGTGTTAGGTTTAACGAGCCAGGTTTAAGACCCTGACATGTGTGGACGTGGGGGATCGTCCGGGATCTGAACCCGGGACCTCTCGCAACCCAAGCGAAAATCATACCCCTAGACATGTTTAAGACCCTGACAAATATAAAGATGTCTGAAAGCAGATACAGAAATTCAAGAACTATACAGAATGACTGAAAAATAGGTACAATGGAATAGCTACAATACAATATATAAATGAACAATGGAAAAATCTAATGGACCCCATTCATTAAAAAAATGAAGAGATGTTACCAAAGAGAAGATAAAAATGTTTTTAACAAAATGAATGACTGAAGAATTGGGCTCCCATTTGGTCCAGCCTAAAATGAGTGCCAGGAAATGTCTTTGCAGGTTATGGTATAATGATCCCATCTTATCAGTCCAACTAGGATTGTCTGAATGGACAGAGGATTGTAGAGATTACATGTGAGCAGCAAGAAAGACTGAGTCATGTTTGATATGTAAAACATGGGGGAACAAGAATTGATTAATGGAAGCAAATTGTGAAGTTTAGGTAGTTCAGTGACACTATATTTGAATGGATATCTGTCCTTTTGTTATTAAAAAAAATAGTTGATAATGTTAGTCTTGTTAGATATTTTACCAAGTGTAAGTTTAGGAGCATGGGTGGTGATGGAATATATGATCCAGGAAAGATATATGACTGTTGCAAGAGTCATAGAGCAAGTGACAGTGAAGACTGAAAACAATCATTCAAGATTCCCCAGTGGTCAAGAAGAATACTAATATCTAAAGTAAATGCCCCACCCAGGTCTCTGCCAACAGGTGACCTGAGTGATTTTGACTATCCATTGGTCTATACACATATGGAACTGGCACCATATGCCAGTCAGTGTGATATTGACCACAACACCTATCCAGTGTGATATTGACACAAAACCCACCCAGTGTGATATTGACACAAAACCCACCCAGTGTGATATTGACCACAACAACCATCCATTGTGATATTGACCACAACACCCACCCAGTGTGTGACATTGACCACAACACCTATCCAGTGTGATATTGACCACAACACCTATCCAGTGTGATATTGACCACAACAACCATCCATTGTGATATTGACCACAACACCCACCCAGTGTGACATTGACCACAACACCCACCCAGTGAGATATTGACCACAACACCCACCCAGTGTGATACTGACAACACCCACCCAGTGTGATATTGACCACAACACCCATCCAGTGTGATATTGACCACAACACCCACCCAGTGAGATATTGACCACAACACCCACCCAGTGTGATAATGACCACAACACCCACCCAGTGTGATATTGACCACAACACCTATCCAGTGTGATATTGACCACAACACCCACCCAGTGAGATATTGACCACAACACCCACCCAGTGTGATAATGACCACAACACCCACCCAGTGTGATATTGACCACAACACCTATCCAGTGTGATAATGACCACAACACCCACCCAGTGTGATATTGACCACAACACCTATCCAGTGTGATATTGACACAAAACCAACCCAGTGTGATATTGACCACAACACCCACCCAGTGTGATACTGACAACACCCACCCAGTGTGATACTGACAACACCCACCCAGTGTGATATTGACCACAACACCCATCCAGTGTGATATTGACCACAACACCCACCCAGTGAGATATTGACCACAACACCCACCCAGTGTGATAATGACCACAACACCCACCCAGTGTGATATTGACCACAACACCTATCCAGTGTGATATTGACCACAACACCCACCCAGTGAGATATTGACCACAACACCCACCCAGTGTGATAATGACCACAACACCCACCCAGTGTGATATTGACCACAACACCTATCCAGTGTGATAATGACCACAACACCCACCCAGTGTGATATTGACCACAACACCTATCCAGTGTGATATTGACACAAAACCAACCCAGTGTGATATTGACCACAACACCCACCCAGTGTGATACTGACAACACCCACCCAGTGTGATATTGACCACAACACCCACCCAGTGAGATATTGACCACAACACCCACCCAGTGTGATAATGACCACAACACCCACCCAGTGTGATATTGACCACAACACCTATCCAGTGTGATAATGACCACAACACCCACCCAGTGTGATATTGACCACAACACCTATCCAGTGTGATATTGACACAAAACCAACCCAGTGTGATATTGACACAAAACCAACCCAGTGTGATACTGACAACACCCACCCAGTGTGATATTGACCACAACACCCACCCAGTGTGATATTGACCACAACACCCATCCAGTGTGATATTGACCACAACACCTATCCAGTGTGATATTGACACAAAACCCACCCAGTGAGATATTGACCACAACACCCACCCAGTGTGATACTGACCACAACACCCACCCAGTGTGATATTGACCACAACACCTATCCAGTGTGATATTGACACAAAACCCACCCAGTGTGATATTGACCACAACAACCATCCATTGTGATATTGACCACAACAACCACCCATTGTGACATTGACCACAACAACCACCCATTGTGACATTGACCACAACACCCACTCAGTGTGACATTGACACAAAACCCACCCAGTGTGATATTGATCACAACAACCATCCATTGTGATATTGACCACAACACCCACCCAGTGTGATATTGACCACCCACCCAGTGTAATATTGACCACAACACCCACCCAGTGTGTTATTGACCACAACACCCCACCAGTGCTGATTGGTGTGTGTGTGTGTGTGTGTGAGAGAGAGAGAGAGAGAGAGAGAGAGAGAGAGAGAGAGAGAGAGAGAGACAGAGACAGACAGACAGAGATTATGGACATGTTCTTGCCCCAAGCAAATAATTACAGCATGTCCGTTGCAGGATGGTGTGATCAACCTCGGGTTGATTTTCTAGACAATCACAATGTCACTTTAAATGATCATTACTATTTATTATTAATTAAGTCTGACTTTATGCCTGTCTATGCTTAACCATTATTAGCGATTCAATTTTCTATTGCAATTAGATCTGAAACCAGAAATAATATCCCACACCTGCGCTGAAGAAGCCATTGGGTCCCCAAGAAAGGCTATGAAACAACCATACATGTTTCTGACATCATCCATTCATTCAAATATCACGTGACAATAATCTTCACCATCTTACTTTCTGCAGAATAGGTCAGTCTAACATTCTGTCCATAGCTACTGGTTTAAATGATCTTGTCTCTTAAATAAATTCAATTACTTAGCATACAGTAAGTAATTTCTTCTTTTGCTGCGTTCATCCAGTTTTTTTTTCTGGGCCTGATTGCGTTGTGCCTGTTTACAGCAGAGCTGCATTTTTGCGCCGTTAGGCCGACACATTCAACTTCTGCGGGCATTTGTTGATCGGGTTAACCTTCCTGGGGCAGTAAGTAATTTTATTTTCTAGAACTTGTTCATGATTCAAATATCAATTAATAGAATTAATTTTAACATATTTTTAGATAGATATTCGAATTCTGCACCCATTTTTACACATATTTAAAGAGTTTAACCACCAATCCGTCTTCAATTTGTGGTAGAAAAAAAATATTTCTGCGGAGATGTTTCATCTTTGCAATTGGAAATCCAAAATAGTGGAGTGCATCTCGACTGGACTAGCGGTATACTGTTTACACTTCCATCCATCATGTGCCATGCCAGTAAGCGCGGGCGGTCATGACTCGTCGTTTCACTCAAACACCAGGGTCGTGGATCAGCTCAGTTTTCTTGTCTCTTCTCCTTGTTCTCTTCCCCTTGATCTTGCCAGTTGTCACAAAGTTCTCCAATTTATTTCTTCTCATAACATGTTAAAAAAATTTAGACTATGTCTAATTTCTCTAATCAATTTACAATTTTAATTTGTTTCTTGTAGTACTTGGTCATTGGTTTTTCTGTCAGTCCATGGTATTCTTTGCATTCTCCTCAAAAACCACATTTCCACAGCCATCAGATGTTTTTCAGCTTGACTGCTCATTGTCCAAGCTTCACATCCATACAAAAGTACAGGCTCTATGTAGCACCTCAATACTCTTTTTCTCGTTTCAATTGACATCTTTTTATTGGTCAGTATATTTTTCCTCTCGCTGAGGCTACTTTCGCCATGGCAATTCCTGTTCTAATCTCTAGTCTTCAAGGCATCTCCCATCATATGTTATTACTGTTCTGAGATAATTGTACCAATTTAGTTAAACCTGGGTTTAAGGCTAATATTAAGAATGCATGTGGTAATTAATTGGTGGCCATTTTACATTGCTAATTAGGACACTGCACATGCTCTCAAAACAGGGAGTACAGGTTAGGTCCATTGCATAATTCTGCATAATAAAAGATATAGCTTGCCCAGTTTCTTCTTCTTCTTCTTTCATCCGGATTTTTTTTTCGGACGTGACTGCGCTGTGCCTGTTTACAGCAGAGCTGCATTCTTGCGCCGTTAGGCCGACACATCCAACTTCTGCGGGCATTTGTTGACCGGGTTAACCTTCCCGGGGGCTTGCCCGGTTTTAAAGCTAACATAAGAATGCATGTGGTAATTAATGAATAATCAATAATTTGTGGCAACTTTAAATTGCTAATTAGGTTGCGATGCATCTTATGTAAACATATATGACATGAGCAGTTAGGCTTTGCTACCCTGATCGCAATGACATATGGTTGCTAAGATGTTCGATTGAAAACAAATGAGTTACATTAGTAAGAAAACACATTTTAATCAATTCAGCTATCATTTTGACTGGGACATGAAGGAAACATGGCCATTGAGCAGATTCCTGAAGAACTCTTTGTTTAAGATCACAACACTCAAATATGCATATCTTCGCTTCTAATTGAGTACATGTTTGACGTACAGGCATCACTGAGGTACCACTGGATATGGTTTTTCAAGGCCTATCTTACTATGTGTGGTGGACTCATTAGTAAATATCCAATTTGAAAATCATGATCAATATACCTATCATTATTATATATCATTATAAATATGTGACCTTGCACATGGCCATAAAAAATCCCTTTACTTTTTACTGAACACACCCAATCCAATCCAATAGACCACAAGGTGTTTTATAATTATATATAATAAACCAATGGTCCACATTTTTAAAGAATTATTATTAATATTATTTTGAATAAAATACTTTGTTTTTTAGTTGATAATTCATAGTGTTTTTTTTTTTTTTTTTAAATTGTCAAAGGTGTTTCATTCATATTCATATAGTGAGGAGCGGCTGGCCGAGTGGCTAGAACGCCGGACTCTCATTCGGGAGACCCGGGTTCGATCCCGCGGTAAGGTGTGGGATTTTTTTCTGTCGGGGGCAAAAAGAATATTCTAACCTGCAGTTCGCGGCGACTGCACTAGCCAGGCGGTCTTAATTCCTCAGGCTCAAGTCTGCCATACACCGCAAGGTACTATTACTACTAATTGGCAGTAAATGACAGTTTCATATTGTTGAATGTTACTTTAACCATATGAGATAAACAGGAATATAGTAGACTAAATACGTACCTAGAACAAACGAAATGCAAATATGAATTTATTCATATAACATAACACACATGTCAACACTGAGAATCATGCTTGTTTGTTTACACCTGGGCGATTTCCGGCGTCTTCTGTGGACGACTTCGATTATGAGATTGCGATTCTGTAGCTGTCATGCCAGGTTACATTTAGAATTTAAAGCCAAACAATTATAGAACCGAAAGCCAAATAAATTTGACAGTAATTGTCATACTCATACTTCACGAAATAATTGAACAAAAAAAAAAAAAACATTCGCCAGAGCAACAACTTTTAGGACGTAACAATATTTAAGATATGCAAGGTATTAAGGCCTAAACATTACAAAATATGCACCTAACAAAAATGTCAACACAATACCTAAAAATTTAGTTCTTTATGTTCTAAGTCAAAGTTTTAACAACACCATTATTAACCATTATTATTTTCATTGTTTCAGCTAAAGTATTATTTATTTATTCACTTAATACGATAAATAACAGTTGTGTTGGTTTTTCATTAAATGGTATGGTTGTTCAGAAAGCAATGGCAAACTACTGAACGTAAACTTGCCCAGGAATCACGAACGGCCAAAAAATGTTGGGGCTGACTGCGCAGGGTCCGTAAAGGATATGTAATTAACTTAAGGATATATAACTCTTCATTATGCACCTGATGAGATGCAGCGAAATATGCCAGGCAATAAATCGTGCTACATAATGTTTGTGGATTGTGTGATTAAATTCTTTATTTAACAATTGTATTTCTCATCCGGTCTCCCTGGCCAAGGTGTTAACAACATTATTCGTAATCCCGTAAATCCACGTGGGGAAAACAGCAGCTGCGAGAATAAACAGAGATTCGGGCCGCGCTGGTAACTTACGGGGGTATGTGAGCCAGTCGTTCAGAAAGCAATGACAAACTACTGAACGTAAAACTTGCCTAGTACATCAACAGCTGAAAAATGCTGGTGTTGACTGTAAGGGATATCAATCAATCATGTGCCATGCCGGAAAGCGTGGGCGGTCATGACTCGCCGTTTCACTCGATCACCAGCGTCGTGGATCAGCTCAGTGTTCCTGTCTCGTCCATGCCATGATGTGGCAGGGTGTAAAAAAAAAAAAAGCCTTGGGAATTTTATTTTACTTTAGTTTAAAACTATATTGCACAGAACACATCCTTAATAAACGTTCAAGACAATATTTCAAATAAATACAAATCTAACTGTATTCACTGACCATATAATTGGCTCCATTTATTCAGTAGCATGTCCTTTGCAGAACCTCCCTCCCATAACAACCTTCAGGAAAATCTCTCGATCACAAGCAAGATGTCCCGCGTCCGATACACCCATCTGGAGATCATCCGCCACATCCTGCACTCATCTTATCTTTGGCCGTCCTCTTCCTCTCCTCCCAGGCATATACCCCTCCATTATTGTTCTCTCCAAACTTTCGTGACGTTTCAAGCGACCAAAATATTTCAGTTTTCTTTGTTTTATCGTCTTTAATAGCCAACCTTCTTCAGTATTCAGCTCTTGAAGTCTGGATGCATTTGTTCTTTTCTTTATCCAAGATATTCTTAGAACTCGTATATATTATTTTTTCTGTTGCATATCTCTTGCAGGATGTTGCAGTCAACACCAGTATTTTTCATCTGTTGTTGATGTTCTTGGCACGATTACGCTCAGTAGTTTCCCATTGATTTCTGAACAACTGGCTCACATATGCCGTAAGTAACCAATGAGACGCGATCCGCTGCCGAATCTCGTGCAGCTGTGTTTCTCACCTGGATATACGGGATTACGGAGAAAGTCGTTAACCCCTTAACTAGTATATAACATTTATATTCAAAGGCATTATGCACTGTTCAGCTTGTTTAGTACGTGTCCAGGTCTCACAGGCGTATGTTGCAATGGGAAAGATGCATGCAAAATATTCATAATGGCACCTAGTATATCATTTTCAGTCGTCATTGTCATTCTCATAATTCATCATCAACCTTTAAGTAAATTAAATTAAGGATCCCAATTCACGCTTTTAGGCGCACTGGGTACATGGTGCCGGACCAGCCGGCACTAGGTGGCTGATGTGGTCAGTATCGCTACAACTGCGTTTGACTTCCCAAGAGATTTCCTGGTAGCCATTTGCGGCTGAGTGGACCTGACAGACCACGTCAATTGTAATAATCTGCCTGAACGGGGAATGGAATCCGTCACAACTGGGTCGGAAGGCCAGCGTACAGCCACTACGCTATCACAACTTGTACCATACAGATCAGCGGTCATGGTTCGTCGTCTCAGACGATCTTGTTATTAAATATTCAGGATTATTTCTCACAATAACCTCCCAAAACAATCATGACTGCCTGCGTCCAATTTTTTTTTCCTAATCAGTTAACCTTTTTTCACTTGTTACTTGAAGAAGTGTCTCATTTTTCAATCTGTCCATGGTATTCGTTTGTATTTTCCTCAAACACCCGATTTCCACCGCCATTATATAACTACTATAAGCAAGTATGCTTATTATCTATATTCAAAGGCATTCAACAAAATAGCTTCTATGCAAGCAATATTTTAACACACTACGTCAATAGACATTATTTTGTTGGTATGTTTTCCCATTTTTGAAAACGGCTTGTTTTGCCTCGACGATTCTTGTTGTAGTTTGTTTGCTCTACTGGTAGCTCTTGGTAGATATTGGTAGCTCACGGTTTTCGTAACAATATCAATATTAACATTCACGAAATGCTACAGATTCTGTTCATTGTCTGTAGCCAACACTGTAGTATCTGCATATCTTATACAGCTGACGATATATTCTCCGACGGCAATTACTCTCATATTCTAATATCTTTTAAATTTACTCAGAAACATAAAACAAGTTGAAATATCCTCCGAACTGAGCATCAGTCGAAGAAAACTAGACGATGTTAGATATGCTATTGCGCCCGTGTGTTGCCGGGGCCCATAAAGGAAGCAAAGAATAGTAACACTGTTGCCTTCCATGCATGTCATAAGAGGCGACTAAGGAGGCTTGGGCTGAGACTTTGTCTACAGTCTATTGGGACTTCCGGTCCCCAACATAGCGGATAGGCATTTAGATCGTTATGGCCTCTGGAGTGTTTACGCTTGTGGCTACGGTTTGAATTCGTATTTTCCTCATGCTGGACTGGTAGTGCATGGTTCCGTCGCCCTGCTACTGAGTGAGTGCGTGGCGCGACACTATCAGCTGTGAATTTTGTGTGGAATGCTTTTACATCTGTCCGCGGTTGTTTGTAGCGTGAACTGTATGTTCGGATCAATGACCGCCAGATGTTGTTGAATTAACTGGTTTGCCTTTTCGGCTCACGAGTGCATTTTCAGGAGACTCCCGGGAGTCGTTGCTGGAGCTACGGAGTTCGTGCTTTGTGCGGCTCTTTCGCCGGGTCGTCCTGCGGAAAGAGACCGAGCTATATGAGATAAAATCGGGGCAATGAAGTTTTTCTGGTGACTGCCGATTCCATCGACGATGAATTTTATTTTTCATTTAGAACTTTTGTGTTGGCATTCTGGCAGTGGCGTGCAAAGGGAGGGGGGGGGGGGGGTGCAGGGGGTGCGACAGCCACGGACATCCAGCCGGTGAGGGGTGCATCCAATTAGGCGGTTGGCGTTGGCCCAGTCACATCTCTTGCGCTTGTATTGACGGACTAATTTCGTATCAAACTTTAGCCAGGAATAAGGTTTCTCTACTTGGAGAAAGTTGAGTCCTCGAATACCTACCTGATCATGAGAAAAGCCCTTCTCATAGAGCTCACATTAGGGAATACCTGACCCTCGTAAGTCGACTCAAGAGTTCTACTACGATAGATGCTGAACTTCAACAGCAAATATCCGCTATGAAGAAGAAATGGAAAGCAATAACTGAACGGATTGTCGAGGTTATAGCATTTTTGGAAACACAGAATCTGGCCCTTCGTGGGCAACGAGGAGAAAGAATTTCATATTTATCGGAGCCAGAGATGACAATAAGTGAAAATACAGGGAATTGTTTAGCAACTATCAGACTGTTGGCAAAGTATGATGTTACCTTGGCAGAACACGTGCAGAGAGGGAAAGATAAGCCAAAAAGTGTAACGCATTTGTCCAACAGAAGTCAAAACGAAATAATCGATATTCTTGGTGAAACAGTCAAGAAAAAATTATTTCAGAAATTAAGGATGCCAAGTATTTCAGCATAATGTTGGATTCTACTCCAGACATTGCCTATGAAGATCAGGTATCCGAAATTCTACGTTATGTTCACATTGATGATGACAATAGAAAGGTAGAAATAAAGGAGGTATTTCTGGGATATTTCCAAGTCATCAAGAAAGATGCATTAATCTTGGTAACGGAAATTCTTAAAAAAAAATTAGAAGAAGATAACATTGCCATCAATGACTGTCGCGGTCAAGCATATGATAATGCTGCAGTTATGGCTGTGGTGAGGGCAGGTGTCCAACAGAATTCTTGACATTAACCCGAAAGCTGTGTTTGTAAATTGCGAGAACCACAGCCTCAATTTGGCCTGTGTCCATGCAAGTGAGATGGAACCTGTTGTCGTTACATTTTTTGGAGTTGTGGAAAATCTGTTTACTTTTTTTTCTTCATCTACCTCCCGATAGGAGGTCTTAAAATCATTTACCTCTCGAACTGTCAAAAGACAATGTGATACACGATGGAGTTCTCGCCATGACGCTGCGCAAGTAATCCACGCTCTAGAGTTGTTACTACAGTTTGGAAGGGATGTGTTTCCGACGATGTGCGTTGCATATAGACTACTTCTACTACTGACCATAGCATTTTCAATCGCAAGCTGTGAAAGGTCAATTTCAAAACTTAAATTAATAAAAACACACCTCAGGTCTTCTATGTCACAAGAACGACTGACTAACCTTGTTTTAATCAGTATTGAAAAGAATTCATCACCGGGGATGTAACAAGTGAAGTAGTTCAAGGGTTTTGTGACAGGAGATCCAATTTAGGGAATCGAACTTAATAAATGTGGGTATGTGGCTGACCGCTGAGACTGAGTGCTGACATATTACATATATATTTAATTTGAATAAAGATTTTACGTCATGTTTTCCATACAGGTTATATTATGATTAGATCACGACTCTGGTGATCGAGTGAAATGGCGAGTCATGACCGCCCACGCTTTCCGGCATGGCACATGATTGATTGATTGATTGATTGATTGATTGATTGATTGATTGACTGAATAGTAGCCTAACTTCTTAAACATATGATACAAAGTCTACAATTCGGTTTCCGATCGTCAAAATAGGCTAAAAGTTCCACACGGCAATGTGCAATTCAAAAATTTCCTGGGGGAAAGGGAGAGGGGGCAGCGTAGAAGTCCGAAGGAAAAGCATGCTGAGTGGAGGTTGTCCGCAGACTGATTGCGCCTGGTTTGTACGGAGAGCGATCGGTGGCAAGCGAAATGCCCAATATATACATTGGCACCTTTCCGTCTTGACAGACGATAGTTTGGTACATTGTGCTTCAAAAAGGCTTAATAACTACGACCCATGGCGGTGGCAAGTGTGGCTGGTAAGGCCAATTCTTGCTGCAAATGTTTGCCCACAGTAGGTGCATGTGAAAACATGGTCATTTCCACCATTGTGCACCATCTTACGTCTCTCACGTTCTGTGTGTGCTTTATCTGCAATCATTTTCTCCTTTGTCTTTATTCCATTTCTGATAGTTGCCCTCCATGCGACACGTTCAGTGGCGACTTGCTCCCAATGTGCATTATCATTGACTGTATCAGTTCCAATATATGTAAGTGAGGAATTAAAGCAGCCATGAGCTGGACGTGGCTATTCCTAGGGCGAGCCCAGTCTCAGAGCAAGATGTGCCAGCTCTGCAATTATGGAAGCCTCCTTGGATAGTAAGGAATGTCCATTGTCTGCCCCTGCCTTCCATTGAGGGTTGACCGTTATGCCTTTGACCGTTCTACCTTGACCAGCTGAAATGTGGGCGAAACCACAACAGTAAGAGTCTAACGTCTCTCGAAACCTCCAGGACGGTTAACCTGATCAAAAACGGTGCCGAAGCCAGATGTGCAGGCCTAAGGGTGGCAAATCGAAACTGGCACAATGCAATAACGTACGAGTGAAATGTCCCACGTGCCCGGAACAGCTCTGACT
The DNA here is from genome assembly GCA_963921405.1 of Cepaea hortensis. NCBI lineage: Eukaryota > Metazoa > Mollusca > Gastropoda > Stylommatophora > Helicidae > Cepaea > Cepaea hortensis. Next base: position 6,015,238 of record OY992896.1, read on the forward strand.
ATCTAGTTTTCCGAATGTCCTTCATGTCCGGAATAGCTCTGACTAGCTAGTTTTTCTAATGTTCGCCGTGCTAGGAACAGCACTGACTATATAGTTTTCCGAATGCCCTGTGTCCGGAACAGCTCTGACTAGATAGTGTTTCGGTACAACGACTAGCACATGTCCGAATCGAAAGCTCGCTGAGTGGATACTGTCTGAGAACGAAATGCCCAATACATTGAAGTGAGGAATTAAAGCAGCCATGAGCAGAACGTGGCGATTCCCTCGGTGAGCCCATCACCAGAGCGCCATGTGTCGGCTCTGCAACTATGGAAGCCTCCCTTGGATGGCAGATAATGCCCATGGACTGTCCCTGCCTTCCATTGAGGGCTGATCATGAAGTATTCGACCGCTCTAACTTGACCAGCTGGGATGTGGACGGCACCACAAAAGTGAGAGTCATCCAGGAATGCTAACCTGATCAAAAACGCAAAAGTCGGATGTATTGGCTTAAGCGTCTAGGCCCAAGGGTGCATAAAAATACACCGCAATTACATCTGAAAAAAACAAAACAAAACAAACACTCCGAATGGACGCAGAAGAAGAAGAAGATATGCTATTGATACAGTGTTTTTGTTCTTCTACTCCTCCTTCTCATCTTTTCTTATTCTTCTGTTCCTCCGTATTCTTCTTCTTCTTCTTCCGATAATTTTTATTTCTGACGTAATTGGGTTCTGTCAGTTTATAGCAGAGGGACATTTTAGACTTTTAACTGACGATGTTTGTTGCCAGGGTCAGCCTTCCCCATGCATGAACAGCCCAATACATGCACGTCGACCCTAAATAATGACGAACCTCCCTTAAAAGAGGGACGAAGGAAGGAAAGAGAGAGAGAGAGAGAGAGAGAGAGAGAGAGAGAGAGAGAGAGAGAGAGAGAGAGAGAGAGAGAGAGAGAGAGAGAGAGAGAGAGAGGTAATAGGCTTGCACATAAAAAAAAAAAACAAGACAACGCCCCATAAAAAACGTTAGGACAAGCAAAGCATGCAATTGGTCGCCCACTGCAAACAACGACTTGTTGAAAGATTCCAATCTGTGAATAGCAACGCTGTGACACTGAAAGGCGAAGAAGTTGTTATTAAATGTTTTGCACTTCCCAACAGGTGATACTAAAATGTGTGCATGCACGGCGCTTGTAGTTAGGGAATTACTTTTTAAAGGTCTAGAACTGTTGGATGCCCTATATTAGCTGTTTTGCTGCGTACTGTAAATGCATGTTTGAAGCTGGACCGTGTTTTACACGGGTCAAGACGCTGGAGCACCTCTGTGTGATGAGGCATATACACACACTGAGTTCTTCGCAGATGTGAAGTTCCAGGATCTGTTTGGCACACCTCAGGTGTTTCTTCGCTGTGAGAGCTCTGCAATACAGATCTCATGCTGCGGAACCAGGTCTGGATGAAACACGTATCTCAGCTGGTACAAGACAGCTCTCTCTCTCTCTCTCTCTAGGGCTCTGATGACCTACACATCAATGTATTGGAGCAAAAGCTGCCTTTTATAGGGTTATCAGGCGACCAACCCAGGCAAGGATTCTGCATCGAATCTGCACACTTCTGAAGCAGCTTGCAAACATGCATTTACAGTACGCATCAAAAGGCTACTACAAGGTATCCAAGAGTTAGAAATTATCTCCCTGGAACTGCTACAGCTGACCCGCAGCTTCACAAGAATTGATTGGCTGCCAAGAGGAGACAATTCAACAGCTGTGACATCAACATCGACAATCAGTAGAAGAAAGATAGGGCGTAACTAGATATTTTCCAAAGTTATACAAGAAGAGATAAATACAACAATATTCAAAAAGAAATCTATTGAGAAGCTTTGAATAATTAAACAGGTACTGAAAATTAAATATGCATTCATTCAGTAGCATGTCCTGTACAGATCCTCGCTCCCATATCAACCTTCCGGAAAACCTCTCGATCATATGCAAGATGTCCCGGGCGTATGTTGCAATGGGAAAGATGCATTGTCTTAAAAATCTAATTTTTGTAATGAAATCTGTCCCTCTCCACAATTTATTCAGTTGTTTGTTTAAATATTGAGCACAACCTACTACTGGCAACGCTAATCGTATTCTGGTATGAACCTAAGGCTTGAGTTCGTCATTAGTGCATATCCCTGACCGGATCCGGAAACAAGCCCCGGATCACTGGCGTGTGAAGCGGGCGTGTAACCACGCTGCACACGCCAAATTATCACAACAGAACACCACAACGCTACCCATCGTAGGCTATGCTCAAGATTGCCCAATCGCCGCGACTGACGTCCGTCAATCGATGTGGACCCGAACGATCAGGACTTCTCACTGGCAAGGAACACCAGGCCTCCTAAAATCCAGTGAGCAATAATCAAATTGACTATTTGGTTGTTTCGGGATTTGAAATTTAAATATTGAGCACAACCCACTACTGGCAACGCTGATCGTATTCTGGTATGAACCTAAGGCCTTTTAGGAGGCTGCTTGTTGGTCTAGATAGAGCACTGTTATGAGTTGTATTACATGTAGTGGAAAGCCCATATTTCTCATGATTTTCCAAAGTTTCTGATGTTGTATACAGTCAAATGCCTTTGAATAGTCCACAAAACATGAGAATAGGTTTACATTAAATTTCTGCACTTTTCTATTATTAAATGCATGTCGAGTATGTGATATCTTGTTCCTCTTCCTTGTCTAAATCCGGCTTGAACCACGTTAATTTCTTCTTCCATTTTCTTACGAAGTCTTCCCATTATGATTTTTAGTAGAATTTTACTTGCATGACTGATTAGGGCAACAGTTCTATCAATCAATCAATCATGTGCCATTCCGGAAAGCGTGGGCGGTCATGACTCGCCATTTCACTCGATCACCAGTGTCATGGATCAGCTCAGTGTTCCTGTCTCGTCCATGCCATGTGGCCAAGCCATCCAGGTATTTTCCTCTCGGTCTGTTCCCCTCGATCTTGCCAGTTGTCACTAAGTTCTCCAATCCATTTCTTCTCATAACATGTCCAAAAAATTTTGACTGTCTACGTCTAATTTCTCTAATCAGTTTACGATGTTCATTTGTCTCCTGTAGTACTTGGTCATTGGTTTTCCTGTCTGTCCATGGTATTCTTTGCATTTTCCCCAGAAACCACATTTCTGCAGCCATCAGATGCTTTTCAGCTTGACTGCTCATTGTCCAAGTTTCACATCCATACAAAAGAACAGGCTCTATGTATCCCCTCAACACTCTTTTCCTCGTTTCAATTGACATCTTTTTATTGGTCAGAATGTTTTTCATCTTGCTAAAGGCTACTTTCGCCATCCATCCATCTATAGTTGGTGCATAATTTCAGGTTGCCCTCTTTGAGTATTGGAATGAAGATAGTAACTTCATTTCCTTGAACATTTTGTAATCTCTTCCAGTCTTATGATACTGAAGATATAAAACAGAGGGGTCGTTGAGCCTGAGGAATTAAGGCTGCCTGGCTAATGCAGTTGCCGCGAACTGTACAGGTTAGGATTTTCCTTTTTCCCCCAACAGCAAAAAATCCCACACCTTACTGAAGGATCGAACCTGGCATTCTAGCCACTCCTCACTGAAGATATAAATAGTCTAAATAAAGTTGTTAGGAGAACAGTAGATAAATCCAAGAAGCAGGAAGACTTAGTTAAGGGAAACACACTGAAGATAAGAATAAAAGATACCCAATTAAAAAGGAAAAACTTAACATATAACCATGTCAATTAAAACTGTTATTGTGTAAACAGGGAGATCTCATATTTGTATGTAAAGGTATATGAGCGTACACACACGTATCTGTAATGAACCTGTTATATATTTAAAAGGTTCTAACTGACATGGTTATATGTTTAGAGTTTTATTTTTAAATTACCTTTTTTAAATCATTATTTTGTGTACTTTTCCATAAACTAAGTATTTTCCTATTTCATTGGCACTAATGCTGATATAAGAAATCTTGGTTGATTAGGAAGGAAGCCTGTTTTAACACTGTTTGTGGCACTTGGAGTATTACCAGCTAAACCCACTTTACATATGCTATTATAGCGATTTGTACCGTACGTAATCTTGTAGATGGGCGGAACTCAAATATCTTGTCCCATTTCTTTAAAATGGTTGACACTGATTTTAGAGTTATGTGGATTTTGAGAAGAGAAAGAAAAAAGGTGATGTTTTTCAAGCTGCATATTCATCATGGTTGCTTATCACAGTATAAGGAAGAGACCAGTGAAGTGTACGTGACGTGACAAAAGAAGAGATAGAATAGAGAAATCAGCCCTATGTGGAACAATTAGCACATGAGAGGCAGAGGATGGTAGAGATAGAGTATATGGACATGTTAAACAGCTGAGTAACAAACAATAACAATATAAGCAACATAAACTTCATAAAAAAATCAGATGACATAAGTTTGGAGAGTTTTGATCACAGAGGTCTGTTCCAGGCCAGGACCTGAAGAAGTTGTAATTGTGCTTCTGCCACCAGCTATTGCACACAGAATTCTCTATCTACATGCACATGCTGTGTTGGCTTCATGTCCATGAAACTTGCATCAACCAAACTGATATTTTAACTACAAGTACAGCATTATTCAATATATCAGCTTAACACATTCAATATACAAGATTTTCTTATTGGCTCAACAGTATTTGACTCATACAATTCTTAATCAATCAACAACATCCTTATAACAAACATAAATTAACTTTATTGCCACCGGTATACAAATGAACTCAAAGATAAAAACAATGCCAGCATGCTAAATAAGCATATCACAGTGTCCGTACATCAATAATTGATAATTACATGCCATTCAGAACTTTGGCATAAAATAACACTTGAAGCTATCCCATTACAGTTTATTCCATTTTCTAAACAATAACTAAAAATTTGCTGCAAGTTTCTAACATGTCTAAACAAAGACAATTATTGTGGTATATACCAACTCCATCAAGAATAAACTCTATGCATTGGCACGCTGAAAGGACTTTGTCATAAGTAATGATGAATTATTTTTCAAAATTCACATATCCTTTTACAGGACATTGCTGTCAACATCAGCATCTTTCAGCCGATTGTTGATTTCTTGGCAAGATTACGCTCAGTAGTTTGCCATTGCTTTCTGAGCGGCCAGCTCAATTATCCCGCAGGTCACCTATGTGGGTAGAACCGCTTCCAATTCTCACGTGCTGCTTTACCCTGCGTATGATTATTGAGAAAATGGTGTAACCCCTCGGCCAGAGAGACCGGCTATGATGAATTAGTTATAGAAATTTAAGTGAATTTTTAAATGTCTGTCAGTTTAAGTGGGTGTATAAGTACATAGAGGCTATAATATCATCAGTGACACATACATTTAGTCTGGCATTATGTATACAAGAAGAAACTGCTCCATGGAGCAGAAGACATGGTTATAGTGATTGTACCCATGGACTACAATCATCACACATGAAACTGTCCATTGGTGATCCAGTCTCCCTCACAAGGGGGCTCTCAACTCAATGTAGGAACTTGGTGGTACCAGCAAGGGTCCAATGTGCAAACACCAAACAATTATAAACAATGTATTCCATGTTGCTTCTTCAATTTCTCGGCTTGGCAGCGTTTACAGTCATCAGACAAATTAATGTGTTCTGTACTATCTAGATCAAGGGGCAAGAAATCTAAAGGACTCTGTATTGTTGGGGTTGTCAAATTTGCAGGTGATTTAAACAGCAGCTTGTCTTTGAAAATCCGTGGTATGGGTAACATGTTGACACGGTTCTCACGCCCAGGAGATGTCCCTACAGCAGACGATACTGTCACAAAAGCCAGCCTGAGCAGAGACGCCGGCTGTGCAGACATCTCATCAAGCAGATCCAGGCACTGGCTTTGGTTATTTTTTTTCAGAACTGCACGAACAATCTTTTTATACATCAGTGATGACAGGTCAGATTTGGAAAGATACATAATGTCTATGAAATGATGGGCGAGGGATATATTTCCGCTTAACAGTGCTGTACACAAAGGTGACATGTCAAATATGGAATTAGTATGTAAGAAATACTGAAAACACTTGTCTGATCTGACAGATCTTGGTCCTGTACCACTTGTAAAATATTTATTGATTGTGAGAAGGTCATTGCAGAGTAACATTCTATGGAATACCTCAGCCTGTAAATAAGACAAACAGGCACCCCGAAGAAGAAACTGTGACAGGCAGCCGTTTACACGTTCGATAAAACGCGTAGGTTTGTAATATGACAGTGCTGTTTTGGACCTATCAGTTTTACTAACAACGTTAACATCAGCGCCTGCATCAAAAAGTAGCTCTATAACCGTGTAGTTGCATCTGTTTGTAGCCAACATTAAAGGTGAGATGCCGTCTATGTTTTGCCAGTTAACGGCACTGCCTGCTTTAACTAGACAGGCTACAATATCTTCAGCCATATAGTTACAGACTTTATGATTGATTCTGTCTATTGCATATAGTAAGGCCGTATTGCCATTGTTGTCTGTCATATTCACATCACAGCCTTGGTTTATCATCTCACTCACCACAGCTACATTGCTGTATCTCGCTGCTTGCATCAGAGCTGTCAATCCATCGTTATTTTGTGCATTGAGAAAATCTTTGTCTTTAGCATATCTCATAATAGTTTCAGCACTTCTATGCCATTCTTTCTGGACAATACAGAATACCTTTGGACACCTAACATGAAGATGAGCATTGCACTTGCAATCTTGATAGGTAGAATATAAAAGGGCAGTATTACCATCTTTGTCCCTACTATTCATGTCAGCCCCATAGTCTAGTAGTAACTGTAGCAGATCTGTACTGTCAACTGTTAAAGCTGCAAACATTAATGGTGATATGTGACCATGAATATTAGGTGGAGCTCCATTTTCTAGCAGTACCTGAACTATTTGTAGGCGAGATGAGGGACACATATCTCTAACAAGAACCATATACAGAGGAGTATAACTACCAAATGAGGATGTAATAATCTTATTGACATCTGCTCCTTTCTGAATAAGACATTTAGCAATGTCTCCATTTCTGGACCGAGGTAATAATTGTCCACAAGGATATTCCTTTGCAATTCCAAATATAATGTCACAAATATGGCTCACAATTTCAACATTTGCTTCGGACACTGCCAACATTAACAGATCATGCCTATTTTCTAAAATATATTGTTGAGTTTCAGACCTGAAATGCTCCAACAGGAAGTTCAAGCGCGTCACACTTTCTAAATGTATAACATTGGGTACAGCACTCTCAATGTCAATATTTGCACCATGTTGCACTAGGAGTCTAGCACAGTCCATGTGGCCACGAACAAAGGCCAATTCTGCTGCTAAGTAATGCAGTTTCCTATCAGGATTAATAGCTCCAAATTTCACCATCACCTCAATGAGATCATAACGACCTGCTCCTGCTGCCATAATTAAAGGGGGCCGTCTAAATATTGTACCTGTGTTATTAAAATCAGCACCATGCTGACAGAGCAACTCAACCAGAGGATAACTGCCAACTCTAACTGCCTCACACAGAGGGAAAACTGATGACCCACCATTCACATCAGCTCCTAATTCCAACAGTCGTTTGACCATTGCAATTTTACGTTCATTAATAATTTGGTCAAATGTGTGCTGAAAAAAATGTGTGTAGGAATTACTGACCATTCTGGTCTTAACTTTCTCATCTAAGCCAGCACAGTCCAAAAATGTATCAAGCAATTTCACATCACACGCTTCAACTGCAATGTCAAGAGGTGACGCAGTGCTATTCTCATACACTGGTTTACATTGCATATACTGATTGAACATCTTGAATAACTTTTTAAACATGTCTTCTAAAGCTTCTATTTCATGATTCTTGCAGGCAAAGTTCTGCATTTCCATCCCTTGATTGGACATATTTGAAGATTTCTGAAAATGAAGCTGAAGTAAACTGTCAGCTGAGCGAATATCAGACCCTTGCACCGCCTTCATTAAAGCTGTATAGTATTCTTCTGCTGATTTACTCAGGTCTGCAGCAGTGAGTTCTAACATCCTCCGTGATTTTTCCAACCTAAGATATAAGAACAAGGACTTCAAACTCATGTGCAATTCTCTGTATTTCACATTCATCAAGTAAAAGTAAACAATTCTTACTTTATCAAGATCAACGTCATCATCAAATGCCATGTTATATGGCCGAATGGATAAGAATGTGTATACTTAAAAACAGCCGGTGTGCTGATACCGAGATAAGGGGTTCAACCCTTACACCGGACAACTTGACATTTTGGTGTCACACTGTTGACCTATCGTCCTTGACTTGGGGATGTAAAGTACAAGTAACTCTGAAGTCGGAGTGGGTTCGCATGATGGCGAGGGACACTGTTAATAGGAAAAACTAATCCATACGCAAAATTCAGTCCATCTACTACTGGAAGTAAAGTGTATGGACTACGCTTGAGTTCAAAGCGAGCGAGAAAAAAGAATGCCATGCCAGCTGGCAGGGCACTTGATGATGATGTCAGCTGACGTAGGGGTTCATATCTCTTTGGTGTTCAGGATCATTCCCCCCCCCCCCCCCCCCCCCCCCCCGATCTTGCCAGTCATCACGATGTTCACCATTGCCTCTCTTCTAATCACATGACCAAAGAAAGCTCTTTCTTATAGTTGTATATAATGTTCAAGTTTCATTAGCCTCTTTCAAGCAATCGTCGTTACTCTGGCAGTCCAAGAAATTCGCAACATTCGTCTCAGGAACCACATCTCTGCTGCTTCCAAGTTCTTCCTTAGTTGTTCATTTACATTCCAAGATTCACTGCCAAATAGCAAAACAAGTTCTATATGTAGCACTTCTGCACTTTCTTTCTTACATTCAGTAATAGCGACTTATTGCATACTATTCATTTTCAAAATGCAGCTTCTGCCTGTCCTATTCTGCTCTTAAACTCCGTTGTTCACCTTCTGTCTGATGTTATAAATGCTTCTTAGTATTTAAAATTATCCACTTGATTAAGAATTTTCCCTTCTATTTTCCATTTCCGGTTAGCGGGGTAGGGGTATGCCCTATCAAAGGAGATGTAAGACGCCTCCTTTCCTCCGTTAGTCTACGGGACACCCTTGGGCAAGGTGGAGTACCCGTTTAGCTCCCCGATCAGGGTTACGTGAAGCCATGGAAGCAGGTGGTGAATGGAGTGTGAGAGCAGCCGACAGATTGTTGTTGGTTATGGTCTTGCACTCTGCGGCGATAGGCAGATGATCTCATCAGTAGAGGTAATGGCTATGACCACCGACTAGTACAGTCACTGTCCAGAAGGAAAGCAATGGCAAAACTACTTTCTGCAAAACTTGCCAAGAAATCATAGCAACCATGAAAGAAAATATAATAAGAAAGAGATCTGGTGGCTAGACCCCCAGGCCAGGCAATCAGATAACACTGGGGAACAGTGTGACACAGGGACCAGTACTAGTAATCGTGATGACGGAGTTAATCCTGACTGTGTTACCAAGGAAATCCTTTGTGTCAGACTAAGAAACAGAGTGAGAATAGCAACGTGGAATGTGAGAAGTCTGTATGAGGAAAAGCTTAAAGTAGTATGTGATGAGATTGAGAGGTTAAACATTCAAATTTTAGGAATTAGTGAACATCACTGGAGCAGCAAGGGACATTTCACAACTGAAAATGGAAGTCTTTTCATTTATTTTGGTAGAGACATCGGAGGCCAGAGTGGAGTGGCATTTTGTTTAGATAAGACAACTGCAAAAGCTTTAATGGGATATAATCCAGTTAGTGATAGAATCCTCACTATTAGACTTAAAAGCCGTCCAAAAAACACAACTCTTGTACAGATATATGGCCTACTTCAACAGCAGAGGAGGACGAAATTGAAGATTTTTACAACACACTGCAAGACACATTACATAAGATTAGTCATAATGATATAGCAATAATAATGGGAGATGTTAATGCAAAAGTAGGTGCAGGAAGAGCTGAAAATGAGAGACACGTTTTAGGAAAATTTGGATTAGGAAATAGAAATGATGCAAGTGACAAATTAATTGAATTTTGCGAAGAAAATGAGTTCACGATAGCCAACACGCTTTTTAAACAACATCCAAGAAGACTCTTCACATAAAAGTCTCCGGACAGTATTACCAAAAATCAGATAGATTATATTTTAATACAAAGAAGATGGAGATCAAACATAACATCTGCAAAAACCCTACGAAGTGCAGACTGTGATACAGATCATCAGTTATTAGAAGCAGATCTGAAATTAAAACTCAAAAAGCTTACCCGAGGACCAAGGCCACTTTTGATCTCACAAAAATACCAGATGCATACAACATAGAAGTTAGGAATCGCTTTGGGGTCTTGATCTTTGTACAAGAAGAAATGACACCTGAAGAACTGGCAGTACAAGCTAGAGATATCTTGATAACTGCAGCCAAAGATTTAATTCCGACCAAGAAAAAGCAACTTAAGCCATGGATTACATCAGACACGTTAGAATTAATAAAACGAAGTGAGCTGAAAAAGAAAGGCGATGAATCCGATAACAGCAGGATGAAGTATAAATCTTTAACTCGAGAAATAAGAAAGAACACAAGAAAGGACAAAAATCAATACATACAAGATTGCTGTACCAGAATAGAGCAATGTCATAAGACTGGAAGAGATTATGAAATGTTCAAAGAAATGAAGTTATTGACAAGAAATGTTCAACCACAATTGAATGTTATCTGTGACAAGATGGGAAATACCTTAACAGAATCTAGGCAAATTCTAGAAAGATGGCAGGAGTACTGCAGTGGAATGTATGATATGAGTGACAGTGAGGATATGAATGAGATACATGAGCCAATGACAGCAGAGACAGATCCTGAACCCTCATTAGATGAAATTGCTTGGGCTATAAAGAACCTGAAGAATGGTAAATCACCTGGATGTGATGAAATACCAGCTGAACTAATTAAAGCGGGAGGAGAAGAAAGTATACACATATATCATGCATTATGTAAACAGATTTGGAAATATGGTATATAGCCAAAAGATTGGAAGAGAACTATCTTCATTCCAATACCAAAAAAGGGCAACCTGATATTATGCACCAACTATAGAACTGTTGCCCTGATCAGTCATGCAAGTAAAATTCTATTAAAAATCATAATGGGAAGACTTCGTAAGAAAATGGAAGAAGAGATTAACGTGGTTCAAGCTGGATTTAGACAAGGAAGAGGAACAAGAGATCACATATTCAACATGCAATTAATAATAGAGAAGTGCAGAGAATTTAATGTAAACTTATTCTCATGTTTTGTGGATTATTCAAAGGCATTTGACTGTGTACAACATCAGAAACTTTGGGAAATCATGAGGAATATGGGCTTTCCATCACATGTAGTACAACTCATAAAAATGCTCTATCTAGACCAACAAGCAGCAGTTAGAATAGATGGTGAAACATCAGATTGGTTTGACATCAAACAAGGAGTCCGCCAGGGCTGCGTGCTGTCACCCTATTTGTTTAACCTGTACGCCGAAAATATAATGAGAAATTTAAGAGATGATATAAATAGGGAGCTATATGAAGCCCTAAATATCGGCGGTCATGACATACCAGAGATTCAATATGCTGATGATACAGTATTACTATCCACAACACAGAATGGCATAGAAAACCTCATAGCCTCAACCCAATTGAATAGTGAAAATCACAATTTATATCTTAACATAGCAAAAACAAAGATAATGCATACAGACAAAACTACTATGGAGAAAGAAATATACGTTAATGGGGAAAAATTGGAGGTGGCGGAAAATTTTGAATATCTTGGGTCACTGATTACCAACAATGGTGACACAATGACAGAAATTAAACTACGACTATCAATTGCTCGTCAAAGACTAAAATAGCTGAATACATTATGGACTGGGACAGACAGAACTACAAAAATTAGATTTTTAAGAGCATGCATCTTTCCCATTGCAACATACGCCTGTGAGACTTGGACACTTACTAAACAAGCTGAACAGCGCATAAATGCCTTTGAATATAAATGTTATAGACGAGTTCTAAGAATATCTTGGGTAAAGAAAAGAACAAATGCATCCATACTTCAAGAATTGAATATTGAAGAAGGTTGGCTATTAAAGACGATAAAACAAAAAAAATTGAAATATTTTGGTCACTTGAAACGTCACGAAAGTTTGGAGAGAACAATAATGGAAGGATATATGCCTGGGAAGAGAGGAAGGCCAAAGAGAAGGTGGGTGCAGGATGTGGTGGATGATCTCCAGATGGGTGTATCAGACGTGGGACATCTTGCTTATGATCGAGAGGTTTTCCGGAAGGTTGTTATGGGAGCGAGGTTCTGCAAAGGACATGCTACTGAAGGAAGGAATGTTCCATTTCACATTTCGGTGTCACACTTTTCTTTGATATCACCATTGTTACTGTTTTCTTGATAATCATGGAGTCCGTTCTTTACTACAATGTCCAACAATTGTTGTAAATGTTTTGCATTATCATTCACCAATACTGTGTCATCTGCATAGCACATATTCATATTATAATCTCCAACTAGTATTCCAGGCTTCTCTTTGATCTCTTTCATTATTACTTCGCTATAGAGAGAGGAGAGATTCGGTGACAAAACACATCCTTGTCATACTCCTAGGTTCCCGGGAAGGTTAACTCGGTCAACAAATGTCCGCAGAAGTCGGATGTGTCGGCCTAATGGCGCAAGAACGCAGCTCTGCTGTAAACAGGCACCTTGGTGTAATCTATGAAACACAAATATATCTCTTTGGTGTCTCTATTGATCTTTCTATTAGTGCTCGTAATTTATATATTGCATTGATTGTACCCTTTCCTTCCACTAATCCATACTGTTATGCACCAATTTCGATTGTTATTTTCTTTATTGATCTTCTCATTATAATTCTGAGTAGAAGCTTAGTGACATGGTTTATGACCGGGGTGGGCAAACTACGGACCACATGCGGCCCGGCAATTCATATTTTACAGCCCTCGAGGGCATTTAGAAATAAAAATCTTAACTTCGTGTTTAAGTTATTTTGTTGAATTTTACAGAATTTCATGTACTGTTATGATTGTTTTAAAATTTTTTTCTAATTTTATATCCTTGTAAGCAGTCCTTGCCCTCCGTAATGTAATTCTAAAATGCGAATTTAATGACTTTAATGCAGAGAAATATTTATTGACATGTAACAAATTTAATAAGGATGATTTCATAAAAAACATATATTTCTCCGGTGAATAAATGATTTATATTGCAAGAAAATATTAAATTTAAAAGTGTTTAGCTATCATAAATTATTTCCACATTTACAATGTTCAAATTAATTTATTTGTTGTAGTAGTCTTGATATATTTCAGAAATTTATTCTGAGTTTACTACTTATTTACCGAATATTTTATTTTCACACACAGCCAGAAGTAGATTTTGTTTCATTTCCTTTTTAAAGTTTTGTAAAATTCTACTAAAACAATGAGTGCCAGGATCCAAATGATGCTGTATGTAGCCAGGGCGCAGTGTTGGGGTGAACGCCAAACCTTGCATTAAATATCTCAAAGGCTCGTGAATACATAACCTCTGCAGCAAAAGTCCAACTCCTGGCCTTCACATGGCGGAACTGTTTAAACTAACAGGAGAAGGGGCGACAGCGAGTTTCTGGTGCCAAAAAATAACCAGCATGCTCTAGATGTGTATGCACATACATGCATGCACAGACATGTGTGTGCACGCATACACATCTAAACTCGAGTGAGACCACAGTCTGCTCTAGCAAAGGAAAGGTGCTAAAGACGGAGGCAACCAGCCAGGAGGCGCACCACAGAAATCAGGATGCCACGCAATTATGCAAAATTTTATGTCGACTACTGCTAAATGTTATGGTGCTTGGCCTGCTGTGGACCCCCAGGCAGGTGCAGTGCTGGGCCCTATGTCTCGAAAGGGTCCAACCACAACTACTGGAGGTCCTTCTCAGGTGTCCTGTGGCGCCAGGGGACCTGAGAATAGAACGGCTGGCCAAACTAAACAAAGACTTAAAATAATGCACTGGAATGCGGAGGGAGTCAGCAACAAAAACATAGAATTAGAAAACATCTTGGACCAAGAAAAAGTAAGCATATGTTGCTTGCAAGAAATCCACCTCAACGAAAATATAGCCTTCAAAATAAGAGGCTACCAGTGTTACCGATTTGACTGAAAGTACAGGCGAAAAGGTGGGATACTTACCCTTGTAAAAAATAACATCACTGCTTCCCAAATCAAAATCTACATGGAAGGGGCTGAGTATCAGACACTTAAACTTTAGACAGCAATACAGACCTACATATTACTGCTGTCCAAGTGACCGCCCACAGGCACTGGACACACTACCATTAACAGAAAAAAATGATTGTGTGTGGCGATTTCAACAGCCTGAAAGAGACAGAGAGACTGAAAGACTGGCAGGATGAGAATAGATTCATCTTGATTAACAAGCCGTCCGACCCACATACTTTCTACTCGAGATCATGGCACACTACAACTACACCTGACCTGGCTTTTCATTCACCAGACCTGGAGTGGAACATTACACGAATTGTTGGGAAACAACTTGGTGGCAGCGACCATCGGCCAGTCTTTCTAACTGTAGAAAATGAGCTTGTAAGTGAAAGCAGCACCCTCTCGAGGTGGAACTACAAGAAAGCAGACTGGACAATGTACAAGAATCGCACCAGCATACTGGTTAGAAACCTGAACACTGAGAAAGACATAAATAAAGTAGTTGAAGAGTTTGGGAAATGCATACTACAGGCAGCGCGAGAAACAGTACCAAGAGGAGCCCGTAAACAATATAAACCCTACTGGAGTAGTGAACTGGAACAGTTGTATAATGATGTGGAAGTGTGTAGAAAGCAAGCAGAGGCAAAGAGCACCACAATAAATTCCAGCATGCAAAAGCCAAATTTCAAAGGACCAAGCTGCAGGCTAGATGGAAAAGCTGGCAGGAGAAAACGGAGTCTCTGAACTTTGAAAGAGACACAAGGAAATTGTGGAAGCTAATAAAACAACTTAACAATGAGGGCACAGGGCGAAAC
Source organism: Cepaea hortensis (assembly GCA_963921405.1). NCBI lineage: Eukaryota > Metazoa > Mollusca > Gastropoda > Stylommatophora > Helicidae > Cepaea > Cepaea hortensis. Next base: position 6,030,361 of record OY992896.1, read on the forward strand.
TCAAAAATTGCACTACATAAAGATGGAAACATCTTAACAAGAAAGCAAGCAGTTGACCATTTTGCGGACTCATTCGCACAAGATAACAATATCGAAATTAGTCCAGAGAAATAACAAGAGATTCAAGAGAAATGGCAACATACAGAACAGAAGGAAATAGTACATGAGATTCTGGAGGCACCCATCACAATCAGCGAACTGGAACAAGCCATATCAAAACTAAAAATGAGAAAGTCACCAGGATCTGGTGGTATCTCCAATGAAATGATCAGGAACCTAGGGACAGAGGCCAAAGCAAAGCTGTTGCAGATCTTCAATAACAGCTGGACCTTAGGCAGTGTTCCACAAGCCTGGAGAGAAGCAATCATGATACCCCTCCTAAAATCATGGAATGATTGTTCCATTGCCTCTAGCTACAGACCTATTAGCCTCACCAGCTGTCTCTGTAAAACACTAGAGCGCATCATCAATCACAGACTGCAGTGGTACATTGAAAGGAAAAACATCCTTGTGCCACAGCAGGCTGGCTTTAGGCAGTGCTACTCTACGGAAGATCAGACAACCTACCTCTCTCAAGAAATTGAGGATGCATTCCATGCCGAAAGCTGGTGCTTGTGGCATGGATAGATCTGAAGAAAGCTTTTGACAAAGTTTGGAAAGAAGGTCTGATGAAGAAACTGACAAACTGCAAAGTCAATGGAAGAATGTACTAATGGGTGAAAGCATACTTGCACAACAGAAGAGCCCGAGTACAGATAGATGGACTGCAAAGAAAGTACTACTGCGTCACAGTGTTCCCCAGGGCGGAGTCTTGTCCCCCATACTTTTTCTAATCTTCATCAATGAAGAATGATCTACCACATGGAATCAAAGTGGCAATGTATGATGATGACCTGGTTCTATGGAGCACATATGAACATGCATCAGTGGCCACCAGATTGCTACAAAGAGCTGTAGATACATTTGTTGCATGGGCAAATAGATGGTGTGTGATGTGTCACCATAAACAATAACAAGTGCAGCACTACCCTATTTACACTCTCTCCAAAACAAAAGGCAGGGATCATTCAGATAAATAGAACACCCCTAAGAGAAGATAAAGAACCAACATACCTTGGAGTAACATTTGATGGCAGGCTGACATGGGGAAAGCACATCAACATAGCAGTAGCAAAAGCCAGAAGGAAAATAGCCATCCTGAGAAAGCTAAGTGGAAGCACATGAGGAGCCAGTGGGAAAATACTTAGCAAAGTTTATCAACAGAGCATACAACCACATCTGGAATATGGGTCAACTGTGTGGTGTTCAGCATCAAAAACCACACTACAAGAGCTGGACAAGGTGCAAAATCAAGCACTTAAATCCACAGGAGAGATGAGATCAACCCCTATAGTGGAAATGGAGAAGATGGGGAGGACACAAGCACTGAGTGAGTGCAGAGGTACGAAAACACTAATACAAGCAGAAAAGTTCCTCAGCTTTCCAGGCCACCCTATGAAGAACCGATTTGAAAACATAGCTATGGGGTGGTTGAAAAGAAGTTTTATCCACCATGCCAAACGACTCTGCAGAGAAATCACCGATCTGCCCATAGTTGGTATCCCCCTAACAAATATTCCAGAGTGAACTCCATGGAAAGATGAACACAGACTATCATTACAAATCCAGACAAAAGTGAGAATAATATTTGACAAGGAAGAACAGAACAGTGTGCAGCGCAGAACAGCCACTCTCAGCTTCCTTGATGAAGAATACCCACAGGACCTCTGGATCTGAGTCTACACAGATGGGTCAGCACAAAATGCTGTTCGAAATGGAGGAGCGAGCAAGTACATAGAATACCCAAATAATACTAGGGAACCACAGCCAGAATACCGACAGGAAAGTAGTGCCATAACTATGATGCTGAAATTGAGGCAATCAAGATAGCAACAGAGAAATTACTAAATACCAGCAATGGTACACAACCTGTGATGCTATTCACAGATACAAAATCAGTACTCAAGGCGCTCCTGTCTGGGAAATTGCCAGTACTGAGGACACTACTTTCTGAACTTAGCAGTCAGCATAAGGTCACCATACAGTGGATACCATTCCACTGTGGAGTACCCGGAAATGACAGAGCTGATCAATTGGCTAAGGAAGGAGCCAAAGAAGAACAGCATGATGTGTCCGTTACATACCACTAAAAGAAAAGAATGATCAAATCAGTCAGAAAGCCACCAAAACCTGCTCACAGATGACTACAAGGTTATGGACAGACCAGAACAAGTCATTATTCTGCACCTGAGAACAGGACACAATAGATTATGCAACCACATGTATACAACATTCAAGATTGGTGAAACAGCTATGGGCACATGTGGATTGGCGTCACCGATAGCGGAGCACATACTCCAAGACTGCCCAAAATATAACATACCTAGGCAAACCTTCTGGCCTAGAGATACGACAGTGGAAGATAAACTCTATGGACCGCTGTGTGAACTAAAAAAGACAGTTAAATTAATACAAGAGACAACAATGCAGTTATAGACATATTTCAGGTGAACGAAAGAAGAAGAATGGGTGCCACTAAAAAAAATAAGATTGAAGATGAATGCCGTGTTTTTAAGATGAATGGACAACTAAGTACTGTTTTATAAAAGTTGGTAGCAAATCAATTTGCTTGTGTCGTGAGTCAGTGGCTGTCTTCAAGGAGTACAATTTAAAAAGACATCAAACAAAACATTCTGATTTCGGATACAATTTGACAACCGAAGAGAAGGAAAGGAAATGCCTGGAGTTTGTGGAAAATTTGGAGAAACAGCAAACTGTTTTCACTAAACTGTCTTCAATTCAAGATGCTGCAACAGAAGCTAGTCTTGTGCTCTCACACAGAATTGTAAAACAGAACAAGCCATTTTCTGATGGCGAGGTCATCAATGAATGTTTGCTAGATGCAGCGAATATTATGTGTCCAGAATAAAAGAAAAAACAGATTTGACAACATTACTTTATCAAGGAGAACTGTGGTCAGGCGAGTTGACAAGATCAGTGACAATTTGATGCATAAACTTCAAGATGCAAGTAAGCAATTGTTGTGGTACTCTCTTGCATTGGATGATAGTACCGATGTACATGATACTGCCCAATTATTGACATTTATACGTGGAATAAACACTTTCAAACTCACTGAAGAGTTACTGAGTGTTGAGTCACTCAAAGACACAACCACAGGCCATGATATATTCAATGCTGTTACTAACTATTGAAATAACTGGGTTGGTTTGGAACAAGATGACAAGTGTTACAACTAACAGAGCTTGTGCTTTGACTGGAAAAAATGTAGGTCTGGTAAAGTTGATAAGTGATAAGATTAAAGCAAAATATCCTGACCACACATTATTACCTATCATATATATCAACTACCAGCACTAGCGTTACATCAAACAAGATTTGAAATGAGAAAGAGAGCGCCTGAGAAGAAAATGTATTGAAGACACTGTTCATTGTACATCACCATCATCATGTGCCATGCTGATAAGCATGGTAGTCATGTTTCACCATCTCACACGATCATCTGAATTATGGAACAGCTCAGTGTTCCTGTCTCGACCATGCCATGTGGCCAAGTCATCCAGGTTTTACTTCTCTGCCTTCCCCTTGTTCTTTTCCCCTCGATCTTGCCAGTTGTCACCAAGTGTTCTCCAATTTATATTTTATACTATACACAAAATTTTGTGAATAGTACGAGCCGCTATACACAAAAATTTGTGGTTGGTCACGTGATTATTTGGCTGGTCATATGATGTCTAACTTCCTTTTGACTACATTATTAATGTTTGTGGAACTATCATTGTGTTCTCGGTAGTGTAGTGGTTAGTATCTCTGCCTGTCACGCAGGAGACTGGTGTTCGACTCCCCGCCAGCAATTTTTTTTATTTTTTACATTTTTAATCAATCAATCATGTGCCGTCTCCACAATGAAGGTTGGCTGCAATGATTCTCTAACACTGTCTGTCTCTTGTCTTGACTTACATTCTGTCAGGCAGATGTTCGTCAATCTCTTGATGTTATCTTCCCACTTGTATCATTGTCTACCTCTTGCTCGCTTGCCCTCCAGTATGGTTTTTATAAGAGTATCATGTCTTTTAACATGGCTGAAATATTTCACTTGCCTCCTCTTTATTTCTTCCATCAACTCTCTCTTTATTCCCAGTTTTTCTAGAACCTCTGCATTTTATTGTTTTTGTTTCCATGAAATACGACATATTCGTCTGTATATCCACATCTCCATGGCTTTTACGCGATTTTCTAGTTGCTTGGTTTCAGAACTAAAATATATATCACTGTACGTATATTGTCTTTGTGAGGTTTGAAGAAAAAGAACTTGCAACAAAAAAAATGACAGAGAAGAAGAGAGAATAATAGTCTTCTTCAAATTTTTGTGAATAGGGGCTCGTACTATTCAAAATTTTTTTGGCCAAATAATCTTGTGACCAGCCACACATTTTTTTGTATAGGGGCTCGTACTATTCACAAAATTTTGTGAATAGGGGCTCCCTTTATTTCTTCTTATAACATAGCCAAACAATTGTGACTGACTTCATCTAATTTCTCTGATCAGTTTACGATTTTCATTTGTTTCTTCTAGGGCTCGGTCATTGGTTTTTCTGTCTGTCCATGGTATTCTTTGCATTTTTCCAGAAACCACATTTCTGCAGCCATCAGATGTTTTGAAGTCACAGGAAAATATTCATCCTACACCTCTCTCCCTCGGCAGTGTATAAAAGGTGATAACGGTGACATTCTCCCCGATACACGTTCAGATTCCCAGGCCAGTAGGAACATTTTTTCAAATTTTTATTTTCTCTTCATTGCTTTCATTTTTTCATCTTTCTGTTCTTCTCAATGTAGTTACCGGGGGGACTGGGGGGGGGGGGGGTCTTCTTCGTGGCTATGTGTTGTGTTTTGTGTGTGTATTTGTTTTTGTTTGCTGATGAAGGCTAGTCCTGTATGCATTGAAATTTAAAAGTAAAGCTGCACTACTTTGTGTCATTTTATAATGTTTACATTACCCTAGTAATAGTATCAGTATCAATTGTGTTGTGTCATGACAACACAATTTATTCACTAGGGCAATGAATGGTAATGAAAAACATCTGATGGCTGTGGACATGTGGTTTCTGAGGAGAATGCAAAGAACACCATGGGCAGACAAGAAACCAACGACCAAGTACTACAAGAAACAAATAAATATCATAAACTGATTAGAGACAGACGTAGACAGTCACATTTTTTGGACATGTTATCCTCTTGGAATGGACTCAGTGGCTGCCTGTATTATCGCTCTGTTTAGACTTTCCACCATTTGCTTTATGTTGCCATATCGTGTATTTATGTTTTCACAATATTTGTCTGTTAGTATGGCAAATGTGTCCCAATCTGCTCGTTTGTAATTCCAGCGGGGCAAGGGCTTTTGCTCCTGTGGAACATACTCCATATTCATTACAAGCTTGATTGGTCTGTGGTCACTACCTGCTAATTGGTCCAGCACATGGCGATCGATTTTGTGGAGGATGTCTCCTGTGCAGAAAGCTAAGTCTGGAGTAGAAGTGGTAAGCCATCTTCTGGAGTAGAAGCTCGGTGTGTCATCCGCTTTGTTGAGTAGATGGAGATTTGAGTCTATTTCCCAGTCCTCCAATTCATCTCCTCTTTTGTCAGTATCTGGGTATCCCCATCTTTCTGAACGGCTATTAAAGTCTCCGACAATAATGCAGTTTGTGTCAGTTATTTTCATGTTTGAGAGTGTAAGGTCCTTATCTGCTGGGCTATACAGATTGTAGATTCTTATTTTCACGTCCTTTATCATTATATCAACACCTATAATTTCCGTTTGGTTGTCAGAGATCACAGATACTTCGCTGCAAGGTATTGTATTTCGTGTAAGTATTAGAACTCCTCCTTTGTGTCCTTCGCGGTCGAAACGTGTGGCCTGATATCCTCTGACTGAGAATTTGTGATTGGCGTTGAGGTGTGTCTCTTGAATGCATGCCACATCTATTCTATCTTTATGATGATGCTGTGTTAGGGAGTCTTTCTTCTTGTAAACTCCTTCGGCATTCCACTGTAGTATGTTGAGTGTCTGGGGTATTTGGTCAATAGCTCTTAACCTACTCCTCTGTGCCTTGACTCCACAGCACAGGGGAAGGTGACCACCAGTAGTCATGGGTGGACCCCCTCGAGGCAGGGGGCCCGGCACTATCACCGCCTGATGGGACTTCACGGGATTAGCACCATAACGATTAATTTTGATTTGTGACATCATGAATTAAGTTACGTTGCACTGCTTTGTCAAGCCTGTGGCTCAGTACATCCGATTTTGACAAGCATGTATTCGGGGTGCTTTCCCTAGCCTTTGACTGTCCCCAGTCTACCTACAAGGCAGCAGGTTTGTGTGTCTCTTCGTCTGGTCCCTCTCCCATGACCTGTCCGACATGGGTGGCCCTACCAGTAGCTGTGCTACCGTCGGCATAGCTCTTGGGGTCATTGGGACGCACAAGCCCCTCTACCTCGTCACGGTGGACACACAGCAGAGGGGAGACATGTTATGAGAAGAAATAAAATGGGAGAACTTGGTGACTACTGGCAAGATCGAGGGAAAGAACACAATGGGAAGACCGAGAAGTAAATACCTGGATGGCTTAACCACGTGGTATGGTCAAGACATGAACACTGAGTTTATCCACAACAACTCTAGTGATCGAGTGAAATGGCCAAACATGACCGCCCACGCTTACCGGCATGACACATCATGGATGTTTGGGATAAACGGGTAGTAGAATAAATACATACCTAGAGCAAATTAAAGGCAATGATGAAAATATTCACACGTGAGAAGTGAGCACATGACAACACCCAGAATCATGTATTATTGTTTGCACGTGGGCGAAAGACGGCGTCTTCGGTGGACGACCTCGATAATGAGATTACGATACTGTAGCGGAAATGCCAGGTTACATTTGGAATTTAAAGCCAAACAATAATAGAAACACCAGCCAAATAATGTGATTATAATTGTCATACTTCAATCCAGTCAACAGCATACCACAACAAGAAATTATGTACAGACCAGGTGGAAACAGAGGAAGAGGCCGACCACGTAAACGTTGGACGGAGGGAATAGCAGAGTCCATGGGAATGTCGATATATGAATTATAAGAAGCCCATAATCGGGCACTCTCATGATGTTCATACTTCACCTCGACTCCGCAAGGTACAAGAGGGACATAATGAGATGAGAGATGAGATGTCATCCTCTTATTTTCCTATAACTCCTCGAAAGAGCAACATATTTCCGGACATAACACTGTTTAGAATATGCAGGCTATTAATTACGAAAATGACTAAAATGCCAAAATATAACATAAAAATCCACTTCCTTATTTAACAGTCTGACTTCTCAAATATCAAGGGGTGAAACAAACAAAATAATTCAAGATGTTCATAAACTCAGTATTAATTAGCATTTTGTTTACGAGTAATAATTCTGTGTAAAGTACTAATTAACTTGCACACTACTATGTTCAACCAGACTATCTTATACAGTCTATGTTGCCACGAAGAAGAGCCCGGGTGGCCAGTGAATATCGTAGTGCTTTGTCATGATTTTCCCCCCAGCATATCCTTTACAGGACATTGCAGACGCCACCAGCATTTTTCAGCTGCTGTTGATGTTTTGGCAAGTTTTACGTTCAGTAATTTGCCGTTGCTTTCTGAACGACCGGCTCACTTACCCCCGAAAGTAACCAGCGCGACACGATCCGCTACCGAATCTCGCGCAGCTGTGTTTTGTACGAGAGTATACAGGATTACGACCTGGACGATTACGATTGGGGGGGGGGGGGGGGCAGGGCCAGATTTAGACTTAATAAGGCCCTAAGCTATTTGAAATATGGGGCCTTTTTATAAGTCCAGATATTCTACGTCAGTGACAAATATGATTTTCGGATACCTAGAGGGTACAATTAAGAAGTATATTGATAGTGAAATAATAAATCTTTAACTTAAAATCATTTTTATTCATAACAAACTTAAAAATGCAAACTCTGGTAAAAAGAAACAAAAGTTCTTTTAAAAGGCACAATTTACAAAGGCTTATTATCTAATCTCTTGAAACATGTTATAAGAATTAAGGAATTATATTAAACTAAAATATTTTCTTTCTTGCCTTTGCCAGAGCAAAGTCACTGATGACATCATCAAATGATAAACTGCGTAGTTTGTCGCTTTCTATGCACATGAGACTGATGGAACATAATTTATCTTGAGTCATTGTTGTTCTAAATTCATTTTTTATCCTCTTCAGCTGAGAAAAAGATCTTTCTCCAGAGCAATTTGCAACCATCATGCTAAGAAACAATCTCAAAATTGCTTCTACATTAGGGAATGCTGATTGGACACGATCGTTAAATATTACCCTATACAGATCCTGACGTGTCAGACTATCTTGTTCCGCTGAACTATGGGCTTGACTATGTCTAACATATTGATGAAAATGCTTGACTTCTCCTACAAGATTCATGTCCACATCTTCAGGATATGTTTGGCATAAAGCACTAACTCCTTCATGAATATCTTCTTCTGTAGCTTCTAGTTTTGTTAAGGATGAAAACTTTTTTGCAGCATCATTGTATACTGAGGCCCTCTGTGCCAGACTTGACTCTAATGCATCCATCACAGGTATAAATGTTTTGATTCTGAACTTGTCTCTTGGCTCAAGGTTCTCTAAAGCATCATCTTCATCATCATTGATATGCCTTCTTCTATATCTTCTTTTCTTGTAATCAACATCAGGCAATTTTTTCTTTGCTTCTTCTTCAAAATGATCGAAAAGATCCCCGGAACCTTTAACAAAATCCGAAAGTGAAGCATACAATTTCCTACATACATCTAGACTAATTTGGGGGTCTTGCAGTGATTGACTAGTCTTGTTAAATTCATCTAGCAAGTAACTCCACAAACATAACAATACCATAAATTCAAACTCCTCTATTTTATTCAAAATGTTTATGGCTTGATTTCTTGTTTCGCCTTTCTCTGTAGTATCAATATGCAGCTGATGCAATGCAGAAATTATTCCATCATAACTATCAAGTATTGCACTTGTGGCCATTGAATGTGCTTCCCATCTAGTCTTTGACAAAGACTTTGGAACTTTTGAATCATCTTTGAAGAATGACAACAGTACTGCCCATCTATGTGTAGATGATGAAAAGAAATTATATATTTCTTGAACAATTCCAAAAAAGTTTATTGCCTCTAAACAACAGTCTACTGCTGCTCTACCAACAAGATTCAGGGAATGACCAGCACATGGAATATACATAGCATACTTGTTAATCTTCAATATTATTTCTTGTATTTGCCAGACATATTGGCAGCATTATCATATGACTGGCCTCGACACTTACTAAAATCTATTTTGCACTCTTTTGTAAGGTAGTTGTGCACCATCTTAGCCATACTTTCCCCTGTGTGGCTACCCATCTCTAGGAAAGTTAGAAAACGTTCAATAGGGAGCCCATCATCTGGTGAAACATACCTCACAATAACAGTGAGATGATCAATATGGGACCGGTCTGGAGTGGAATCTACAGATAAACTGAAGTACCCTGCAGTTCTTAAATCATCCAAGATTGAGTCTCTTACTTTATGTGCCATAATTTGGATAAATTCATCACATATTGTTTTAGAAAGATAAGATGTGACACCTGATCCTTTATTCCTAAATTTGTGTATATGGCTTGCTAGAAAAGGATCAAATTTTGCTATAAGTTCGAGTAATCCAAGGAAATTGCCATTGTGAGGAGAACCAAATGTTTCCTTATCTCCTCTGAAAGGTAAACCACGCTCTGCCATAGTAATTATGGCTGCCACAACTCGTTCAAGAACATTTTTCCAGTACTGCCGTTTATTATTTATCTGTTCTGCTAGCTGGCAGTCAATTGTTGAGCCACGTTTTTTTTGTAAGATATGTTACCGAAGCTGTTCTATGGTCTACAGAGTTTTCATGACTTTGAACTAAATAGGTGTTGCGCCAATCACAAAATCCATAGGATGATAATGGTGTAGAAGAATTTGAAAAGAGTTTACACACGAAACAGTATACACGACCAGTTGCTGGCGAATATACTAACCATTCTCTGTAATATTTTTCACCATTAGCCCGTTTGGGATAGAACAAGCTTTTCGAGCAATATCTGTCTTGGTTTGCAAAAAGCTTCTTTGATTTTTCAAATGAACCATTTGAGTGCTGACATTCTGACGGACCTTTTTCTACCCAGTATAAAATCTCATCTTTACTTAAATCACCCCATACCCCAACATCATTCTGTTTGTTTTTTGATGCTGAATCTTCTGTGCTTGTACTACTCTCTGGTTTATTAATCTTAATATTTGTTGCTTCATTCGTTGAAGTAGATTCTATACAACTAGATGTACCAGGCTCTGTATCAGGAATAGGGTGAATATCCTGTGACTGACTCACTGTGGTAGAGGCTTTTGGTTCATCAGGCCCTTTATCTATCTTTGTTAAGAAACTATCTAATTTTGTTATATTGATAAGCTCTTCTTCAGCTCTCTGCTTATTTTTCCTCTTTTGAGCTCCACTTTTATAACTTCTGGTTGACATCTTGCAAACTGTGGGCAGACAAATCAACAATGGTTTCGCCACGTCACATGAATAAAAATTATTAAATCAACAACACAAATTATCTGTAGAAATTATTTGATATTTTGTGTATTATGATTCTACATCTCCAGTGTTTCAATAAAAACAGACACTAGTGTGATATTATATGCTGGAATGCCGCCATTGTGAATTTTTCCGATTGTAAAGATGAAACCAGGTGGTCTCACAAAATATCCCCCCCCCCCCCACACCTCTGCATAACGAATCTTGCTAGAACCTCTATAGTTGTGTGCAAAAATGGACACAGAATTCATAAATGCACAATAAAGTATAATTCTCTTGATAAGACATTTATCAATACAAATAAAACTGTGAACCAGTCAATTAAATTTCAGCAATGGACGATAGACAAGTTTGAAAACTGACTTGACTTTCATAAATTTTAAGTCATGTAGCAAGATGAACAATAAATACAATAAATATAAAGCAACAAAATAAATATGTAATAGAATTTAAACGTATATTGATATTTTGTTTAACTTGATGATTGTAAATCTTCTTGTTTATTAAAAAAAGCAGACACCAATCCAATATGCCGCGATTCCGACATTATGAATTTAATAAGAGTACACACCACGACCGTGCTCACACGAATTTTTTATTCTATGTCTTCTGCATAACGAATATTGTTGAAACTCAACATTTATATGTAAAATTGGATGCGCAGTGCGCAGTTCAAAAATGCAGGTTAAATTAGCTTACCTTTGACAGTAAACAAGCCAAACTATAAACTTCCCTACCTTTGTCAAACAGTGGAAAATATTCTTCAAACAATTCACTTGCAGTAGCTTTCAAGCATGCAGGACTGAAGAATAACCTTTTGACCCCTCGTTAAAGTTGTCATTCGCGATTTTCATAAAAACAGTTTCGTATTTATCCAATAGGAAACATGACAGGGTTATTTTCGTATACTGCACTTCGTCCTCCGTTAGCAACGAAATCGCTAATAATACTGCAGTAAATTTGAGTATACATATATGACAATTGCTCACTCGGACAATATTTTTTGGGGCCCCCACTTTCTTGGGGGACCTAAGCTATAGCTTGTTTAGCTTATTCGTAAATCCTGCACTGGCCGGGGGGGGGGGGGGGGGGGGTTGAGTGGTCTCGAGGCATGGTGTCCGTCTCGATTGCTGGAGAACCGGGTTCAAGGACCGGGATGTTTTCACGTGGACTTCTAGTAATAAAATTCCCCCTGTTCTTTGGGTAGTGAGATCGGACGCCCGTGTGTATTGTTGCGCACGTAAAAAATCCACTGGCAGTTGGAAATCAAAAAAGAGTAGCCTAACGGCGCTGCCCGGGAAAAAATTTCGAGTTAAAAATCTACCCAAAATATTTTCAGGATCCTCGCCGATGCAACGGAGTTCGTGCATTGAGCTGAGTTTTTCCAGACTCAGGTTTGAGTTAGGAGGAAAACGCAGCTTTTATGGGTCAAACCGTGTGCCGTGATGTTGATCCAACGACTAAACTAAACTAAACTAAATTAAACTAAACTAAACTAAACGGATATAGTATATCCGTTAGTGTGATCCACCAAGTGTATTTACACTTTAATTAATTTTGCTGCCTGTACATAGAGGTTTTTCCATCTTTTCCCAGAAACCCATTTCCAATGCCAATATTTGTTTTTCAAATTAGCTGCTCATTGTTCTACATATCACATCCAGACAAAAGTACATATTTTATTTATCACTTCAACAGTCAAATAAGAAAATATGTTAGCCAAAGTATTAAAAATGTTGGTCAAAATAAGAAATATGTCAACCAATTTTATAAACAGCTCATCCATAGTTATAAAAAGTAAAGGACATTTGTTAACCAAATGGGAAAAAATATTGGCCAAATGCTGATATATCTCGACCAAATTTATAAAAAGTAGGAAAATTGTTAGCCAAATTATTAAAAATGTTGGCCAAATATAGATATAGCTCGACCAAACGTATAAGAAGTAGGAAAAATTTTAGCCATACCAATAAATCTGTTGGCCGATGCGGATATATCTCGATCACATTCATTAAAAGTTAGAAAATTGTTAGCCGAATTTGGAAAAAACGTGGCCAAATACAGATATATCTTGAGAAATACATATTTTAAAAAAGTAGGAAAATTGTTAGCCAAACTAATAAAACTGTTGGCTATATACAGATATAGCTCAACCAAACCTTAAAAAGTAGGAATATTTGTTAACCAAAGTGAGAAGTCGACCAAAGTAATAAACATTTGTTAGCCAAATGGGAAGAAAGGATTGGCCAAAATAAGAAATACTTAAACCAAACTTACAAATAACTTATCCAAACTTATAAAAAGTAGGAAAATTTTATTAACCACGTGGGACAAATATTGGCCAAATATAGTTATATCTCGACGAAACTTATAAAATGTAGGAAAATTGTTAGCCAAATTATATAAAATGATGGCCAAAGAAAGAAATATTTCAAAAACATACAAGCTTATAAATAGCTCATTCAAACTTATAAAATGTAGGGACAATTTGTTAACCAATTGGGAAAAAATATTCATCAAATACAGACATATCTCGATCAAACTTATAAAAAGTATGAAAATTGTTAGCCAAATGGGAAAAACGTTGGCCAAATACATATATATCTTGACCAAACTTATAAAAAGTAGGAAAATTGTTAGCCAATTGTATAAAATATTGCCCAAATTAAGAAATATTCAACCAAACTTATAGATTGCTCATCGAAATTTATGAAACTGAGGAAAAATTTGTTAACCAAATAGGACAAATATTGTCCAAATACATATGTACCGCGACAAAATTTATAAAAAATAGGGAAAATGTTAGCCTAATTATTATTTTTTTTGGGCCAAATTCAGATATAGCTCGACCAAATTTATAAAAATTAGAAAAATAGTTAGCCTAACTAATAAAACTCAACCAAACTTATAAAATGTAGGAAAATTTTTAACCAAAGTGAGAAAAATGTCGACCAAAGAAAGAAATTGTGTTAGCCAAATGGGAAAAAAATGGCTAAAATAAGAAATATTTCAACCACACTTATAATCAACTCATCCAAATTTGTAAAAGGGAGGGAACACTTATTAATCAAATGAGGAAAATATTGGCCAAATGAAGATATATCTAGGCCAAATGAAGATATATCTAGACTAAACTTATAAAAGGAAGGAAATTTGTTAGCCAAATTATTAACAATGTTGGCCAAAATACAGATTTATTTCAACCAAATTTAAATAAAGTAGGAGAATTTGTTAACCAAAGTCAGAAATATGTCGATCAAAGTAGAACACTTTTTAGCCATAAGGAAAAAAAACATTGGCCAAATAAATAAATGTTTCAACAGAACATATAAATAGCTCATACAAACTTTCAAAAAAGTAGAAAATTTGTTAGCCAAATGGGAAAAACTAATGGCCAAATAAAGAAATAGTTCAACTAAATTTATAAATATTTCAGCCAAACTTATAACAAGAAAAAAGTTTATTAACCTAAGTGAGACAAATTTTGGTCAAATACAGAAATAACTCGACCAAATCTATAACACAAAGTAAGCGAAAATGCTTATGACGTTAAGAAATATCACAACCAAACGTATAAAAAGTACGAAAAATTGGTAGCCAAATCAACTAAAATGTTGATCAAATTTATAAATAGCTTATGCAAACTTATGAAAAGTAGGAAACTTCGTTAACCAAATATTAAAAATATCGGCCAAGTAAAGACACATTTCAACAAAATTTATAAATATCTCGGTAAAACTTATGAAAAATAGGAAGCTTTGTTAACGATATGTGAAAACTATCGACCAAGCAAAGACATATTTCTACTAAACTTATAAATAAGTCAGCCAAACTTATAAAAAGTAGGAAAATTTGTTAGCCAAATGGGAAAATTGTGGGCCAAATAAAGAAATATTTCAACCAAACCTATAAATATCTCACCCAAACTTATAAAAATAGAAAAAAATTGTTATCTAAATGGGAAAAAGGTTGACCAAATACAGAAACATCTCGACCAAGATTATAAAACGTAGGAAAATATGATGGCCAAATTAAGAAATAGGCATGGCAAAGTAAGAAATATGTCGACAAAATTAGGAAAAATGTGTTACCCATATGAGGAAAAAATGCAGCTTCTGTAGGTATGTCAAGAGTGTCTTGGACTTTTATCTGAAAAGGCATTACACACTACATAATCAGCAACGTCAGTACTTTCCCCTTTTACTTCTGTAGTTATGTCAAGTGTCTGGAACTTTTCCCTGAAAAGGCATCTCACACTTTCCCCCTTTTACATTACCGAAAGATTCAACTTACCATTCCAGATATCTGCCAAAGAAGCACTTATACAGACTACTCACGCATCTCGCCACACTCATTGTTTTTTTTTTCTATTACAAAATGTCCCTGTCTTTAACAGATAGCTTCACAACTTGTCCATGTCACAGCACCAAGAACTCCAAAACATCGTTGTGCATGAGTTTCAGTGAAATAGTCATAAAAACATTTATGGCAATGCAGTCTGTGGCACCACCTGGAATAGTTTCGATATCTTCTGAGTATTCGTCACCAAGCGGCAATTTCCCATTGCTGACATCTTCAAATTTCTATACCACAATGTCTGCTACACTAACCTTCCATTGTTTCATCTTTCAAACACAACAACAACAACAACAACAACAACTACTACTACTACTACTACTACTACTACTACTACTACTACTACTACTACTACTACTACTACTACTACTACTACTACTACTACTACTACTACCGCTACTACTATTACTACTGCTGCTGTTGCTGCTGATACTACTACTACCACCACCAGTACTACTTCTACTACTACTACTACTACTACTACTACTACTACTACTACTACTACTACTACTACTACTACTACTACTACTACTACAACAACAACAACAACAACAACAACAACAACAACAACAACAACAACAACAACAACTACTACTACTACTACTACTACTACTACTACTACTACTACTACTACTACTACTACCACCACCACCACCACCTCCACCACCACCACTACTACTACTACTACTACTACTACTACTACTACTACTACTACTACTACTACTACTACTACTACTACTGCTGCTGCTACAACTACTACCTTTTATTCTACATCTACTACTACAATCACCATGCATCTACTTCTATTACTACTACTAATTATTCTTCTTATTTTACACCTGATACTACTACTATACGCCCGCCTAGCGTGGAGGGCTCACTATTTTCTCACACAACCCTGAACACGGGAGAAGAGAAAACGCCGAACACGCCAGATTGTGCCTTTATCACTGCTCTCACTACCGCCGCTACACCCCGGTCTAGTTACTTAATGACTTTTGCATACGGTGCCGCCGTGCTAATGCGACCATCGCGTGTGTTAACGGAATTCTCAAGCGCACGCTCGCAATCGCCCGCAATCGTCGCCCTCTCCCCCGTCACGACAGCTCACTTAATGACTTTTGCACTCTCACTGATGACACTCCACAATATTAGGCGCCCACATTATAATCGGCAATATTATCTTCCTCTTGGTACCTACCACCGAGAATATTACTTCCTTTTAGTGAAAGGAAAACACAGTTATCTCCCTGTAGTGCCGAAAACCGGAAGTGATTATCTGCCCTTTGCGCGCGAGATTTGACAATTCAGCCCCTTTCATGATCGTCTTTTTACGTCACCGCGTGATGTCACATGGCCACAAAGCATAAGGATCTGGCACGATCGGATCCTAAAATGTGGTGGGGTTCCTTCCTACATTACTACTAGTGTTGCTATTTCTGAATATCCCGGAGACTGTATGCAGAGAACTAGATCAGCGTCACCTGTAGCATTTAAATCTGTCTCTCTTGAAAGTAAAAACTGCACCGACTGTACAAATACAAGCATACAAGTTAGTTCGTTCGTTAGTCAGTGGACAGATCATAATCATTGCACATCGAACCATTCAGTCCAAAGTGCTCGGATCCCCTCTTCAGCAAATCCCGCAGCGTGTAGCGACTTACGACACCAGTTCTGTGTTGGTTTATTAATCTTCTTTGGCTTCCTGCATAGTGTTCTTGTTTGGCCACACCCCTTTTAACTTGCTGGTCTCGCAGTCTGACCATGGTTGTAGATTCACAGTCATCACTTGGTTCTCGCAAAATTCTTACTTCTCATATGACATTCAGTATATCAGCTTGGTTCATGGCTCGCCCGCCCTCCACAGTAGCCTTACCTGCAAGCCTCATGTGTAGAACTAAACATCAATGGTGTCAAAACAATGTTTTCCCGTAGTGAATTTGAATATCGAAGACACACAAACAATAGATTGAACGATTTATTGCCTGGCATAATTCGTTGCATGTTGTCAGGTACATACTGCAGAATTCACACAACATAAAGTAAAATGACTAGATAAATCCCCCAAGCTGAAATATGCAGATGTTCGCACAGTAATGTCAATTGTATCCCACGGTAATTTTAAACTGACTATCATGTCTTTCTGTTTGCACAAAACTGGCCTGTGTATATTAATCATCATGGCTTCTGAAAACTTAAACAAGCAACTCTTTCGGCTCTCAGAGTTCTGAAATACCGGTGAGGAAATATTCCAGTTCTTAGGCATTCCTTTTTTTCGCATATTCTTTACAGGACATCGCTTTCAACATCAGCATCTTTCAGCCGATTGTTGATTTCTTGGCAAGATTACGCTCCATAGTTTGCCATTGTTTTCTGAGCGAACAGCTGACATACCCCGGAAGTTACTAATGCGGCGAGAACCGCTATGTAGTCTCGCGCAGGTCACGTTCCAAACGTGGATATACGGGATTAGGGAGAAAGACGTTAACACCCAGGCCAAGAAGACCGGCAAGGTATTAAGGCCTGAAAATAAAAAAAAAAAAAATATGAACGTGACTAAAATGTCAAAACATTACTTAACAATTCAGTTCTTTATGCTCTACATTCAAAGTTCGAACAACACCGTTGATAGCCATTATTACACGTGACTATGTGTTTTCATTGTTTCAGCTAAAGTATTATTTATTTATTCACTTGATACGATATATAACTCTGCAGCATGCACCTGACTTACTAACTAAATCAAGCAACATATTGTTTGTGGCTTTTGTGTTTAAATTCTTTATTTAACATTTGCACTTCTCAAATTAGTTTAGTCGACGGATCAATATCACGGCACACGGTTGTAACGCATAAGTGCTCCGTTCTACTCCTAACTCGAGGAAAAACTTTGAGTAGATGTTTAACTCGAAATTTTGCCCGGGCAGCGCCGTTATGCTACTCTTTTTCGATTTCCAACTTCCAAGGGAGTTTTTACGCGCGCAACAATACACACGGGCATCCGATCTCACTACCCAGAGACCAGAGGAAATTTTATTACTAGAAGTCCACGTGAAAAAATCCCGGCCCTCACCGGGGCTTGAACCCGGGACCTCCAGCACTCGAGCAGGACATCATACCTCGAGATCACTCAGCCATCTACTTCTCAAATATCATTGTGTAAAATAAAAAGACTTGGGTACTTTAATTTATTTCAGAATAAAGTTATATTGTACATAATACATCCGTAATAAACGTTCAAGACAATATTTCAAATGAATAAATTCTGACTGTATTTACTGACCATATAATTGTCATATGGCTCCGGGAAAACAAAATATACATAATGGCACCTAGTGTATCTTCTTCTTCTTCTTCTTCTTTCGTTCGCTTTAAATATGTCTATATCTACAATGCTGTCTCTTGTATGAATTGAACTCTCTATTTCAGTTCACACAGCGGTCCATAGAGTTTATCTTCCACTGTTGTCTCCCTAGGCCAGAAGGTTTGCCTAGATATGTTATATTTTGGACAGTCTTGGAGTATGTGCTCTGCTGTCTGCGACGCCTATCCACGTGTGCACATGGCTGTTTCAACAATCTTGAATTTTGTATACATGTGGTTGCGTAATCTATTGTGCCCTGTTCTGAGGCGCAGAATAATGACTTGTTCTGGTTTGTCCATAACGTGGTAGTCATCTTGAGCAGGTTTTGGTGGCTTTCTGGCTGATTTGATCATTCTTTTCTTTTTGTGGTATGTAACGGGCACATCATGCTGTTCTTCTTTGGCTCCTTCCTTAGCCAATTGATCAGCTCTGTCGCTTCCGGGTACTCCACAATGGGATGGTATCCATTGTTTGGTGACCTTAAGCTGACTGCTAAGTTCAGAAAATAGTGTCCTTAGTACTGGCAATTTCCCAGACAGGAGCGCCTCGAGTACTGATTTTGCATCTGTCAATAGCACCACAGGTTGTGTACCATTGCTGGTATTTAGTAATTTCTCTGTTGCTATCTTGATTGCCTCAATTTCAGGATCGTAGTTATGGCAGTACTTTCCTGTTGGTACTCTAGCTGTGTCCCTAGTATTATTTGGGTATTCTATGTACACTCCCGCTCCTCCATTTCTAACAGCATTTTGTGCTGACCCATCTGTGTAGACTCGGATCCAGAGGTCCTGTGGGTATTCTTCATCAAGGAAGTTGAGAGTGGCTGTTCTGCGCTGCACACTGTTCTGTTCTTCCTTGTCAAATATTCCTCTCACTTTTGTCTGGGTTTGTAATGATAGTCTATGCTCATCTTTCCATGGAGTTCGCTCTGGAATAGTTGTTAGGGGGATACCAACTGTGGGCAGATCGGTGGTTTCTCTGCAGAGTAGTTTGGCCTGGTGGATAAAACTACTTCTTTTCAACCTCCCCATAGCTAGATTTTCAAATCTGTTCTTCATAGGGTGGCCTGGCAAGCTGAGGAACTTTTCTGCTTGTATTAGCGTTTTCGTATCTCTGCGCTCACTCAGTGCTTGTGTCCTCCCCCATCTTCTCCATTTCCACTATAAGGGTTGATCTCATCCCTCCTGTGGTGACTCTAAGTGCTTGATTTTGCACTTTGTCCAGCTCTTGTAGTGTGGTTTTTGATGCCGAACACCACGCAGTTAACCCGTATTCCAGGTGTGGTCGTATGCTCTGTTGATAAACTTTGCTAAGTATTTCCCCACTGGCTCCCCATGTGGTTCCACTTAGCTTTCTCAGGATGGCTATTTTCCTTCTGGCTTTTGCTACTGCTTTGTTGATATGCTTTCTCCACGTCAGCCTGCCATCAAATGTTACTCCAAGGTATGTTGGTTCTTTATCTTCTCTTAGGGGTGTTCCATTTATCTGGATGGTCCCTGCCTTTTGTTTTGGAGAGAAAGTAAATAGGGTGGTGCTGCACTTGTCAGTGTTTATGATGACACACCATCTATTTGCCCATGCAACAAATGTATCTACAGCTCTTTGTAGCAATCTGGTGGCCACTGATGCATGTTTATTTGTGCTCCATAGAACCAGGTTATCGGCGTACATTGCCGCTTTAATTCCATGCGGTAGATTAGCAACGAGATCATTGATGAAGATTAGAAAAAGTGTGGGGGACAAGACTCCGCCCTGGGGAACACCGTGACGCAGTAGTACTTTCTTGCTGTTTAGTCCATCTATCTGTACTCGGGCTCTTCTGTTGTGCAAGTATGCTTTCACCCATTTGTACATTCTTCCATTGACTTTGCAGTTTCTCAGTTTATTCATCAGACCTTCTTTCCAGACTTTGTCAAAGGCTTTCTTCAAATCTATCCATGCCGCAAGCACCAGCTTCTTCTCTTGGAAAGCATCCTCAATTTCTTGAGAGAGGTAGGTTGTCTGATCTTCCGTAGAGTAGCACTGCCTAAAGCCAGCCTGCTGTGGCACAAGGATGTTTTTACTTTCAATGTACCACTGCAGTCTGTGATTAATGATGCGCTCTAGTGTTTTGCAGAGACAGCTGGTGAGGCTAATTGGTCTGTAGCTAGAGGCAATGGAACTATCCTTCCCTGATTTTAGGAGGGGTATCATGATTGCTTCTCTTCAGGCTTGTGGAACACATTTTAGGAGGGGTATCATGATTGCTTCTCTTCAGGCTTGTGGAACACTGCCTAAGACCCAACTGTTATTGAAGATCTGCAACAGCTTTGCTTTGGCCTCTGTTCCTAGGTTCCTGATAATTTCATTGGAGATACCATCAGCTCCTGGTGACTTTCTTATTTTCAGTTTTGATATGGCTAGCTCGAGTTCGCTGATTGTGATAGGTGCCTCCAGAACCTCATGTACTATTTCCTTCTATCCTGTATGTTGCCGTTTCTCTCGAATCTCTTGTTGTTTCTCTGGACTAATTTTGATATTGTTATCTTGTGCGAATGAGTCCGCAAAATGGTCAGCTGCTTGCTTTCTTGTTAAGATGTTTTCATCTTTATGTAGTGCAATTTTTGAGTTTCTCCCTGTGCCCTCCTCGCTAAGTTGTTTTATTAGCTTTCACAATTTCCTTGTGTCTCTTTCAAAGTTCAGATACTCCGTCTTCTCCTGCCAGCTTTTTCGTCTAGCCTGCAACTTGGCCCTTTGAAATTTGGCTTTTGCATGCTGGAATTTATTGTGGTGCTCTTGACTGGGTGTGGTCTCTACTTGCTTTCTACACACTTCCACATCATAATGCAACTGTTCCAGTTCACTACTCCAGTAGGGTTTATATTGTTTACGGCTCCGCTTCGTACTGTTTCTCGCGCTGCCTGTAGTATGCATTTCCCAAACTCTTCAACTACTATAACCTAGTGTATCATTTTCAGTCATCACTGTCATTTTCAGAATTCATCATCAGCCATTTAGTAAATTAAATGAAGGATCCCATTTCACACTTTAAGACGCACTGGGCACATGGTGCCAGACCAACCGGCACTCGGTGGCTGATGTGGTCAGTATCGAACCAGCTGCCTTTAGTTCCCAAGAGATTTCCTGGTAACTGGTAGCCATTTGAGGCTGAATGATAATCCGCCTGGATGCGGATTGGAACCCGTCACAACTGGGCCTGAAGGTGAGTGTATAGCCACTACGCTATCACAACCACTACCATGCAGATCAGCGGTCAGTTCATGTTTCGTCATCTAAGACGATCACGAGTCTTGGATCAGGACGTATTGTATCCTGACCATGCCTTGTCTGCCCCTTACTCCTTGTCACAGAATGGCCAGTAGGTATGTCCGCCTGTCGTATTCTTCTTCTTCTGCGTTCATCCGGAGTTTTTTTTCTTTTTTTTTTCCGGATGTGACTGCGTTGTGCCTGTTTACAACAGAGCTGCGTTCTTGCCCCGTCCATCTAGGCCGACACATCCGACTTCTGCGGGCATTTGTTGACCGGGTTAACCTTCCCGGGGTGTCGTGTTCTGATACGGGGAAACGTTGTTTTAATGTTGGCCGGCCAAACCCCGAAGGAATACCCTTTCAGTATTATTCTACCTTTTAATGAATCTATTTGCTGATAATGAGGATATTCTCTTTCTGAGCATCAGGGTCAGATGATAGCACATATGTAGTGTGTCTATCATGTACTGAGGGTTTGTCGAAATGTTCATGTGACGTGTACTCACGGGTTATTACAAGGTTCTTTCACCAGATCCTCTAATTATAGGATCTATCTTCGGTGGTGACAGCTAAGAAGCCTACGATGAAGATAAAAAGGTGGAACAGAGCTAAAGGCCGCTACAAGGTATCCAGCTGTTAGAAACTCTCTCTCTCTCTCTCTCTCTGGAACTGCTATAGCAGACCTGCTGCTTCACAAGATGCAATTGGGCTGTCAAGAGGCGACAACTCAACAGCTTTAAGATTAACAACAACATTCAGAATATCTGTTGAGGGACTGACCAATAGGTGCAGGATAATAGTGCTGCTATTGAATAAAATTTGGTGGAACTGCGGTAAAGCTGTGAAAACGTAAACAATATGAAATGACACAAAGTAGTGCAGCTTTACATAACAGAATTACGACACATACAGGACGTTGCGGCGATTAGCCTTCATCAGCAAATAAACACATTAAAAAAAAAATGGTCCTACTTACCACAGAATTCCGAGCTGTATATACACACAGCTCGGAATTCTGAGGTATGTAGGAACATTTTGTTCCAATGTTTATTTTCTCTTCATTGCTTTCATTTTTTTTTTAAATTCTTCTCATCCTTCCCTCACGTCTTAATGTAGTAACAGGAGATCTCTGTGACTATATATTGTGTTTTGTGTATGTGTTTGCTTATGAAGGCTAATCGCTGCAACATTCTGTATGTGTCGTAATTCTGTTATGTAAAGCGGCACTACTTTGTGCCATTTTATATTGTTTGCTATTGAATAAAACCCCAAATAGACTGGGGAAGGGTGGGGGTAGCAAATGAAACGCCACGATAAATTTGAAATATATGAAAAATTAAGTGGGGGAATCTACACACACAAATAAAATAGAGTAAGCGGCCAAATTGAGAACCAAAAGTGAAAAATATGGGGAAAATATGGAAAATCAAGAAATGAATGATTTTCCAGTTAACTAAGGAACCATATGGACAAAATGAAACAAAGGAAAACAAATGTCCCAGCAAATAAAAAAATTGTAGATAAGACTAGTGAATGCTCCATTAAAAGGAGTGAAACCAATCTATATAGAATGCCCTGAACCAAACACTTCCAAATACATTGTCATCAACATAATCAAGTAACACAGGACGTTACTAGATATTTTCCAATGTTATAGAAGGAGAGATAAATACAAAAATATTAAAAGAGAAATCTAATGTGAAGCCTTGAATTAAAAGTGAGAGGAATATTTGACAAGGAAGAACAGAACAGTCTACATCGCAGAACAGCCACTCTCAGCTTCCTTGATGATGAATATCCACAGGACCTCTGGATCTGAGTCTACACAGACGGGTCAGCGCAAAATGCTGTTCGAAATGGAGGAGCGGGAGTGTATATAGAATACCCAAATAATACTAGAGACATGGCCAGAGTTCCAACAGGAAAGTACTGCCATAATTATGATGCTGAAATTGAGGCAATCAAGATAGCCACAGAGAAATTACAAAATACCAGCCATGGTACACAACCTGCGGTGATATTGACAGATGCAAAATCCGTAATAGAGGCGCTCCTGTCTGGGAAATTGCCAGTTCTGAGGACACTACTTTCTGAACTTAGCAGTCAGCGTAAGATCACCATACAGTGGATACCATCCCACTGTGGAATCCCCGGAAACGACAGAGCTGATCGATTGGCTAAGGAAGGAGCACAAGAAGAACAACCAGATGTGCCTATTACATACCACCAAAAGAAAAGAATGATCAAATCAGTCAGAAGGCCACCAAACCTTACTCAAGACGACTACCACGTTATGGACAGACCAGAACAGGTCATTCTTCTGCGCCTCAGAACAGGACACAATAGATTACGCAACCACATGTATACAAAATTCAAGATTGGTGACTCAGCCATGTGCACATGTGGTTTGGCGTCGCAGACAGCAGAGCACATACTCCAGGATTGCCCAAAACTACAACATATCCAGGCGAACCTTCTGGGCCAGAGAGACAACAGTGGAAGATAAACTCTATGGACCGCTGAATGAACTAAAAAAGACTGTTAGATTCATACAAGAGACAACATTGCAGTTATAAACATATTTCAGGCGAACGAAAGAAGAAGAAGAAACAGGTACTGAAAATAGACATAGCCTAAATAAAGTTGGTAGGAGAATAGTAAATCAAGCCTAGAAGCAGGAAGACTTAGTTCAGGGAAATATACTGAAGATAAGATTGATTGATTGATTGATTTAGGAACCGACATCACAGCATTCGGGACATTCCCATAAGCATAAGATAAGAATAAAATGATACCTAATTTAAAAGGAATACACTAAACATATAACCATGTTAATTACAACCTTTTTAAGGTTTAACAGGGTAATCTCATGTATGTATCTACAGGCATACGAGCGTACACACACATCTGTAATGATCCAATTACATCTTTAAAATGTTCTAGCTGACATGTCATATGCTTAGTGTTTTATTTTTAAATTTTTTTTTTTTGCTTATCCTTTACAGGACATCGCTGTCAACATCAGCATCTTTCAGCTGATTGTTGATTTCTTGGCAAGATTACGCTCAGTAGTTTGCCATTGCTTTCTGAGCGAATTTTTAAAATCCTTATTTTGTGCATTTGTCCATAAACATAAAAAAGTATTCTCCTATTGCATTAGCACCAATGCTGATATAAGACATCAATATCTTGGCTGATTAGGAAGGAAGTCTGCTTTTCACACTGCTTATGGCATTTGCAGTTTTACCAGCTAAACCCACATTACATATGCTATTATAGCAATCTTGTAGATGGGTGGAACCCAAATATATTGTCCCAGTACCTAAAACAGTTGACACTGATTTAAGAGTTTGATTTTCTTAAGTATAAATTTTCTCTGTGGATATTTTCTAACAGAGAGGATATGAACAGTATCTATACATCTGCACTTCTTTTACAGCTGGCTTTCATGCCAATATTTCTAGCATGCACAGCATTGTCGTACCCTTGTATTGTACTTCTGTTGATTGGCATCTACTGTAAACCATGAATGCTCATTCTGTTGCAATAATCACAATTGTTCTGGAGAAGATTATAACTTGTTGTCAACAAAACTGTTTCCATGGTTATTAGCAATGTCCCAAAGTTATACACATTTGCTGTTCTTTCTTTGTTTTGTTGTGCTACAACTTTAGTCACAAGTACAAAAGCAGGACAGAATGAAATTGGACATGTGGACTTTGAGAAGAGAAAGAAAAAAAGTGATTTTCATGATGCATGTTCTTCATGATTGCTTATCAACAATTATAAGAAAGAGAACAGTGAAATGTACCTGACATATCAAAAGAAGAGGTAGAACACAGCAATCAGATTTATGTGAAACAATTAGGGCATGAGAGGCAGAGGATGGTAGAGACCGATGCTTATGGAAATGTTAAGCAGCTGAGTATCCAATAACAATATAAGCAACAAACTTCATAAAGAAATCAGATGAAAGAAGTTTGGAGAGTATTGATCACTGATGTCTGTTCCAGGACAGGACCTGAAGAATTTGTAATTGTGCGTCTGCCGCCAGCCATTGCACACAAAATTCTCTGTCTACATGTCCATGCTGTGTTGACTTCGTGTCCATAAAACTCGCATCAACCAAACATATTTTAACTACAAGTACAGATTTATTCAATATATTAGCTTACCACTTTCAATATACGAGATGTTTTTATTGGCTCAACAGTATTTTACTATGACTCATACAATTAATCAATCAATAGCATTCTTATAACAAACATAAATTAACAAGAAACCATGTTTTATTGCTACCCATAAAATCAACAGATAAAAACAATGTCAGTATGTTAAATAAGCATATCACAGAGTCTGTATATTAACAATTGATAATTGCATGCCATTCAGAACTTTGACATAAAATAACACTTGAATCTATCCCAGTACAGTTCATTCAATTTTCTAAACAATAATTAAACATTTTCTGCAAGTTTCCAACATGTGCAAATAAGGACAATTATAGTGATCTATAACTACTCCATTAAAATAAACTCTATACATTGGCACTCTAAAAAGAAATAAAGCTACAGAGAGCCTCCTAAATCATCCAATACAAACAATCAAACATAGTGATAAGCAGTTACAAACCACTTTGGGTATAAGTAATGATAAATGACATATAGGAATCCAAGGGCAGACCTTGTCACAATGTGCCTGATATTGTGAGTTATTGAATGTTTATCAGTTTGTTATAAGTGGCTCTATATGTACAGACAGACTATAATATCATCAGTAACACATACATTTAGTCTGGCATTATGTATACAAGAAGAAACTGCTCCAAGGAGCATAAAAATATACAATACAGAGAATTAGTATGAGAAGACTTGATCATAGTGATTGTACCCAAGGACTACAATCACACTTGAAACTATCCACTGGTGATCCAGTCTCCCTCACAAGAGGGCTCTCAACTCAGTGTAGGAACTTGGTGTTACCAGCAAGGATCTAATGTGCATACACCAATAACAAACAATTATAAACAATGTATTTCATGTTGCTTCTTCAATTTCTCGGCTTGGCAGCATTCACAGTCATCAGACAAATTAATGTGTTCTGCATTATCTAGATAAACAGGCAAGAAATATAAAGGACTTGGTCTTGTTGGGGTTGTCAAGTTTACAGGTGATTTAAACAACAGCATGTCTTTGAAAATCCTTGGTATGGGTAACTTGTTGACACGGTTCTCACGTCCAGGAGATGTCCCTACAGCAGATGATACTGTCACAAAAGCCAGCCTGAGCAGAGACGCTGGCTGTGTAGACATCTCATCAAGCAGATCCAGGCACTGGCTTTGGTTATTGACTTCCAGAACTGCACGAACAAACTTGTTATACATCAGTGATGACAGATCAGATTTGGTAAGATACATAATGTCTATGAAATGATGGGCGAGGGATATATTTCCACCTAACAGTGCCGTACATAAAGGTGACATGTCAAACATGGCATTAGTACGTGAGAAATATTGAAAATACTTGTCTGATCTGACAGATCTTGGCCCTGTACCATTTGTAAAATATTTATTCAATCTGACAAGGTCGTTGCAAAGTAAAATTTTATGAAACATCTCAGCCTGTAAATAAGACAAACAGGCACCACGAAGAAGAAAATGTGAAAGGAAGACTGTTACACATTCACTAATGCGTGGTGTGGGTTTGAAATATGATAGTGCGGTTTTTGACCTATCAGTTTTACTCACAATATTAACATCAGCGCCCGCATCAAAAAGTAGCTCCATAACCTTGTAGTTGCATCTGTTTGTAGCCAACATTAAAGGTGAGATGCCGTCATTGTTTTGCCAGTTAACGGCACAGCCTGCTTTAACTAAACAAGCTACAATATCTTCAGCCATATAGTTACAGCCACCATTATTGATTCTTTCTATTGCATATAGCAAGGCCGTATTGCCTTTTTTGTCTGTCATATTAACATCAGAGCCTTGGTTTACCATCTCACTCACCACAGTTACATTGGTGTATCTCGCTGCTTGCATCAAAGCTGTCAATCCATCATTATTTTGTGCATTGAGAAAATCTTTGTCTTTAGCATAGCTCATAAGAAATTCAGCATTTCTATGCCAATGTTCCTGGACAACACAGGAAGAAGCATTATTTTCCATAGTACATCTGGCATGAAAACTAGCATTGCACTTGCAGATCTGATAGGTAGAATAAAAAAGGGCAGTATTGCCATCTTTGTCCCTCCTATTAATGTCAGCCCCGTAGTCTAGTAGTAACTGTAGCAGATCTGTACTGTCAACTGTTAAAGCTGCAAACATTAATGGTGATATGTTACCGTGAATATTAGGTGAAGCTCCATTTTCTAGCAGTACTTGAACTATTTGTAGCCGAGATGACAGATACATATCTCTAGCAATAACCATATATAGAGGAGTATAACTACCATATGAGGATGTAAAAATCTTATTGACATCTGCTCCTTTCTGAATGAGACATTTAGCAATGCCTCCATTTCTGGACCGAGATAATAATAGTCCACAAGGATATTCCTTTGCAATTCCAAATATAATGTCACAAATATGGCTCACAATTTCAACATTTGCTTTGGACACTGCCAACATTAACAGATCATGCCTATTTTCTAAAATATATTGTTGAGTTTCAGACTTGAAATGCTCCAACAGGAAGTTTAAATGCTTCACACTTTTTAAATGTATAACATTGGGTACAGCAATCTTAATGTCAATATTTGCACCATGTTGCACTAGGAGTCTAGCACAGTCCATGTGGCCACGAACAAAGGCCAAGTCTGCGGCTACGTAATGCAGTTTCCTATCAGAATTAATAGCTCCAAATTTCACCATCACTTCAGTGAGATCATAACGACCTGCTCCTGCTGCCATAATTAAAGGGGGGTGTCTAAACATTGCACCTGTGTTACTAAAATCAACACCATGCTGACAGAGCAACTCAACCAGACGATAACTGCCGGCCTTAACTGCCTCACACAGAGGAAAAACTGACGGCCCACCATTCACATCAGCTCCTAATTCCAAAAGTCGCCTGACCATTGCAATTTTACGTTCGGTATTAATTCGGTAAAATGCGTGACGAAAAAAATATGTGTAGGAATTACTGACCATTCTGGTCTTAATTGTCCCATCTAAGTCAACATAGTCCAAAAATGTATCCAGCAATTTCACATCACATTCTTTAACTGCAATGTTAAGCGGTGACGAAGTGCTATTCTCGTACACTGATTTATATTGTATATATTGACAGAACATCTCATGTAACTTGTTAAACATGTCTGCAAAAGTTTCTATATTACGATTCTTGCCGGCAGATGTATGCATTTCCCGCCCTTGATCGGACATGTTTGAAGATTTCTGAAAATGAAGCTGAAGTAAACTAAGCTGAGCAAATACCAGACACTTGTGCTGCATTCATTAGAGCTGTATAATATTCTTCTGCTGAATTAACCAAGTCTGCAGCAGCGAATTCTAACTCCTCCGTGATTTCTGTAACCTAAGATATAAGAACAATGACTTCAATCTCATGTCTAATTCTTTGTATTTCACATTCATCAAGTAGAAGGTAATCAATTCTTACTTTATCATGACCATCATCATCATCATCAAATGCCATGTTGTAGGTCAGCATGGCCGAATGGATAAGAATATGTGTACATAAAAATAGTA
Source organism: Cepaea hortensis (assembly GCA_963921405.1). NCBI lineage: Eukaryota > Metazoa > Mollusca > Gastropoda > Stylommatophora > Helicidae > Cepaea > Cepaea hortensis. The sequence goes on from OY992896.1 coordinate 6,059,775, forward strand.
GTGTGCTGATGCAAAGGTAAGGGGTTCAACCCCTACACTGGACAGCTGGACTAAAATGTTGACCTATTTTCCTTGACTTGAGGACGTAAATTACAAGTACCCCTGAAGTCAGAGTTTGCATGATGGCGAGGGACACTATTAATAGGGAAAGCTAATCCACACGCAAACTTCAGTCATCTACTACTAGAAGTAGTGTGTACAGACTAAGCTTGAGTTCAAAGTGAGTTAGGAAAAAAAAAACAAAAAAAAAAAAAACAATGCCATGTCAGCTGACGTAGGGGTTCATATCTCTTTGGTGTTCAGGATCATCTCTCCTCCCCCCGATCTTGCCAGTCATCACAATGTTCACCATTGCCTCTCTTCTAATCACATGACCAAAGAAAGCTCTTTCTTATTGTTGTATATAATGTTCTAGTTTCATTAGCCTCACTTAAGCAATCATTGTTACGCTGGCAGTTCAAGGAATTTGCAATATTCGTCTTAGGAACAACATCTCTGCTGCTTCCAAGTTGTTACTAAGTTGTTCCCTTACATTCCAAGATTCACTGCCATATAGCAAAACAAGTTCTATATAGCACTCTCTTACATTCAATAATAGTGACTTATTGCATACTATTCATTTTCTGAAATGCAGCTTCTGCCTGCCCTTTTCTGCTCTCAATCTCTGTTGTGCACCTTCCATCTGATGTTATATATGCTCCTAGGTATTTAAAATTATCCACTTGGTTAAGAATTTTCCTTTCTATTTTCCATCTCACATCCTGGTGTCACATATTTCTTTGATATCACCATTGTTACTGTTTTCTTGATATTCAAGGCAAGTACTTTCTTGGCACTCTTCGTTACCACAATGTCCAACATGTTGTAGATCTTTTGCATAATCCTCTGCCAATACTGTGTCATCTGCATAGCATATATTCATATTATAACCTCAGATTAGTATTCCATGGTTCTCTTTGATCTCTCTCATTATTACTTCGCTATAGAGGGAGGACAGATCCGGTGACAAAACGCATCCTTGTCATACTCCTAGCTTTATTTATTCATAATTGCCCTCTTTATTTCCCATTTTAATTGTTACTACAGTTTCCAGTAAATACTTTTTTATTGTTCTGAGATCTTTCCCATCAATGTTAATATCTTCCAGCATTTTAATCAGTTCATGTTTTACTTTATCAAATGCCTTGGTATAATCTATGAAGCACAAATGTATATCTTTCTGTTTATTGATCGTTTTAGTAGTCCTTGTAATGTATATATTGCATTGTTTGTACCCTTTCCTTCCACTAACCCATACTGCTCTTCACCAATTTTGATTGTTATTTTCTTTATTGTTCTTCTCATTATAATTCTGAGTAGAAGCTTAGTGACATGGTTTATGAGGTTAATTGTACGAAAATCTTCGCATTCAGTTGCTCCTGGTCGTTTTGGTATAGCTATAAATACAGATGTCAGCATATCACTTGGTAAATATCCACTGCTGTAAATATTCAACATTTTGGTTAATATATGTACTCAAAATTCCCCCAGTACTTACGATTCTTCTATTGTGATTCCATCTGGCCCAGGTGTTTTTCCTTAATCATATGTTATTTTCCCCTTTCTCCATCATATTATTCTCTTTTATACTTCCACCTCTTCTTTATAGCCTCTTCCTCCAATAGTATCTTTACCGTTTTTTTTTTAAATTTTAAACACACTGTATTTACTCTTATTTTTCTTCCTACGAGCTCTCTGATTTGTCGGCGCATGTTTTTTGTATCTTTGATAGAATTTAATTCAATTTTTTTGCACTGCTCTTTTAACCAACTTTCTTTTGCCTTTACACATTAACTCTTATTTCTTTATTAATCTTATCATACCCTTGTTTGCCCTTTTTATTATGTTTTCTTTTATCCATCAACCTTAAGATTTCTTCAGTCATTCATTTTTTTCCCCTTAGCCTTTTGGCTTCTCTCTGGTAGTACTTCTTTGCCTGTTTGATTAATGGAGTTCCTTAACATTTCCTATTGTTCATTTATACTCTGGAATTTAGCAATTGTATTAAGCCTATTTTTCACAGTCACTCTGTATAGTTCTTGAATTTCTTTATCTACTTTCAGAACATCTTTAAGTCTCATATTCTTAACCACCGTTTTTCCTCTCTTCAATCTTATTTTCATTTGTCCACATAGTGGTACATGGCCGCTATTTGTCAGCACCAGGCACTGTCTTAACATTAATTAACACATTTCTAAATCTTTTATTAATAAGTTTGTAGTCAATTTGGTTAAGTATTTTCTTATCATGGGCTTTTCCATGTGTAAAGAAGTAATCTTTTATGGTGTTTGAACCAGGTGTTTCCAGTTATCAAATCATTGATATTTGACCCTTTATTAGTTTCTCTCCTCATTCATTTCTTGCACCTAAACCTTAATTCCCCACTACATCCTCCATATTTCCCTTTTCTGCTTTTGCATTAAAATCTCCCAGTAATATGTTTATTTCTTGTGATTTAATTTGAGACATCGCCATTTCTACTTCATCGTAAAAGTGCTGTATACTTGTATAATATTTATATCTATTGGTTTGCCTTTCATTTTGATCATAATAACTGAAATATCTTAACCTGAAATACATTAGTAAACATTAATTTACTTGGCTGTTATTTTTAATCAAATAGTAGCCCTATTCCTTTCTCATGTGTATTCCATCTAGAAGAATTACTGTGTGTTTGTCGGTTATAATTTTTCCAGATCCCTCCCATCTCATCTCCCTTATGCCTAGAATATTCATTTTCATGCTTTCCATTTCTCTTATCACATTGTTAAACTTTCCCAACTCATTTAATGTCCTAACATTCCATGTTCCTATTTTAAATTTATTTCCCATTTTAAACATATTCGTTATGATTTTGCCATCAGTAGCTGGATGACGGTCTTGTGTCACCTATGGCTCATGATTGTCCTTACCGGATGAATATTGCTTGGGTTCCAAATGTTGCTGTATCTAGCATTGCTTAAATACCCCAATGGCTCGTGAATACATAACCTCTGCAGCAAAAGTCCAACTCCTGGTCTTCACGCGGCGGAACTGTTTCTACTAACAGGAGAAGGGGCGACAGCGAGTTTCTGGCGCCGAAAAATAACCAGTAAGCGTGCATACACATCTAAACTCGAGTGAGACCACAGTCTGCTCTAGCGAAGGAAAGGTGTTGAAGATGGAGGCAACCAGCCAGGAGGCGCACCACAGAAATCAGGATGCTCAGGAAATCAGAGATAAGATCAGAAATAAATAAATCAGGACTAAAGTGGGGGTTTAAGCGGCACTAGATTTTATTAGAAGGCAACAAGTCAAATGGTTTGGCCATGCAAGCAGGTTACCAACTAACAGTATACCACAACAAGCAATGATCAATGATGTACAGACCAGATGGAAGCAGAGGAAGAGGCCGACCACGTAAACGATGGACGCAGGGAATAACAGAGGCCATGGGAATATCGATACACGAAGCCTATAAGCGGGCACTCTCCTGCTGTTTATACTACACCTCGACACCGCAAGGTACAAGAGGAACGTGATGAGCAATATGAGAAGCTTGATGAGAGCTGTCAACTTAACTATTCAAGGCCGAATAAGAAATGATGATCGGACAGGCAGTAGGTTAAGTTAACCTGGTTAACAGCTTGTGCCACATATAAATAATACAAAGGTAAGTTAATAAGCAAGTCACAAATGGCTGTAGAAAAATAACTAACTATGATAACAATTTCCACCAATATTGATGCATGTATCCCATCGTTTTATCAGTCCTCCCAAACTGGCTGCATAGAACTGTATGCCCTGTTTTCTAAACCATGTTTTCACTTCACATTCAACTTCGGCATCATTCACGAAATGTCTCCCGCCCAGGTGGGTTTTCAGTGGACTTAGCCCCTAGCGATTTCCCGTAACAAAGTGTCTATTCATAGTCTAACTATGAATAAAGCTCAGTTTTATTCATAGTCAAACTGTCCCGGCAGGTCACATGATTATTCCCAGCTCCGGAATCCCTGGATGGATATTATACATTTTCATTGATTCATTAACATGTTCTCAGTAGCATGGTGGTAAAGTAAGAGTCTCCGCCTGTGACGCAGGAGCTCGAGGTTCGATTCCCTGGAGAAGCAATTTTTTTTTTCTCATCTGTCAGCAATTAATTAGGTGAAAGCGATTTTTAAATAAAAAATATGAAACATTAGGAATTAAAATATAGAAATGAGAAACTCAAAGCTTGTGAATAAAGTGTGCTCTATGGATCTGCGGAAGCTGCCGGTGAGCGCTTCCCCCAGGCAGCGACGGAGTGATCGAGTGTTGGAATCGGTGGATCTAATAGATGTCTGTTTAACGTGAATTTTATTTGCCAAATGAAATATCGCCGCAAATTAACCACCTTCTTACTGGCTCAAACTAAAATTGACTAGTGAGTGGACGTGGATATACGGGATTACGAGCGGACTAGTTGACTATGAATAAAACTGAGCTTTATTCGTAGTTCGACTATGAATAATTTCTCCCTTCCTGTAAAGCGGTGCATAGTTGGGTAGAAAAAGGTACGGGGGATATATATCTCTTCACTCAACTTATATGCCACAACTAGGGTTATTAAATTGTAAGAAGATATAGATTATGGTCGTCACTGGGAAGAACACAGTACCACAATGTAATATGCAGGTAAATGGAAATATTCTTAAACAAGTGAATGGGTACAATTATCTCGGAACAGTCATAACATCTGATGGGAGATGCCTTGAAGAGATTAGAACAAGAATCACCATGGCGAAGTCAGCCTTTAACAAGATGAAAAACATACAGACCAATAAAAAGAAGTCAATTGCTAAGAGAAAAGGGAGACTTTATTACCAAACGTTTGGTAATAATTCCGTACATTATTCCCAAACGGCTGATCAAGTGACCTTTACTACCGCCATCTGCTAGTCTGTCTTTTGTTTTCAAGCTCTTTTTGACTACATACAATAGTTTATTCCATAAAACTTTAATGTTAATATCTCAGTTAATGCCTAGATACGTTACTTACTTCTTAGCGTTGAATTTGCGTACGCATGAGATGAAAGTAAGCCTGTAGATGACACTGCAATATTTGTTTTCATTGAACTCCGAAGTGAGGGTTCAAAGGTGACAAAGTTCACACAGAGTTAAATTGTTGAGTACTCTTCTTTTTTAGGACATTGCAGTCAACAACAGCATTTTTCAGCTGCTGTTGCAGCAAGTTTTACATTCAGTAGTTTGCCATTGCTTTCTGAACGACCGGCTCATACCTCTGTAAGTAACCAGCGCAACACGATCCGCTGCCAATCTTGCCCAGGTATTTACTTCTCAGTCTTCCCCTAGGTCTGTTCCCTTTGATCTTACCAGTTGTCACCAAGTTCTCCAATTCATTTCTTCTCATAACATGCCCACAAATTGTGACTGTCTACGTCTAATGTCTCTAATCAGTTTACTATCTACATTTGTTTCTTGAAGGATTTGTTCATTGGTTTTTCTGGCTCATTGTCCATGCTTCACATCCATATAAAAGTACAGGTTCTATGTAGCACCTCAACACTTTTTCTCGTTTCAATTGACATCTTTTTATTGGTCAGTATGTTTTTCATCTTGCTAAAGGCTACTTTTGCCATGGTGATTCTTGTTCAAGCTTTGAGTTTCTCAGTTCTATATTGTAGTTCATAATGTTTAATATTTTGTTTATTAAACATTAAAAAAAAACAATTGCCGGTGGAGAGACAAACCCCAGTCTCCATCATAACAGGCGGAAACACTAACCACTACACCACCGAGGACACAATAACATTTCCACAAACATTAATAATGTAGTCAAACCTACGTCATGTGACCACACGTGACCAGCCGTTTGGGAATAATGAGAGATTTTATTACCAAATGTTTGGAGCATCCGCGAATAATCACATGACCAGCCGTTTGGGAATAATGAAAGATTTTATTACCAAACGCTTGGTAATAATCACTTCGAGGAGAAAAATGTGCTGAGGTGCTATATAGATCCTGTACTTTTATATAGATGTGAAGCATGGACAATGAGCAGTCAAGCTGAAAAACATCTGATGGCTATGGGAATGGGGTTTCTGATGAGAATGCACAGAAAACCATGGACAGAAAGAAAAATCAATGATCAAGTCCTACAATCAATCAATCAGGTGCCATCTCCACAATGAAGGTCGGCAGCAATGAATCTCCAACACTGTCTGTCTCTCGCCTTGACTGTACATTCTGTCAGGCTCATGTTCGTCCATCTCTTGATGTTATCCTCCCACTTGTATCGTTGTCTACCTCTTGCTCGCTTGCCCTCAACCTTGCCTTCCAGTATGGTTTTTATAAGAGTATCATATCTTTTAACGTGGCCAAAATATTTCACTTGCCTCCTCTTTATTTCTTTCATCAACTCTCTTCATTCCCAGTTTTTCTAGGACCTCTGCATTTGATTGTTTTTGTTTCCTTGAAATACGACCTATTTGTCTGTATATCCACATCTCCAGGGCTTCTATGCAACTTTCTAGTTGCTTGTTCAATGTACAGGCTTCTGCGCCATACACAATACACTAGTGTTGAATATACATAGCATCTGACAATTCTCATTTTTAATGCGTTATTAATCTCTCTAGATGTTAATACTGATTTCATGCTGTCGAAAGCATTTTTGGCCAATTCCTATTCTATTTTTGATTTCCATTTCACTTCTGCCATCATCTGTTATTATATGTTCAAGAAAAGAGAAACTTTTTACTTGTTCTAGTATCTGCCCGTTTACTGCGATGTTCATTGATGGCCTTTCCTTTTCACTGCTAATTTACTAATTATCATAGTTGTTTTTTATTTTTGGATGTTAATATCTAAGCCACATTCTGCACTATGCCTGTTTACTTGCGCCACTAGGTCTTGCAACTCTTCCTTGTAATTCAACAAGTCCTACAAGAACCAGATATTTTAAATAAATATCGTAAACTGATTAGAGACAGTGGATAGTCACGACTGTTTGGACACGCTTTGTGAAAAAAAACTAGAAAACTTGGTGACAACTGGCAAGATCGAAGGGAAGAGAGCAAGGGGAGGGCAGAGAAGTAAATACCTGGATAGCTTAACCACGTGGCTTGGTCGAGACAAGAAATAGCGAAACATAACCGCCCACGCTTACTGGCATGGCACATGATGGGTGGATGGGATAAACGGGTAGTAGAATAAATACATACCTAGAGCAAATGAAAGGCGGTGATGAAACTTTTCACACGTGAGAAGTGAGCACGTGACAACACTGCGAATCATGTATTGTGGGCGAAATACGGCGTCTTCCCTGGACGACTTCGATTAGTAGATTACGATACTGTAGCGGAAATGCCAGGTTACATTTGAAATTTAAAGCCAATATCCAATATTCAATAATGTTAACGTATGGATGTGAAAGTTGGAAATCAACGGTAGCTTTAGATAAAAAAAATTAGATAATTTGAGAACAAATGTCTTAGAAGACTTCTAAACATCCACTGGACAGACTTCAGAACCAATACGCAAATAAGACAAGAGACTAAGCAAGATACAGTATCCAATTTCATAAGAAGACGCCGTTGGAACTACTTCGGCCATGTACTCAGAATGGACAAGACGAGACTCCCCTACCAAGCCCTCTTATGGTCACCAGTAGGGAAAAGAAAACGGGGAAGACCAAGAGAGACCCTGCGTAGAACCATCATTAGAGAAGGCTCATTCAACGGCCAGGTAAACATCCAAGATCTACAACAGGTAGCAGCGAACCGCCAAGCATGGAGAGTCAGGACTTCTGCCCTATACGCCGCCTTAGGCTCAAGAGAAAAGACTGACTAATAATAGAAACACCAGTCAAATAATTTAATTGTAATTGTTATCCTTATATTTCCCAATAACTCATCGAAAGAGTAACAACTTTCCGTCTTATAATAAGCCAGACATGGGACAACGGATACTCACGCAAACCTCAGGTCCTGTATGACATCACACTTATGTTGGACAACAGGATGCCTTCATCCGACATACAGGACTTCGCGTTGGAGCTCAAGCCAACGAACACAAGCAAGCAACAACTGTACCTGGATGTTTAGAATATGCAGGCTATTACGGCCTGAAAATTACTAAATATGAAAATGACTAAAATGTCAAAATACAACATAGAAATCCATTTCTTTATTTAACAACCGGACTTCTCAAATATCAAGGCGTGAAACAAATAAAATACATCAAGACGTTCATAAACTCTGTATTAGTAGTTTTATCTTTCCGAACTAAGTCAACACTGTCTAAAAATATTTCAAGCGATTTCGTACACAAAGTTTTAATTGCAATGTCTAGCACTGGTGTCGTTGTGTCATTTGCATACAATGTTTATAAAGTACTAGCTGACCCGGCCCGGCTTCGCCCAGTCCCTGGTGGGGAGCATCTCATTTAATTCATATAAGTAGTCATATAAGCTCCCGTTCCCGACTGTCTGTCTGTCTGTCTGTCTGTCTGACCCGGCATCGCCCAGCTCCTGGTGTGGAGCATCTCATTTAATTCATATAAGTAGTCATATAAGCTCCCGTTCCCGTTCCCGACTATCTATCTGTCTGTCTGTCTATCTATCTGTCTGTCTGTCTGTCTGTCTGACCCGGCCCGGGCTTCGCCCAGCCCCTGGTGTGAGCATCTCATTTAATTCATATAAGTAGTCATATAAGTTCCCGTTCCCGACTGTCTGTCTGTCTGTCTGTCTGTCTGCCTGTCTGTCTGTCTGACCTGGCCCAGCCCTTGGTGGAGAGCATCTCATTTAAATCATATAAGTAGTCATATAAGCTCCCGTTCCCGACTATCTGTCTGTCTGTCTGTCTTGGGTAAATGGAGGAGGGAGGAGGAAGAGGGAGGTGGAGGAGGGAGGAGGAGGGAGGAGGAGGAGACAGGGGGAGTATGGAGGAATAGGAGGGAGGAGGAGGGATTAGGAGGAGGGAGGAGTAGGAGGGAGGGGAGGAGGAGGGAGAAGGAGGAGGATGAGGAGGGAGAGGGAGGGAGGAAGAGAACGCAGGAGGAGGAGGGGGAGGAGGGAGGAGGAGGAGTAGAGGGAGGAGGAGGGAGAGGGAGGAGGAGGGAGAGGGAGGAGGAGGAGGGATGAGGAGGAGGAGGCGGAGGGAGAAGGAGGAGGGAGGAGGAAGAGGGAGAAGGAGGGGGAGAAGGATGAGGAGGGAGGATGAGGAGGGAGGTGGAGGAAGAGGGAGGAGGAATGTGGAGGGAGGAGGAGGAGGGAGGAGGTAGAGGGAGGAGGAGAAGGGAGGAGGAGGAGGGGGAGAAGGGAGAAGGAGGAGGAGGGGGGAGGAGGAGGAGAAGGGAGGAGGAAGGAAGAGGAGTGATTAGGAGGAGGGAGGAGGGCGAGGAGGTAGGAGGAGGGAGGAGGAGGAAGAGGGAGGAGGAGGGAGGAGGAAGAGGGTGGAGGAGGGAGGAAAAGATAGGCGGAGAGAGGAGGAGGAGGAGGAGTAGGGAGGAATAGGAGGGAGGAGGAGGGATTAGGAGGAGGAGGGGGAAAGAGGAGAAGGAGGAGGAGGAGGAAGGAGGAGGAGGAGGAGGAGAACGCAGGAGGAGGAGGGGGAGGAGGGGGAGAGGGAGGAGGAAAGAGGAGGAGAAGAGAGAAGGAGAAGGGAGGAGGAGAGGAGGAGGAGGAATGATGAGGAGGGAGAAGGAGGAAGAGGATGTGGAGGAGGGAGGAGGTAGAGGGAGGAGGAGGGAGGAGGAGGGATGAGGAGGAGGGAGGAGGAGGGAGAAGGGAGGGAGAAGAGTGAGGAGAAGGAGGAGGAGGGAGGAGGTGGAGGAGGAGGAGGGAGGAGGAAGAGGGAGGAAGGAAGAGGAGGGATTAGGAGGAGGAAGAGGGAGGAGGAGGAAGGAGGGGGAAGAGGGAGGAGGAGGAGGGGAAGAGGAAGAGCGTAGGAGGAGGAGGAGGAGGATTATAACGCATATGCCTATAGATTTAATAATGGCTGAAGTTGTTCCATGTCTTCGTAGAGTTGGCGACAGTGTAAAGAAATATAAAATCTTCAAACTTGATAGAGATAAGGTAACTATTATTTATTTATTATGGTGTTAATCACCAACATGACTGTAGGTAACTCTTTAAGCAATAAAAGATGAGTTACAATGTTATATGCATTGTTCATTATTTTTATGAAAACTTTGAAAATGCCTTAAAGATTATATCATTATTTATTACAACTCATATGCCGGTACACAACTATAGACAAATAGTTTATAAATCTTTGAAAACGATGCAACAATATGACTATAAGCTATACAGAAAAGTTATTAAAAGTTATGCTCCTTGAAATAACTTTTATAGAGTTAAGTCCCTTCGCAATATAGAAATTATAATAAAAAATGAAATATTAAATAATATTAAGTAAGCAGCCGATTTCACACTAAAAAAATATCACAGTTGGCTGCGCTGGAATGAAAGGAAGGCGTGTAGAAAATTTCATCTCAATCGGATGGGCCGTTCGCGAACGCATAAAGGACATACATATCCACACACATTGCCTTTTATATATAAGATATATTCTGTGAACTTGAATAAAATGCTAAGTCCTTATTTTTCAAACATGTCTGCTGTATTCTCTCTTTTATTATTCTTGTAAGCAGGGTTATGCATTTCTAACCATGGATCCAGACATGTTTGAATATTTGTGAAAATAAAACTGAAGTAAAATGTAAGCTATACTAAAAATCAAACATTACCACTGCCTTCATTAGAGCTGTATAACTTTGTCCATTCTGGTGTTTAAATTATATTTCTGTTTGTTGTAAGTGGTGTGTTGCTATTTCTGTTTATCCCGGAGACAGTATGCAGAGACCTTGAGCAGCGTTACTGGCAGCATGTAAATCTGCCTCTCTTGTAAGTAAAAACTGCACCGACTGTACAAGTACATGCGTAGAAGTTAAGTTAGTTAGTCGACAGATCATCCTCATTACACATCAACACGTTCACTCCACAAGTGCTCGGATCCCCTCCTAATTAAATTAGCTTAGTACGTACCTGACGAGGTGCAGCGAAATAATCCAGGCAATAAATCGTGCAATCTATTGTTTGTGTCAATGGTGTCATCCGGGTCTCTGCCCTGGACATTTACTCCATCATCAATGAGACTTTGAACTATGTGATTTTGTCCACTCTGAAAATCTAAGATAGAGGCTTTTTCTAGATCGTTCTGGGAGATGTTATTATCTTCAAGAAGTATGATCACTTAGCTAACTAAAGAGCTGAATGAAGTCATGAAGAATACAGCCATATTTTTGTGCATTAGGTAATTCAGTGTTCTCCTATACCTTATTTCCACAGCTTTGTGTTTTTCATCATCTACATATCATTCACTTTCATAATTCTTTAGTTTGTAACAAATCATTATTGAAAAGAAGGGAACTCCGAAAAGAAATTTACTGTATGAGCAGGGGTGGGAAAACTACGGCCCGCGGGCCGCATGAGGCTCGCCAGCTGATATTATACGTCCCTTGAGGGCATTTAGGAATACAAAATGTACTTTGTTTTTAAGTTATTTTGTTGAATTTTACAGAAGTTCATGTACCCTTATGTATGTTTTAACATTTTTGATAACATTTCTTTCTATTTTTTTTTTGGTTACAGTTTTGTAAACAGGCCTTCAGTTATCAGTTGGGGTATCTTTATTGCACTCCGGACAGGTCCATAGGTGCTCAGATCCTCCCCTCCCCCTCCCCAGCATATGCATCCGCGTTCGGTGTCTAATAGTGCCAGTTCTGTGTTGGTTGACGAGGCACCGCGTTTTCCCGATGTACCTCTCGTGTCTGGCCGTGCCTATTCTTACTCCCAGGTCTTTCATCCTGGACAGCGATGTTGAATCACTGACTTCAAAGTCCTCTGTTCTCGCCAAATCTTTAAGGGCGTTAATAACATCGGCACGATCCATGGGCTGGCCATCTACAGGGGGTGCAGAGCCAGCCAGCTTACCAGCTCGTTCATTTCACATCACAATAATAAATATATCAGCAGAACACGATCAATATCAATCTGTTATTGTCTCAAAGCATTTATTTGTTCTCGTGCAACTATGAGTCAATCAAGAGTATTTAAAAAAAATAAAAAAAAAATAAAACATCAATTGAAAAGAAACCAAGTTTTATTGTTACACTATTTCCTTGAACCCAACAGATAACATACGTAAGCGAGCATATCACATGACGGTGTACATACATTCATCTTTAATAACTTCATGCTGCTAAATGTTTTGGAGCTTTGTCATAAAATAACCGAACTTGATATATTGTAGTTCCCTCAAAATTTTCATAAAACTAGAGTTGATGACATATATTTCCAAAAAGGGGGCACGATAAATAAATAAAACATTGCCTAGAATAGGTATCTAATGACACGGAGAGGTGTGGGTCATGTATGAAATAAATAAATACAATCAGGAAAGACGTGTTGTGTGGGATCATTATCGCCTCTACCAGTCGGCACAACACGAGAACAACATTAAGTCATTATCAGCACAGGGTTCCAAATGTTGCTGTATGTAGCCGAGGCGCGGTGTTGGGGTGAGCGCCCAACATTGCTCAAATACCTCAATGGCTCGTGAATACATAACCTATGCAGCAAAAGTCCAACTCCTGGCCTTCACGTGGCGGACCTGTTTAAACTAACAGGAGAAGGGGCGACGGCGAGTCTCTGGCGCCGGAAAATAACCAGTATGCTCTAGATGTGTATGCACGTACATGCATGCGCAGATAGGTGTGTGCGCGCGTACACATCTACACTCGAGTGAGACCACAGTCTGCTCTAGCAAAGAAAGGTGCTGAAGACGGAGGCAACCAGCCAAGAGGCGCACCACAGAAATCAGGATGCCACGCAATCACGCAAAATGGAATATGTCGACTACTGCTAATCGTTATGGTGCTCGCCCTGCTTTGGACCCCCAGGCAGGTGCAGTGCCGGGCCCTATGTCTCGAAAGGGTCCAACCCCAACTACTGGAGGTCCTTCTCAGATGTCCTGTGGAGCCAGGGGACATGAGAATAGGACGACTGGCCATACTAAACGAAGACTTAAAATAATGCACTGGAATGCGGAGGGAGTCAGCAACAAAAAAATAGAATTAGAAAAAATCTTGGACCAAGAAAAAGTAAGCATATGTTGCTTGCAAGAAACTCACCTCAATGAAAATATAGCCTTCAAAATCAGAGGCTACCTGTGTTACCGATCTGACCGAAAGAACAGGCGAAAAGGTGGGATACTGACCCTTGTAAGAAATAACATCATGGCTTCCCAAATCAAAGTCTACATGGAAGGGGCTGAGTATCAGACACTTAAACTTAAGACAGGTAATACAGATCTACATCTGATCAATTACTACTGTCCAAGTGACCGCCCACAGGCACTGGACACTCTACCACTAAAAGAAAAAATGATTGTGTGTGGCGATTTCAACAGCCACTCGCAGAGCTGGGGCTATGATCACATGGACCAGAGAGGAGAGAGACTGGAAGACTGGCAGGATGAGAATAGATTCATGTTGATTAACAAGCCGTCCGACCCACATACTTTCTACTCGAGATCATGGCACTCTACAACTACACCTGACCTGGCTTTTCATTCACCAGACCTGGAGTGGAACATTACACGAACTGTTGGGAAACAACTTGGTGGCAGTGACCATCGGCCAGTCTTTCTAACCGTAGAAAATGAGCTTGTAAGTGAAAGCAGCACCCTCTCGAGGTGGAACTACAAGAAAGCAGACTGGGCAATGTACAAGCATCGCACCAGCATACTGGTTAGAAACCTGAACACTGAGAAAGACATAAATAAAGCAGTTGAAGAGTTTGGGAAATGCATACTACAGGCAGCGCGAGAAACAGTACCAAGAGGAGCCCGTAAACAATATAAACCCTACTGGAGTAGTGAACTGGAACAGTTGCATAATGATGTTGAAGTGTGTAGAAAGCAAGCAGAGGCCACACCCAGCCAAGAGCACCACAATAAATTCCAGCATGCAAAAGCCAAATTTCAAAGGGCCAAGCTGCAGGCTAGACGGAAAAGCTGGCAGGAGAAAACGGAGTCTCTGAACTTTGAAAGAGACACAAGGAAATTGTGGAAGCTAATAAAACAGCTTAATGACGAGGGCACAGGGAGAAACTCAAAAATTGCACTACATAAAGATGGAAAAATCTTAACAAGAAAGCAAGCAGCTGACCATTTTGCGGACTCGTTCGCACAAGATAGCAATATCAAAATTAGTCCAGAGAAACAACAAGAGATTCGAGAGAAACGACAACATACAGGACAGAAGGAAATAGTACATGAGGTTCTGGAGGCACCCATCACAATCAGTGAACTGGAGCTAGCCATATCAAAAGTGAAAATGAGAAAGTCACCAGGAGCTGATGGTATCTCCAATGAAATGATCAGGAACCTAGGAACAGAGGCCAAAACAAAGCTGTTGCAGATCTTCAATAACAGCTGGACCTTAGGCAGTGTTCCACAAGCCTGGAGAGAAGCAATCATGATACCCCTCCTAAAATCAGGGAAAGATGGTTCCATTGCCTCTAGCTACAGACCAATTAGCCTCACCAGCTGTCTCTGCAAAACACTGGAGCGCATCATCAATCACAGACTGCAGTGGTACATTGAAAGTAAAAACATCCTTGTGCCACAGCAGGCTGGCTTTAGGCAGTGCTACTCTACGGAAGATCAGACAACCTACCTCTCTCAAGAAATTGAGGATGCATTCCAAGAGAAGAAGCTGGTGCTTGCGGCATGGATAGATCTGAAGAAAGCCTTTGACAAAGTCTGGAAAGAAGGTCTGATGAAGAAACTGAGAAACTGCAAAGTCAATGGAAGAATGTACAAATGGGTGAAAGCATACTTGCACAACAGAAGAGCCCGAGTACAGATAGACGGACTCAAGAGCAAGAAAGTACTACTGCGTCACGGTGTCCCCCAGGGCGGAGTCTTGTCCCCCACACTTTTTCTAATCTTCATCAATGATCTTGTTGCTCACCTGCCGCATGGAATTAAAGCGGCAATGTACGCCGATGACCTGGTTCTATGGAGCACAAATGAATATGCATCAGTGGCCACCAGATTGCTACAAAGAGCTGTAGATACATTTGCTGCATGGGCAAATAGATGGTGTGTCAGCATAAACACTGACAAGTGCAGCACCACCCTATTTACCCTCTCTCCAAAACAAAAGGCAGGGATCATCCAGATAAATGGAACACCCCTAAGAGAAGATAAAGAACCAACATACCTTGGAGTAACATTTGATGGCAAGCTGACATGGAGAAAGCACATCAACAAAGCAGTAGCAAAAGCCAGAAGGAAAATAGCCATCCTGAGAAAGCTAAGTGGAACCACATGGGGAGCCAGTACGAAAATACTTAGCAAAGTTTACCAACAGAGCATACGACCACACCTGGAATATGGGTCAACTGCGTGGTGTTCAGCATCAAATAACACACTACAAGAGCTGGACAAGGTGCAAAATCAAGCACTTAGAGTCACCACAGGAGGGATGAGATCAACCCCTATAGTGGAAATGGAGAAGATGGGGAGGACACAGGCACTGAGTGAGCGCAGAGATACGAACACGCTAATACAAGCAGAAAAGTTCCTCAGCTTGCCAGGCCACCCTATGAAGAACAGATTTGAAAACCTAGCTATGGGGCGGTTGAAAAGAAGTAGTTTTATCCACCAGGCCAAACGACTCTGCAGAGAAACCACTGATCTGCCCACAGTTGGTATCCCCCTAACAACTATTCCAGAGCGAACTCCATGGAAAGATGAGCATAGACTATCGTTTCAAATCTAGACAAAAGTGAGAGGAATATTTGACAAGGAAGAACAGAACAGTGTGCAGCGCAGAACAGCCACTCTCAGCTTCCTTGATGAAGAATACCCACAGGACCTCTGGATCCGAGTATACACAGATGGGTCAGCACAAAATGCTGTTCGAAATGGAAGAGCGGGAGTGTACATAGAATACCCAAATAATACTAGGGACACAGCCAGAGTACCGACAGGAAAGTACTGCCATAACTATGATGCCGAAATTGAGGCAATCAAGATAGCAACAGAGAAATTACTAAATAACAGCAATGGTACACAACCTGTGGTGCTACTAACAGATGCAAAATCAGTACTCGAGGCGCTCCTCTCTGGGAAATTGCCAGTACTAAGGACACTACTTTCTGAACCTAGCAGTCAGCATAAAGTCACCATACAGTGGATACCATCCCACTGTGGAGTACCCGGAAACGACAGAGCTGATCAATTGGCTAAGGAAGGAGCCAAAGAGGAACAGCCTGATGTGCCCGTTACATACCACCAAAAGAAAAGAATGATCAAATCAGTCAGAAAGCCATCAAATCCTGCTCAAGATGACTACCACATTATGGACAGACCAGAACAAGTCATTATTCTGCGCCTCAGAACAGGACACAATAGATTACGCAACCACATGTATACAAAATTCAAGATTGGTGAAACAGCCATGTGCACATGTGGATTGGCGTCGCAGACAGCAGAGCACATACTCCAAGACTGCCCAAAATATAACATATCTAGGCAAACCTTCTGGCCTAGAGAGACGACAGTGGAAGATAAACTCTATGGACCACTGTGTGAACTGAAAAAAAAAACAGTTCAATTCATGCAAGAGACGACATTGCAGATATAGACATATTTCAAGCGAACGAAAGAAGAAAAAAAAAATTATCAGCACAGTTATGAACAAATGAAATGTTTCTACTCCGTGCCGCTTCAGTGAATATTGACATTGTTATTTTATGTGGATAATCATTCTGTTTGAATTGCATTCAGTCAAATTGTTATTGAAAAGTGGGATTGTTTATTGTTTAATGATACATGGAATTGATGAACAAATAGTTGTTATGCACATCAGAACAGGACACAATGGATTACGCAACCACATGTATACACAATTCAAGACTGGCAAATCAGCCACGTGCACATGTATTGGAGCCACAGACAGCAGAGCACATACTCCAAGACTGCCCAAATATACGACATATCTAGGCAAACCTTCTGGCATAGAGAAACAACAGTGGAAGAAGAACTGAAAATGACAGTTAAATTCATCCAAGAGAAAACTTTGTAGTTATAGACACATTTCAAACGAACGAAAGAAAGAAGCAATATCTTGTTGTGAAAGAGCAGATCATCCCGCAGTAACTAATGTCGTAAATCTATTGACTTAAACAAAGTAAAATGTAGTTATTGGAAAGGAACATACATTAGTAACTTCAACAGTTATCTAGGTTCGCATTTGCTTTTTTCACGGAGAATTTGTTATATTAGCTTAAAAAGGATGATTTTTTATTATTTTGATTACTCGAGAATGCAGGAGCAAGATTTGCTTCATTGTAACAATGCGACAGATTTGTGCATCAGACCGTGTCGCGTTGTGTTATAACGTGCTGGTATGGGAGCCGGTCGTTCAGAAAGCAATGGCAAACTACTGAACGTAACATTTGCCTAGTACATCAACAGCAGCTGAAAAATGCTGGTGTTGACTGCAACGTCCCGTAAGGGATACGCAACTTTAAAATAAAATGGTGTGCCGACACGGATAGATCAAGGGAAAGTAACAACCAAAATAATAATATAACAATAACAATAATAATAATCATGCTGCCTTGTATGTAGATTAGGGAAGGCAAAGGCTATATAGGAAGGACATACACGAGTTTTAAAAAAAAAATGTCTCCTTGTACAAAAATTGAGGACAGTCAAAAGCCAACCCTAAAAAAACTCTTGTAGAAGTTGGCTGTACTGAAACTTGTACAGGAGTTTGATAAAACAGTGCACAGCAACACACTTCATGACGACGTCATATGGCAACCGGCTCTGCTTGACTGCTTCTTTCTTTGGTTGTATTCAGGGTGAGCCCCGAGAGTGCACGCAGACGTTCTGACGTTTCATTGTTCTCTGCACTGTGCGTATCGTCGTAATAAACGCCCAGAACGATAGTATATTTCTTCATGAGTATATAAGGCTTTTGTTGTACATCTCCCGTGTTCTGATTCACGACGTCAATCGCGGGCTGGCCCAGTAGGTTGGTCCTACCACAGCACACAGCTGGACTGTCTGGGGCGGGGTATGCAGTGATGGGTCTGTTATTGATCCTGCAATATCAGATAATATGACATTTATGGCATAGTGCATGTAAACACACATTCCTCGCTTCATTCCCATCTCCACAAGCGGATATACAAATACAATCACAATACAAACGTTTCATATTAACTTTCTGACAGTTCACACATAAACACACATATATTGTTTTGGTTGGCGCTCATAGAAGTGAGAAGAATGAAGGAGAGACTAGAGGACGCAGTAAACAACATACAAATTGAAAGCTGAGAAGAATGAAGGAGAGACTAGAGGACGCAGTAAACAACATACAAATTGAAAGCTGAGAAGAATGAAGGAGAGACTAGAGGACGCAGTAAACAACATACAAATTGAAAGCTGAGAAGAATGAAGGAGAGACTAGAGGACGCAGTAAACAACATACAAATTGAAAGCTGCGAAGAACGAAGGAGAGACTAGAGGACGCAGTAAACAACATACAAATTGAAAGCTGAAGTTACCGACCGGGTTTCGAACCTGTCACTTCCAAAGAACGGCAGCGCCTCGTTGCAGGAACAAGTGTACTTCGACACATGACCAACTAAGGCACCCCAGAAAGCTGTCTCCGTTAGCCAGGTCTACATCCACATGAACCCACAACTATGGAAAACGGACAGAATTCGTATCTAACCAATGAGGTAGCACCATAATCTTCTTAGCCAAGTAGCAGCTAACAGAGCTGGCCTGTCAAGACAAGGGTCAGGGCTGAGTTGAGTTGAGATGAGTTAGAATCGATATCACTGCACTCAGGACATTCCCATACGTGCTCAGTCCCCTCGTTCAACAGCAGCAAAGAGTCATACTACTAATCGTTCCCACCGCTATCTGATTAAAAGTTCTCCTGGTCTTCCCTCTCGGTTTTGAGATTCTTCCAGAACCCCTGACGATCCCCCGCAATCTCATTCTTTTCACATATGGGTTCTCAATCTGTTCCTCCGCCTTCTCCACCTGGTCCCACAAGCGCACGACCAACTCCCCCTTGTCCATAGGCAAAATACCACCAAGAGGTGCATTCCCTGCTAGCCTATCAGCCTGTTCATTCCCCCGTACACCCGCATGGCCCGGGCAACATCTCCATACTATTCTCACGATCTGTGACCTCTGAAGCGACGAGAGCCATTCCACACGAAACATTCCTTTCTCCACCTTGCTAAGCATACTCTTTGAATCCGTAATGAATACAACGTGTGTTGCAGTAGTCTCCTCTAGCCACCGGAATGCTGCTGTTACTGCCTCCACCTCCATTCTCATGCTGGAGGTCGTAGTCAGAGTTCAAACACCAGCAGAAGCGGGTTTATTTTTTCCCAACAATACGATCTGAGATGGACGAATACGGGTAATATACATTGTTCACAATATTCTAGGAATTGTTTGGGAAGGAGAGGCCTACGAGGAAGGGAACTGGACACCCCACATTATACATCGTGACCTAGAATGTGTGAAGTCTCACATTTCACACTACATCTGTGGTATCTGCTACAGGACTAATCTTCACAACCACAATGAAAGTGATGTGAATATTAATACACGAATCATTCACGAATCACTGCCAGCAGGGAAAGCTAACCCACACGCACACACCAGCCCTGTGCACTAGAAGTTGTGGCACGTGTCGTGTATGGACTACGTTTGAGTTGAAAGTCAGCGAAGGGAAACAAAATATGAATAAATAGTAACGCGTACGCACACATACACATACACACACAAGGGGCACACACACACACACTGAGACACACACACACACACACACAAACAAGGACATACATAATACACTAATAATGCAATTATTGTAATAATAAGCGAATAATGTAGTCTATATTGGTATCAGGGTATGTGTATGAAAGAATCGGACAAAAGGAATTAATCATAAATTAAGATTAACAACTACATTGAAAATATATTCCACTACTTACTGATTTCGTGTCGACAAATTTCCTACCCGAACCCAATGTGGATTTATTATTTGAGAATTCACGTTCGAGGAAACACCATTTAATGTCTGGTTTTTGTCACCAGCATCACTGGAAACTGTCTCTGTCCGTTTATTTAGAAATATCTTTTGTATCAGGAAATCTGTAAACTCATTGTTCAGACAATCCAACCTGGCATTACAGACCGTGTTTAGCTGTGTCGATATATGATTACAACTGTAGCAGTTCTGATGAGTGCTTTTATGAATGCAAGCATTATCCAAAGTGTCACATATTGTTGATACGTCATTTCTGGAATAAATATTATTCCCTTGAGATACGGTGTTTTTTCCGGTGTCATTATCATTAAGAGCAGAGTTTAAAAGCATGACTGTACTGTTTGG
Source organism: Cepaea hortensis (assembly GCA_963921405.1). Taxonomy (NCBI): domain Eukaryota; kingdom Metazoa; phylum Mollusca; class Gastropoda; order Stylommatophora; family Helicidae; genus Cepaea; species Cepaea hortensis. Next base: position 6,080,304 of record OY992896.1, read on the forward strand.
GGTGTTTTGTTTATTTAGTTTCTGTATTTGGATTCTTGAAGTTGACATTTCGACTGGTTTCTTCAAGCCATAGGTGAAGGTCGTTAGCGCTGTGTGTTGATTTTCATAAACCACAGCTTGGTTAGTGTGTGTGTCAGCAATAGCAAACACGGAAGACGGAACGTTACTCAATCCTTCACTTGCTCCTTGTGTTAGAGGTGAAAGAGATGTGTTTTGTCCTTGACAGCTAATGTTCCTAATGTCCTGTCTCCAGTTGCCATGGACAACAATCTCAGGAGGCGTTGTCTGTGTGGACAATGTCAAACAACTGTCAGTGGTTGTCATGTTGTTTTCCTCGTCCACAATGTCGTGTCTGTTGTCGTTTGCTGTTGATGTGTCGTCATCTTTGCGTTCTGTCATGTAACTGTTGACCTCTGGTATGCTTGATCTAGAACGATTTCTATTTTCCTGAAATTTGAGAAGATCAAGATTTGAGAACAAACTCACGAAAGAGTAATCTGCAAACCGCGTAACGTAAAATTACCTAGTAAATAAGAAACAGGCAATAAATGCTAAAGGTGATTGTCACGTCTTGCAAAGGACACGAAACTAACTCTTTAATTCTCCAAAACGGAGATCGGCATGACCGAATGGATAAGAACACTTGTTCTTAAACATCAGGTGCGCTGATGTCCAGGTAGCGGGATCAGGCCCTACAGCAATTAGCTGGACTACAGTGTTGACGTCTCGTTCTTGACTTGGGGACGTAAAGTACAAGAACCTCAGAAGTCGGAGTGGATTCGCTTGATGGCAATGGACACTGGTTATAGAGAAAACTAATCCACACGCAAAATCAGGCCAGTGCACTAGAAGTAGTGCATCTATGGACTACGTTTGAGTTCAACGAGATGAAAACAAAGACAGCCATTACATGCTATAGTTGACTGCAACGTGCTGTAAATAACATGCAACTAACGTTGTAACTCATCAACAAATATTTACAACTCGTGTGTTTCTGTGTTACACACCGCGTTCTCGCCGCTGCTACGGAATTGGTGCACTGTGCTGAGATTCTCCTTGTGTGACTTCGGGAGGAGACTGCAGCACTTATGGAGATACCCGCGTGTATTGGCAGTTGTCCTTAAACACAAACTTTAAATAATGGGATAATGTTGATTGGTTGCTTGCGATTTTTCTAGAAGACTGAATATTAACTTTTGTTGACTCCCAGTTAACCTGAGTTGCGAAGAGGGTTTCAAGTGACAACTGTCGTAGGGTTAAGCTATTGTTGTATGAATTGCGGTTGTGTGAATTGCAGTCATGTGAATTACGGTTGTGTGAATAACAGTTGTGTGAATTACGATTGTGTGAATTATGGTTGCACGAATAAAGTTATGTGAATTACAATTGTGTGAACTACAATTGTGTGAATTACGGTTGCATGAATTACCTTGTGTGAATTGGGTTGTGTGAATTACTGTTGTGTGAATTACAGCTGTGTGAATTAAAGTTATATGAATTACAATTAATAAAGTATGTCTTCAGCATGTGTACACGAGATGTGTTGTGTCTGAGTGTAGCTATATTAAAGTAAAAGTGGCATACCTGTAATTGTACTACATGTACAAACACAAGGGAACAAGGAAAAGAAAGACAGAAAGAAAGAAAGAAAGAAAGAAAGAAAGATTTTACTTTGTAATAAAGACTGAAGTCATCATCATCATAACCACTATCATCATCTCCATCATCACTATCATCATCTCCATCATCATCGTCATCATTAGCATGATAATAACAACTATCGTCATCACGACCCGTATCTACATCATCATCATCATCATTATCATCATCATCACGAGTCACGCTGATAAGCGTGTGCGCCCATAGATCGCCGTCACACACAATCACCAGTATGGGATGAAGTACATGCAACTTGACCAAAACATTCAGCACTTGCCGCTTTGTATTCCTCACATACGTTTTCCAGCAAATGTGCCAGTTGTAACTAAGCAATTCCAGTTTATCTCCCCTCAAACCCTACACACATCTGAACTGCCTACTTGTAATGTATCTCATAGTTCTGTGGTTTTCATCTACTTCTTGGGTGGTGTTCCTTAGTTGTTCTGTTTGTCCATGTTCTCTTTTAAGTATATGTCCCAGAGAAACCAGGTTTCTGCTGTAACCAGATGTGTCTCAGTTTGTCTGTGGTCTCGCCCAGGTCTCACATACATACAGCAGTGTCGATGGACTAAACAACACAGTTGAGTCAAGAACCAACATCACATCACTCGGTACATTCCCACACGTGCTCCGTCCTGATCTTCAACAGCCAGCGAAGAATCCCAATACTAATGGTACCAGCAGCAGTCTGATTATGTTTCAGTGTGACCTTTGCTGGGAGTACTAATTGTCAGTCAGATCCTCTGGTCACTATCTGCCGCACCAATCTCTTCAGGCTGTGATGATTTGTCTGTTCTTCTACGCTATAAACATGATCCAGAAGGGCCTTGACCACGTCAGCTGAAACAACACAGCACTTGCCTGCAGCGACCTCACTCGAAGCATGTCGTCCGCTTCCTTGACTTTCATCCTGAATGCTTGCAGGGAGCAGGTCGAGTCTGCGGATAATATGCAGGATTAGACACGTGACATGTTCACTGTTTACCTGTCTGTCAGCTGTTTGGCCTGTATGTCCGTCTGCTTGTTACATGTCTGTCTATCTCTCTATCTGCCAGCGTGTCTGTCTTGTTGCTTGTTTGTCTATCTATCTTTCTGTCTAACTGTATGTATATTTGTCTGACTGCTTACCTATCTGTTAGTCAATAAGCTTGTTATATGTCTGTATAACTCTCTATCTTCCCATTTGTCTTATTGTCTGCTTGACTATCTGTCTGTCTGTTGGTGTGCATACTTATCTCTGTGCATCCATACACCCAATCAATCCACCCACCCACCCATCCATCCATTCACTCACCCACCCTCCCACAAGAATGTCTCATCATCTCATCTCATCTGGTTCCTCTTGTACCTTGCGGTATCGAGGTGAAGCATGAACAGCGGGAGAGTGCCCGTTTGTGGGATGCATATATCGAGATTCCCATGGACTCTGTTATTCACTCTGTCCATCGTTTACATGGCCTGGTTCCATTTGGCTTATACATCATTGCTTGTTGTTGTATACTGTTAGCTGGTAGCCTAGTTATATGGCTAAACCATTTAACTTGCTGTTTTGTGATGAAATCTAGCATTGCTATAACCACCAGTTTAGTTCTGATTTCTTCATTTCTGATTTCCTCTCTTCTTGACACAAGAATGTCTATCTACTTGTAATGCCACTTAGCGGCCACCGATTTTCTTGCAGGAACCGCTATACCGCAGTGATAAACTCGCTAGCCTGCCCATCCGGTTGTCGTGAGTTCCAATTCCCATCGATGCCCATTTTAAAAATTAAACTGGGCTCCCAAGACGACCCAGCGCAGACGGGTTACCATAAAATGTGAAGGAAAGTAAAGGCTGCCGGTGTGACAGTGACACCATTGTCCATCATGTGCCGAGTGGCCTATTTAACTGTTTCAGTGCCAAACGAAATGTATGTTTGGACCAAACCTGGTACACAACTGAATGAACAAGTATTATGTAAATTTCCTTTCACTGATCATTGAAATTGATGGATATATTTTAAATCAAAAACATAACCCGACGACCCTAGTATGGCGATATATCGTCCTTCTGTCCAAATGGCGATATTTCATCCTTCGGCACTAAATACGTTTATTAAAAAACAAAAACACCACATGGGGCTAGGATGGCATGCCCAGCACTCTCCCAGACGTCTAAAATGGGTCACTTCATTACATAGCATGTTTCCGTATCGCTAAGACAGTAGATGGATGGACCAATTGCCCACACGACGCTTTTTTCATCCGCAAACTCGTGTTACAGTACAACTGTTGATTAGATACAACATCGATCATACCTGCCTCCACGGCGCCCTGGTCTCTCAGCACAAACACCCTCCAGGTATACGTCGCTGCGTGCCGGTATCGTCTGCTTAGCGCCCAGAGCACGTGAGGCAATGTCAAGGATTCCATCAGCAAAAGCCACAACCACACCACTTCAAGCGTCTCCAAGTCGGGCTTTTGGGTCAGCTGCAAGAACTGTGACACCTGTCATTTAAAAAAGAAAAATTTCATCACAGCTTTCTTGTTTGGGGATAAACGTGTATGAAATCGCATGCGGATACATGTGTGGAATCAGAGGTGGACAAACGTTTGTCAAATCAAGGGCAGATCAGTTATCAGTTATCAGTTGGGGTATCTTCATTGCACTCCGGACATGTCCATAGGTGCTCAGATCCTTCCCCCCCCCCCCCCCCCCAGCATATGCATCAGCGTCCGGTGGCTAATAGTGCCAGTTCTGTGTTGGTTGACGAGGCGCCTTGTTTTCCCGATGTACCTCTCGTGTCTGGCCTTGCCAATTCTTACTCCCAAGTCTTTCATCCTGGACAGCGATGTGGATTCACTGACGTCAAAGTCCTCTGTTCTCGCCATATCTTTGAGGACGTTAATAACATCGGCACGATCCATGGGCTGGCCATCTACAGGGGGTGCAGAGCCAGCCAGTTTATCAGCTCGTTCATTTCCCTCGACTCCCGCATGTCCCGGGACGAATTTGAAGGTGACTTTACGGACAACAGGCTTCGGCAGCGACTCAGTCCACTGTCTACGTACAGATCCAGCTTCGACCTTCTGAATCATGCTCATTGAGTCACTTAGTACACACACGTTGGTATAATGCTGTGATTCCAGCCATATGAAAGCCTGTGTAACTGCCATCACCTCCATCGTCATGCTGCTCGTGGTAATTGAGTGGGCACCACTGGATTCTTGAACGGTTCGGCCCGCTGAACGGGCTGTAAATGTCCACGCACTTCTCTGCTGCTTTACAACAGATCCATCTGTATAGATGAGCACTTCGGGGTTGTCTGAGTGTTCATAGATGAGCGCGTTGACCTCTGCATTGACAGCGGCAGGGTAAGGGCAGATACACTTTGTGAAATCAGAAGCGAATAACCGTGTGCAGAATCAGGGGCAGATAAGCTTGTGTGAAATCAGGGTAGAAAAGTGTGTGTGAGTTCAGGGACGGATAAAATTGTGTGAAATCAATGGCAGATAAACTTGTGTGAACTCAGGGTAAGATAAACGTGTGTGAAATCAGGGTAGAAAAGCGTGTGTGAGTTCAGGGACGGATAAAATTGTGTGAAATCAATGGCAGATAAACTTGTATGAACTCAGGGGCAGATAAACGTGTGTGAAATCAGGGTAGAAAAGCGTGTGTGAGTTCAGAGACGGATAACATTGTGTGAAATCAATGGCTGATAAACTTGTATGAACTCAGGGGCAGATAAACTCGTGTGAACTCAGGGGCAGATAAACTTGTGTGAAATCAGTGGTGGATATTACAGATAGCACGATAAGGATTCAATCTGCTTGTTACTTTACACAAACTGTTGTCGCCGCGTTCTGTCAGCAGAGAACATCCTGATATTGAAGTGTCATAGCCACACCTCTAACCGTCTTTCATTTCTCCTTCGACAATACTAACTAACGCCACAGCAATCAAGTTTACATCATCATCATCATCATCATCATCATCATCATCATCATCATCATCATCATCATCATCATCATCATCATCATCATCATCATCATCATCATGTGCCATCCCGACATGCGTAAGCGATGATGGTTAACCTTCTCACACGATCAAGGATCAGGTCGGTGTTCTTGTCTCGATTATGCCATATTTCACAAGACATTCAAATATTTACATCTCTGCCTTCCCCTTGCTCTTTTCCCAATAGTCTTACCAGTTGTCACTATATTTTCTTGTTTATTTTTCCTAATAACACGAAAAACAAATCCTCGCTGTATACGCCTTTCTCTAATCAAGTTACTGTTTTCATTTGTTTCTTGAAGAGCTTGGTCGTTGGTTCTTTTTTTTTTCCCCGTCCATTATACAACTTAGTTCGTCGAAGTAAATTCCACGATGGGTTCCTAAATCGGGCGTCGTAATCCCGAGAGGCGAACCCAAATTTATTCTACCACATTATCCGTTATACATCACAAACTATCGCATACCTGTGCATATACCACTGATATGCTATACTTTCAAATAATGCAATACTTACGAATACAATACCAACCTATTATATAAAGACAATGCTTACCAACACAGTACTAAACTATCACAAGCAGACACCATGTACAAGTACTGTACCAAGCTATCACACACAGACATAATATAGAATCATCGTACGAAACTATCGCACACAGATAGCACCTACCAACACAATATTAAGCTATCAGTCACAGATAATATTTACCACTACTCAACTATCCTGTCTTGTAGAAGCTACTTACAAACACAGTACCTTCCCATCACAATACACATTCTACTTATCGATGCAATTCTAACCTATTACGCATAGACACCAACTACAAACCGATCTGTAACATACACACAACACTTACTAACCACACACCGATATGTCACATACACACAACACTTACTAACCACACGCCGATATGTCACATACACACAACACTTACTAACCACACATCGATATGTCACATACACACAATAATTAGCAACTACATACCAATCTGTCACATATACACACAACACTTACCCACTACACACTGATCTGTAACACACAAACAACACTTACCAACAGAGGTAGCGCGTCCATTGCCGCAGACGCCACAGAGAAGCACAAGACCAGGCGACACAATTCTATGGAGACATTCAACTCGTTGTACTTGCTATGTGCTTGTGTCCCCCATCCAGCACCTCCTGAAAATGTCGGAGCATGAATTCCCGCTGCCCTGAACCTGCTTGTCGCAGCCTGTCTCATACTTCCTAGTACAAGAATTGTGTCCAGGGAACTGATGAAACCCATGATGACCGAAACTAGCGATAGTATGATAAAGAACACGGCGTAGCCGACATGAACGTTCGCTGGAAGAAAGTTGCAGACATCGTCCTGGAAGATGGGGAAGAGCTGAGAACCACCAGCCACCGCTGGGAGGCCTACAAGGGCAGACACAACCCAGCATGCGCCAACCGAAGCCTTCATGGGCTTCGCTGAGATAAACATGCGTCCTTTTGGCGACATCCGTAGTGAGGCTACCCAGTAGACGTTCAGAACCAGTAACACCAAGAGATGTGAGGTGCGCAGTGCTATTGACAGCCAGGTGGAGAAGAGACACAGCTGTTTATTCCAGGACAGGTCTCCTAGTCTGATTATTGCCGGAATGGGAAACAGCAGTGCAGAGCTGGTTGCCATGGTAACAAAGATTGATATGAAGGCCACGTCACAACTATGGAAGCCAGGTCTGTAGTGGAGGCAGACGACAACAGCAGTAATGTCGGTGATGAGAGCAAAGGGGGAAACAACCATCCACGTCAGAGCTACAGCAAAACCAGGCATCGTTTGAGGTCACTTATGTAATTAGGGCATGTCTACACCCTACCACTAGCCAATAATGGCGTGAACGTCCGGTCATCTTATTACAAACTTGTGAGCTCTCACATGTAGCAGTAATGTGTCTGGTGAAATATAGACAAACAGTAAACTTGCCATACAAAAGATGTCACACTTAATTTCTGAGCAAATCTGTGCTTTTATTGCCATTAAATGCGTCTCAATCCGTCTCTGATCAAAAAGTGATCAACTAATTGATTGATTAAGGTGTGAAATCATAACATTACTGGCAACCCCCATAGCTGCCACGTCTCCCCTTAATGATGATGATAATGGTAACAATGGATAATAATAATAATAATAATAATAATAATAATAATAATAATAATAATAATAATAATAATATCACTCGTACAACCGATGAAGAGAACTGGGACCACAAATCGACGACGAACGACCGCTGACCTCCTAAGCCCCAAACCAGTTACAAATTAACACCCATAGTTTATATATGATACAGCGCGGGCGGTTTTTAATAGTATAATTCCATTCTATGAAGTTCTCTTCCAAGTTTCCCCATCTCGTATTTTCAATACAGTTAAGTAAAGGACCAGTTTACAAGCCTTAAGGGCATTAGGTATTATGACATTTATGATCTGTTTAAGTCCCCGCTAATCACTGGTATCATGAAGGCTAATAGACTACAATGGCTGGGGCATATAGAAAGAATGGAAGATAATAGGGAAACAAAACTCGCTTACACTCAGGAAATAAATGACCGTAGACCCCGAGGTAGACCAAGAAGGCGGTGGAGAGATAATACATGTACAGACCTACAAGCACTTGGAATCAACGACTGGCAAGAGAAGGTCCACCAGAGAGACGGATGGAGACGGATTGTATTTGCAGCAAAGAACCTCAATGGCTCGGAACGCTGAAGAAGAAGAAGAAGAAGGGCATTAGGTATATGGTGCTAGACTTATTTTTATAGACCAATCCGCACTTAGGGAGGGTGGGGATTTGATGTGACCCATATCTTGTACTCCACAAGACAGCCAGGTCAAAATCCTAGCAGTTCACCGATACTTCTCTCCATTAGGAAACATGTGCACCGATCCTTCTCTCCATTAGCAAACATGTGGAATTAAGCCAAAATTTGAATATTCCATTGATGTCCTAAATAATCTCCCATTGCTGGCAGATCACGATTGATCTCTGATTGGATAATCAATGAAATCGATATAATTCTGATGTTCGTATGAAAACCCAGAAACCATTCGATCCGACGTCGATAAGCCAGACGTGTAAATACAACATCGACCTGCCAGTCACAAAAGATCAATTCGATTGATTTCGACAAGAATGCCACAAAAGGTGCCACATAATTTTTAAAAAATCCTTTGAATATATAAATGACACACGAAAAATAAAATGTACACGAAATCGTGAAAGGTGAAAGTAAGAATATTCAAATATTCGCGGTATCATACATTTGCTGTATTTTACGTAAATATTTGACAGAGTTAACATTTATCCCATCTAGTCAGTTGTAAACTAAAATCGTTAATCGTTTCAATAAAAAAATTGCTTCAAAAACTTAATGGAACCCAAATGCAACATCAAAGTGAGTAGAAACGATCTGGAATAAGTCAATGTATTTGTGTACTTTAATAACAGAAGGTGGAAGATTTGTTTAGGAAGTTACATGTAGTTTAACCCAAGCAAAAGCAACGTTTCACGAGACCAAGAATATTCTTTGCAATTTATTTGTGGATCGGCGTGAGGAAAAAAGATCTTCAGAGCTACAAGGGGGCTTCAAATGAAAATCTTAAATATTGTGTGTGTGTGTGTGTTGTGTGTGTGTGTGTGTGTGTCTGTCTGTCTGTCTGTGCGCGCGTGCGTGCGTGTGTGTGTGTGTGTGTGAGAGAGAGAGAGAAAGAGAGAGAGAGAGAGAGAGAGAGAGAGAGAGAGAGAGAGAGAGAGAGAGAGAGAGAGAGAGAGAGAGAGAGAGAGAGAGAATATATTCTGAAAAAATAAAGAACAAATGTATCATTTTTCGATATAGTCTCTGTGACGAAACGCGTTTATCTGTCTTGGGTCGTCAAGATCCCGCACTATTTTGGCGCGTCATCGGGGACTTTCCCAGCTAAAAATAGACTGAGGGAAGCCGATGGAGGACTTATTATCTAGAATCTTCTCGAAACACCGGAATTCGAGTAACCCGTGATGTTGGGTATCGCTCTAAATTCTTGTGCAGAGAGATCTAGAAACTCTAGGCGGGGAATGACGGTTTCCCGAGAAAGTATCTTTTCTCAAGAAGCACTCGCTTCTAGTGCGCATTGAGTTGGCACGAAGCGGGAAATTGGCTAAACCAGTCATTCACTTACTTTTGTTCGAAGAGAACAGACGCAGGCCTGATGTGAGCCATTTTTGTGTTGCGTCTCACCTCAACCATGATTCGGCTGACTGTTATGGAAAGGAAGCTGAGAAGCCCTTGAACAGTTCGGAAGCTGACTGGAAGCTGAGTTCTCACCATTCAGGTAGATATTTGTTTAAATCATTTAACTTTGTACGTGTGTTCCACACGCCATTGTTCTAACCTCATTACCTATGCGGATGCCCTTGCATACTAATTAGCAAACCGATCGATAACGTAGTTGACGGTGAATCGTGGGTTTGTTTACCGTGTGCTCGCGAATCAGCTGTTAGGAACGCCGTAATGTGATGTGGGCGATTTGGGTTCCAAATATATGTACTATATATTGCCAATCGTTGCATCTATTAGGTTGCTGTGTTAGAATAAAACATAGTTACTTGTGCCGGATGGAAACTTAGATTATGTCAGTCAGTTGCTGAAGCCAGAAGAACGGTTAGAAAACCAGGTAAGTTGGTAGGTGGAGATTCAGACAACATTTGTGCTTAGTTACTAAGTAAAGGAAGAACTTAGTGCTGTGCCACCAGGAATGATGTAACTATTGTGTAGTAACTTAATAGTGAATTCATTGTGTGGAACAGCGGATTTCTGTGGTAAGGTAAGTTTGCTTTGGTGATATATAATTGTGTGTATATATTACGTCATGGCATGTGCTACTACCTGGGGTAATTCCGAACGCCGAATAGATCGACGCGTGATAACACTGCGTGCCGTCGCGATATAAATATGCGTTCTGAAATCTTGTCTGAGCTATCCTGTTTCTTTCATACTGGCGCTAGTGCGAGTGAATGCTAAGGTGCTGGAAGTATGGAAGGATGCAAGGAGGCTGTATGAGACTGGGGAAATATAGAATATGGGGGATGTGAAAGCAAGTTATGAAAGTATGTGTTGGTAGACCAAACCAACGATGAAGTTCAGTCCAGGCCAAGGCTAAACCACTTGGGAGGACAGAACTGGAACAGTACCCTTGGAACATGTGGGGAACATGTATTCTCAAGAAGGCTTCTTGACTCTAAGGCAGAGTCTGATAAGAAGAGTTTGCTGTGGCGTGGGCAGGTGGTCCCACCAGCAAACAAGCTTGTGTACATATTGGATGTGATCATGTACTATTCCTATATCCCGAGGGATCGTATATTGATCAAGATTAGGTTACTTAATGTACATTGATGCTGTTAGGAACGAGTCCAGGGACTCTTTACCTATTTGTTTAGTTCGATTGAATTAGTACAATAACAGCCTTGTATCACTACTGACGTTAGCGACGACTGGTAGATGATTAGGGATAGGTGAGACCTATGATCAGACTCGTCATTCTGATTTCTGGCTCTGTTTGACGGGCTGTTCTGTGAGGCCAGCTGACATTTGTGAACCCATGCTTTACTACTCTCCATATAGAGATAATGCTTTGGTTATATGAATAACTAACTAGCATGACTGAGAGTTGAGTAGTTATTGGTAGGATGCATGTGGACTAATGTTTGGGCCAGTATACTCTCACCGGTCGCTCTTCCTTTTCAGGAGTTTGCCTGTTGAGGAACCAGTCAACTATAATTGTTGTTGGCAGGAAACCACTTCTTGTGACACAGCGAAGGGTTCAGTTCTGTACTTATCACGCCAGACTCAACCACACCAGGTACCCAATGTGATTCACCATGCGTGAAGTTTGCTTCAAGACATACAACTGCCCTGAAGGTGCACGTGTGGGAAGTGATGGTTTGTGATCGTTTCAAATAATAGAAGATACTCTGTTTTTGCCAGGAACATTTCAGCATTTTGAGTAATCATGCTCAACGAAAGGAAACACCGGTCCGTCTATTATGACGGGGGTTCTGCCTAAACGCAGAAGTAACTGATCTTCAGACACTTGAATGGTTCTTTGGACAGCTCTAGGGGCAGGTCTTGAGAAGAACTACACCAGTTATTGACTTGGTTCAAGTGTAAACCGGTGGAAGGGACTATGGATTATGGTCCAACCTGAATTGTTTCCGTGAAATAGATGTCTGATTCTATTAATGTACTGTCTCAGTATGAAGATATAAACTGTGTTCGAGTAGGACTCAGTAACATTTTCAGTAGCCATATCTGATTCTACAAGCCGTGGGACTGTAAGAGACCATTGAATTGGTCAGTGACATTTGTCCATCCATGTTCCTGTGATGTGATGAAGGGACCATTGAATTGGTCAGTGACATTTGTCCATTCATGTTCCGGTGATGTGATGAAGGGACCATGGAATTGGTCAGTGACATTTGTTCATTCATGTTCCGGTGATGTGATGAAGGGACCATTGAATTGGTCAATACCATATCGGTTCTGCAGTGGGACTGTGCTATGAGTGACAGACCATTCGATTGGTCAGTGACTATTTAAGTTCATCGAAGTAACGAATACTTGGAGTCAAGGCCAGGAGGATTGTCTCCCAACCCGGTAGTGTTCGAGAACTGTATTAATAGTGACTCCGTGGGAGTGATATAGATGCAGTTGGTCCAGTGAAGTGTAGTCCAGCAGTGACTCTATTGTTGTGGATCCACGTTCGGGAGACGGAGTGGTCTCCAAGGTTCTAGTCATCTCACTGGAAGGAAGCCGGGTGAGTGGCGGACCGACTGGACGGGACATCTGCATCCACTCTACTTCTCAACTCGATGAAGACACCTACATCTCTAATTCTGTCTCTACTCTATCTTCTATTTGTGTAAATAGCTTCTTCTATCAGGATGTTCATTTCAGTTCTATATTCTCAAGGGTAGAATAAACTTTATGTAAGTTGACTTGCTCTTTGTATAATGATTGAGTGTGGTCTCGGACGATGCCTAAGTGTTCATTGTTCAACAGGTGTAGGTAGTTAGTGGGGGTCTAGAATCTGGAGGGGCGTGTAGACGTAACTAACTAACATGAGATCAACCACAGAGTAAAAATGTGTATCTGCTCGTCCAACCCCTGGGGCTAGAATACACGGGAGTGCCAGAGACACCTCGGGTGTGGTTCACTCTCACTACCCAAGGTGAACTCGATACACTCCGTTACAGAGTGGGGGCTCGTCCGGGATTATTCCAAGATCTTTGTGTGTTGTAGACATCTCACATAGGGATAGGGACTTAGTCTTTATCCTCTACTTCAGTCTACATAAGATTCTACTACTTCTACCTATTTCCTAACTGTCTGACGGACATTTGTGTTGTGGTGATTAGTTAGTACTATTGATTATTGATTCTTTGTATTGCTTCACCCACACATACTTGAGTACCCACCTATCATAGTCAACATGTCTACCCAAGAGTTAGACTTAGACAACGTTCAGGAAACTGGACGTAAGTCTGGTCTTGAAGGAGATGCTTTGAAATCCTATGTCCAAGAGGTGGAAAGAAATTTTCGCCAAGAGGAAAGAGAGAGGAGGAAAGCAGAAAGAGAACGGGAAGCCAGTAAAGTGGCTCTTGAAGAAAAGAGGATAGCGGCTGATACTGAAATGAAACGGCTTGAGTTGGAAGCCGAGAAAGAAAAACGTGACCATGAGTATCGAATGAAGCTACTTGAGGCACAAGTGCCTGCTACAGGTGTAACTGATGGAGCTATGGGAGGAGGTGTACCTCCTGGCTCAGAGTCAGCCAGTAGACGTGACTACCAGGCTATGAAATGGCCTTTACAGCCGTTCGAACCCGAGAAGGAACGGATAGACCAATACTTAGAGAAGTATGAAGCCATGTCTATTGCAATGGGGCTAGACAAACAGAAATGGTGTTTGAAACTCTCCCAGGGACTCCGTGCCGAAGGTTATGAAGTGTATGCACGCTTGCCACCGGGTCTACAGAATGATTACCCGGCATTGAAAGCGGCTCTCTTGAAGAGATTCGAGATCACAGCGCACTCATACCGAAGGAAGTTTCGGACTGCGAAGCGAGAGCCTGGTGAACTGTTTTCAGCATACAGTGTGAGATTGAACTCATACCTTCTTAAATGGATGGCCTTGGCCGGATTTAATGAGGAGTATGAAAGTTTGCGTGAGTTGATGGTTGTAGATCAGATGCGAATGCAAATGTCTAAACCCTTACGAAACTTCTTAGGTGAGAATGGGGCTGAGAGATTAGATATAGTCACCAAGTTAGCCGAAAGATACGTTGAAGTCTATGGCGAGACTGGGGACACCAGTCCAACAGATCCGAGATCGAAAGATACGGATCAAGGTAAGTCAAAGAAGAAGTCAAAGAAGACCAAAGGTTCTGATGAACCAAAGAAACAGGTAGACTCTTTAGAGATCTCTAACGTCAACCAAGGTAAGAATAGCCCACCTAGTTCTCCAAAGAGGAAGTGGAGTGAACGATGGTGCAAATTCTGCAAGTCCAGCACTCACAATACGAGTGAGTGTAAGAGTAAAGCCAAGGACTTTCACTTTGCTTGTCTGGCAGAGGTTAGGGATAGACCTTGCAGGAAAGTGAAGTCGGTTGATGGGAATGGGGAAACTAGACGACCTCCAGTGGTTGAGAGAGTAGAAGTGAATGGGCGACAGGTGATGTGCCTCTACGACACAGGATTGCAATTTTCAGCTATAATTGCATCACACCTGACAGGCCCAGAGCAACTCACCGGGGAGATGACGGAGATACAGCCAGCCAGTAGGAGTGCTGTGGCGTTACGTTGCCCGATTGCCAATGTGGAGATTCGGAGCAAGTACGTTACTGGACGCATTCAGGCGGCAGTCGTACCGGATCCTCTCTATCCCCTAATTCTTGGCCGGAAGTACGTGTTTCTGGGCGAACCAGAACACCCTAGCATACATAAGTCTAGGCAGGTCAGAGATACAGAGGAGGAGGGTCTCGAAAAGGTAAGTCTCCGAAATACTCACCCGGATAGAATGAGTAATGCTCGGAGCAAGGATGCGACGGAGTGTCCTTGTTCGGAATGGTTGCCCAACAATGAAAACCCGTTAACTCAGGGTAAGTTCAACTCTGATAACCAGTCACCGTTAAATCAGACTGGAACAGAGAAAAGGCAGAGGGAACGTAAGTTGGTTCCTGAGAGCTTCAGAGCTAATCTGCTGCGAACGGTACATGTCAGGTCCCCAACCGGACATCTGACTGTAGGGACAACCAGTAAATGTCTATCCCGGTACTATTGGTGGCCGGGAATGACAGGCGACGTGCGCAGGTATATTAGGTCTTGTCCGGAGTGCCGTAAATGCACACCTGAGGAACGGACGAAGACGAAGATATCCTTAGAGGTTGGAGACCGAGTTCTAGTACTCCTCCCAATCGAGGGGAACGAATTCGAAATCGGGTGGCAGGGCCCATTCCTAGTGGATAAAGTGGGGGTCCACAAGCACTATGGAGTGGTGATCCTGGGAAAGTCTACTACTTTCCATTCCAGTCTCCTCATGCGCTATGAGGGGAAGCCCGATGATAAGTCCACCAGCCCAAGGGCGCAGAGATTCGCTGAAAGAACGGTTCGGGGTTCAGGTCAGGTAGCGGAAAGCCTGTCACACCATAGGAAGTCCTATATGTATGTGCAGGTACCTTCTTCGGTTCAGCCCGGTGCTCGGGGGAACATGACCGGACAAAGGAACACCCGCAGTGCTAGCTACACTGAGAACCGTGGTCGGAAGAGGTGGGTTGTGTCGGAACGGACACAGACCCTTGGTCCCTCAATCCGACCGACTGCAGTCCAGCTGGGTCCTCGAAAGGGGAAGCTGGAGTTGCAGAAGTCCAGTAAACTCTGGCAGGAACGATCGTTAAATCAGGTCGAGACGGGAGCTCTGGTCCGCAGGACACTGCGAGATGCCCGATCGCAGTAGCGGAGTAGGCGTTGATCACCCGTGATACTGAATAGCTTGTCACCCCACCGAATGCGGTAAAAGTATTCTATACAATATTGACGGGTTAGACTTCCTCACCCGCCATCCGGTCTCTTAGAAAGAAGAACGAACGACATAGACAGCTTCTGCGTAGAAGTGGAACGACGGGGTCGATCCTCTTAAAGTGGGGGCCTATGTGACGAAACGCGTTTATCTGTCTTGGGTCGTCAAGATCCCGCACTATTTTGGCGCGTCATCGGGGACTTTCCCAGCTAAAAATAGACTGAGGGAAGCCGATGGAGGACTTATTATCTAGAATCTTCTCGAAACACCGGAATTCGAGTAACCCGTGATGTTGGGTATCGCTCTAAATTCTCGTGCAGAGAGATCTAGAAACTCTAGGCGGGGAATGACGGTTTCCCGAGAAAGTATCTTTTCTCAAGAAGCACTCGCTTCTAGTGCGCATTGAGTTGGCACGAAGCGGGAAATTGGCTAAACCAGTCATTCACTTACTTTTGTTCGAAGAGAACAGACGCAGGCCTGATGTGAGCCATTTTTGTGTTGCGTCTCACCTCAACCATGATTCGGCTGACTGTTATGGAAAGGAAGCTGAGAAGCCCTTGAACAGTTCGGAAGCTGACTGGAAGCTGAGTTCTCACCATTCAGGTAGATATTTGTTTAAATCATTTAACTTTGTACGTGTGTTCCACACGCCATTGTTCTAACCTCATTACCTATGCGGATGCCCTTGCATACTAATTAGCAAACCGATCGATAACGTAGTTGACGGTGAATCGTGGGTTTGTTTACCGTGTGCTCGCGAATCAGCTGTTAGGAACGCCGTAATGTGATGTGGGCGATTTGGGTTCCAAATATATGTACTATATATTGCCAATCGTTGCATCTATTAGGTTGCTGTGTTAGAATAAAACATAGTTACTTGTGCCGGATGGAAACTTAGATTATGTCAGTCAGTTGCTGAAGCCAGAAGAACGGTTAGAAAACCAGGTAAGTTGGTAGGTGGAGATTCAGACAACATTTGTGCTTAGTTACTAAGTAAAGGAAGAACTTAGTGCTGTGCCACCAGGAATGATGTAACTATTGTGTAGTAACTTAATAGTGAATTCATTGTGTGGAACAGCGGATTTCTGTGGTAAGGTAAGTTTGCTTTGGTGATATATAATTGTGTGTATATATTACGTCATGGCATGTGCTACTACCTGGGGTAATTCCGAACGCCGAATAGATCGACGCGTGATAACACTGCGTGCCGTCGCGATATAAATATGCGTTCTGAAATCTTGTCTGAGCTATCCTGTTTCTTTCATACTGGCGCTAGTGCGAGTGAATGCTAAGGTGCTGGAAGTATGGAAGGATGCAAGGAGGCTGTATGAGACTGGGGAAATATAGAATATGGGGGATGTGAAAGCAAGTTATGAAAGTATGTGTTGGTAGACCAAACCAACGATGAAGTTCAGTCCAGGCCAAGGCTAAACCACTTGGGAGGACAGAACTGGAACAGTACCCTTGGAACATGTGGGGAACATGTATTCTCAAGAAGGCTTCTTGACTCTAAGGCAGAGTCTGATAAGAAGAGTTTGCTGTGGCGTGGGCAGGTGGTCCCACCAGCAAACAAGCTTGTGTACATATTGGATGTGATCATGTACTATTCCTATATCCCGAGGGATCGTATATTGATCAAGATTAGGTTACTTAATGTACATTGATGCTGTTAGGAACGAGTCCAGGGACTCTTTACCTATTTGTTTAGTTCGATTGAATTAGTACAATAACAGCCTTGTATCACTACTGACGTTAGCGACGACTGGTAGATGATTAGGGATAGGTGAGACCTATGATCAGACTCGTCATTCTGATTTCTGGCTCTGTTTGACGGGCTGTTCTGTGAGGCCAGCTGACATTTGTGAACCCATGCTTTACTACTCTCCATATAGAGATAATGCTTTGGTTATATGAATAACTAACTAGCATGACTGAGAGTTGAGTAGTTATTGGTAGGATGCATGTGGACTAATGTTTGGGCCAGTATACTCTCACCGGTCGCTCTTCCTTTTCAGGAGTTTGCCTGTTGAGGAACCAGTCAACTATAATTGTTGTTGGCAGGAAACCACTTCTTGTGACACAGCGAAGGGTTCAGTTCTGTACTTATCACGCCAGACTCAACCACACCAGGTACCCAATGTGATTCACCATGCGTGAAGTTTGCTTCAAGACATACAACTGCCCTGAAGGTGCACGTGTGGGAAGTGATGGTTTGTGATCGTTTCAAATAATAGAAGATACTCTGTTTTTGCCAGGAACATTTCAGCATTTTGAGTAATCATGCTCAACGAAAGGAAACACCGGTCCGTCTATTATGACGGGGGTTCTGCCTAAACGCAGAAGTAACTGATCTTCAGACACTTGAATGGTTCTTTGGACAGCTCTAGGGGCAGGTCTTGAGAAGAACTACACCAGTTATTGACTTGGTTCAAGTGTAAACCGGTGGAAGGGACTATGGATTATGGTCCAACCTGAATTGTTTCCGTGAAATAGATGTCTGATTCTATTAATGTACTGTCTCAGTATGAAGATATAAACTGTGTTCGAGTACGACTCAGTAACATTTTCAGTAGCCATATCTGATTCTACAAGCCGTGGGACTGTAAGAGACCATTGAATTGGTCAGTGACATTTGTCCATCCATGTTCCTGTGATGTGATGAAGGGACCATTGAATTGGTCAGTGACATTTGTCCATTCATGTTCCGGTGATGTGATGAAGGGACCATGGAATTGGTCAGTGACATTTGTTCATTCATGTTCCGGTGATGTGATGAAGGGACCATTGAATTGGTCAATACCATATCGGTTCTGCAGTGGGACTGTGCTATGAGTGACAGACCATTCGATTGGTCAGTGACTATTTAAGTTCATCGAAGTAACGAATACTTGGAGTCAAGGCCAGGAGGATTGTCTCCCAACCCGGTAGTGTTCGAGAACTGTATTAATAGTGACTCCGTGGGAGAGATATAGATGCAGTTGGTCCAGTGAAGTGTAGTCCAGCAGTGACTCTATTGTTGTGGATCCACGTTCGGGAGACGGAGTGGTCTCCAAGGTTCTAGTCATCTCACTGGAAGGAAGCCGGGTGAGTGGCGGACCGACTGGACGGGACATCTGCATCCACTCTACTTCTCAACTCGATGAAGACACCTACATCTCTAATTCTGTCTCTACTCTATCTTCTATTTGTGTAAATAGCTTCTTCTATCAGGATGTTCATTTCAGTTCTATATTCTCAAGGGTAGAATAAACTTTATGTAAGTTGACTTGCTCTTTGTATAATGATTGAGTGTGGTCTCGGACGATGCCTAAGTGTTCATTGTTCAACAGGTGTAGGTAGTTAGTGGGGGTCTAGAATCTGGAGGGGCGTGTAGACGTAACTAACTAACATGAGATCAACCACAGAGTAAAAATGTGTATCTGCCTGTCCAACACCTGGGGCTAGAATACACGGGAGTGCCAGAGACACCTCGGGTGTGGTTCACTCTCACTACCCAAGGTGAACTCGATACACTCCGTTACAGTCTCCACTGAGTTCAGTACAAGTTCCCCAGTGCCCATTCAGTACGTGAATTCCTGTTGAGAAAAAAAAAACTTCTCTTAGTCGGGTGTGTAACCATTCATGCATCTCCTGCTGTATCTCTTTATCGGACCGACAAGTTTTGAAACTTCCTACTCCACTCATACTCTTGCTGGACTGACTGGCATGTATCACCATACTGGAACTTCATTCGCCGATGAATTTCTATAGGTTTCACTCCTTCACTGATCAAAGAAATGATAACAGAACGCTGCTCCCCATTGTTGCATGTCAAAAGTGGGGCGGCCATCGTTAAACCGTCCTTATGACGTCACTGTGTTCGTCCGCACCTTGATGGTACGTGCTTAACACCCTTGACATCCGTAACGATAAATATTGACTGGTTACAAGACAATGGCATGGTTGTTGTATTTTCTATCACACTTTAAAGGTTTTCGTGTGAATCTCCCGTATATTAGAAACCAAATGATCCCACATATATGTGGTGTGTATGTGAAGTTAGTTGCATAGTCATTATAGGACGTCGCAATCAACCACAGCATGTATTGGCTGTGATTTTCCGTCCAGTCGTTTGATATTGTTTTCTGAACGACCGACGTTCATACCAGTGTGAACATCAACGGGGAAAACACAGATGTGATCCTTGACCCCGGGAATCCGTCGCTGAGCTGAGTTGAGTTGAGCTAAGAACCGACATCACTGTACTAAGGACATTCCCATACGTGCTCCGTCCTCTCGTTCAACAGCCAGCGAAGAGTCATACTACTAATCGTTCCCACCGCTATCTGATTAAAAGTTCTCCTGGTCTTCCCTCTCAGTTTTGAGATTCTTCCAGAACCTCTGCCGATCCCCCGCAATCTCATTCTTTCCACATATGGGTTCTCAATCTGTTCCTCCGCCTGGTCCCACAAACGCACGACCACCTCCGTCGCTGAAAGGTTGCCGTGTCCGCCGCGCACTCAGATCGTTACGATACGAGTTTGCGCTTGTTCGCTTTGAACTAAGCGTAGTCCATACGCACTACTTATACCGGGTGTGTTTTTAATGACCGTGGGGTGTTTGAAAATATTGCCGGTCCAAGTTTTGGGCACTCCTCCGAATAACGGTCCCAAATTATTTATTGTCAAAAGTATGTCTTACAGGGCCTCATTAAGTGATTATATTCGTTCCGGAGCGATAAGCTGATTCAGGGGTGATATGTACAGCCATTGAGTGTCTGGTGGACTGCTAGACTCACCGATGGATGCAATAAATAAATTTTTCTGGGCCCAGAGGGTCCTCACTGTCGTCGGAGTGTATACCTATCAGTTATATGTGAAAATACGTACGTACAAGCTATAGACATACATATCACCCCTGAATCAGCTTATCGCTCCGGAACGAATATAATCACTTAATGAGGCCCTGTAAGACATACTTTTGACAATAAATAATTTGGGACCGTTATTCGGAGGAGTGCCAAGTTTTGTATTTACCTATTATGTTGCATGAACTTTAAAGAGGGCGAATACAAAACTTGCACCGGTAATATTTTCAAATACTGCACAGTCATTAAATATACACCCTATGATAGTGCTGGGCTGAATTTTGCAGAAGTACAATTTTAAATTGTTTAGAAGTACCTCTGAAGTTTTAGTGGATTCGTCTGATTGCGAGGGACTCTGGTAAGAGGGAAAGCTAACCCGCACGCAAAATATCAGCCCATTGCACTAGAAGTAGTAGCACATGTATCGACTACGCTTGAGTTCAAAGTGAGCGCAGGAAAACAAAATAAGATGAAGAAAAGAGGGTCGTGTTGATGTGCTAGCGTGAACCATGGAGCAGAGGCAATCTTTAACGATTCTAGCGGACACGCATGAATGACTCGGTGACAGCTCGTGACGGCTGGAGAAGTTATTGCCTGTTTGACATTTGCTTGATTCCAGACATTGTTTCACACTTGACAGATGAGCTCTCATGTGAACATCACAACACTGACAGATCGATGCGTCTGCGTGAGCAGAACACACCTGCCAAGTAGATCATCCTGGGCGTATACCACACACTTCGACTAAGTAAATGCTACAATGTTCGACTAAGTAAATGCTACAATGTTCGACTAAGTAAATGCTACAATGTTCGACTAAGTAAATGCTACAATGTTCGACTAAGTAAATACTACAATGTTCGACTAAGTAAATACTACAATGTTCGACTAAGTAAATACTCCAAACTTGAACTAGGTAATTACCACAACTTCAACCAGCCAAATACCAAAAACATCGACGAGTAAACATCCCACAAACTGTGACTAGTTAAATACCACAAACTTCGAATATGTAAATACCACAACTTCAACTAGTTAAATACCAAAACAACTGCAACTATGTAAATACCAAACACTTCGATTAGGTAAAGACCACAATCTTTTTATTTTTTTATTTTTTATTTTCGCATATCCTTTACAGGACACTGCAGTCAACACCAGCATTTCTCAGCTGCTGTTGATGTCTTGGCAAGTATTACGTTCTGCAGTTTGCCATTGCTTACTGAACGACTGGCTCACATACCTCCGTAAGTAACCAGCGCGATGCGATCCGCTGCCGAATCTCCCGCAGCAGTGTTTCGTACTTGGGTATAAGGGATTACGAACAACATCCTTAACGCCCTTCGACAGGAAGACCACTACAATCTTAGACTATGCAAATACTTCGATAAATAATACACGATGCACACCAGAACATTGAGAGAACACTAATCATGAAGGAATTCCACAAACCAGATCAACATCACAAAACATACCAGTGGTGTCCCATAGTTACAGATAACCCAGTGGTGTCCCATAGTTACAGATCGCCCAGTGATGTCGCATAGTTACAGATCGCCCAGTGATGTCCCATAGTTACAGATCGCCCAATGATTTACTACACTAACACGTGAAAATGGATATCTCAATGTCGTGTCTGGAGGTACAATCAATTCCAACAGCCAACAAACTGTTTTAGAACCGGAGATGGGAGAAACGCGGGTAATTACGAAGCGGGTACAGTCACGACTTGTCAGCAAATATAGATGCTTGGGTATAACAATGGTGGAAGAACCCACAGGGGCCATAACCCAGAATACTTGTTATTCATAGAGTTATGGGACATATGTGGTGTTTTGTATTTAAAAAAACATAAACGTTAGCTGCATGTCCTTTACAGGACGTCGCAGCCAACTCCAGCATGTTTGGCTGTCTGTGATTTACAAGGTATATTTACTTTGGGTAGTTTGCCATTGATTTCTGAACGATAGACGTTCTTACGATTGTCAAACATCAACGTAAGGCGGTGTGCTTGATGAATTGCGTTGGCTAGACCCGTCGCCACAGACGATGGCTGTGTTTATAATACAATAAAGAGACAGACAGACAGACAGACAGACAGACAGACAATACACTCGAAAGAAACTTTAAATAGGAATAATGGAGAAATATACTTAACGCAATTTATATTACATTGTTCATACCCACTTTAATATACGCCATTAATGTCTTAATAATAATAATAATAATAATAATAATAATAATAATAATAATAATAATAATAATAATAATAAAATAATAATAATAATAATAATAATATGTTTCAGCTCTAAAATAACTTTATGGTTTCCAGAATTGTTTCATTACTTTTAACTGTCATCTACTCTTAACATTTAGTGTTAAAATATGTCCATGTTTATATTCTTTTAAAACCTATGTAAAAGTTAATAAGTGAAACATTTAACGTTTATAACCATGCCTACAGCAACGGCAGCAAAACGAACAAAACGATATTATTAGCACAAATAACTAGCAGAAATAATGGCCTAAAGGCACACGCGTTCAGATATATCGACTATACATACTCGACCATCTTCGCTCTTTCTGTAAAAGTTAACAAACCAAAGCGACATAATTTCACATTATTTAAAATCAAACCAAACAGCCTACTAAACCTCATGTCTATTCACACAGTCAAGTCTGTGGATATAACTGCTACTCAAACGATACTTGTGAGGTAAGTACAACGCCCCCGTCAGAATAGCTGAGCGAGATCAAAACATCACCTTGCAATCCTGTCTCCCATGGCAACCAGGACAGCTGTAAGAAATAGGATCCTAGCACGTGCGAGTTGTGAATTCAGTCAACAAACACAAGACACAAGCACGCAGACGTTGCGACGCAGTTTCTTTTACAGTCTTATTTTGTTTTTCTGAATTAGCAACACATCAGCGGGTGTGAATGGAGTCGTTGGCGACTGTTGGCCTCACGTCATCCACGTTTGTTTGCGTTTGTTTTTGTTTGAATAACGAAGACACAAACAATAGATTGCACGATTTATTGCCTGGCATATTTCGCTGCATCTCGTCAGGTACATACTGCAGAAATCACACAACTTACGTGAATTAATTAGATAAATCCTTCAAACTGAAATATACACATGTTCGCACAGTAATGTCGATTGTCTATCACGGTAATTTTAAACTGACTAACATGTCTTTCTGCTTACACAAGGACGGCTTACAAAGGTTGATTATTACTTGTTCGTGGGAGAGCTGGATCCGGTGTTCCGTTTGAATATCTTTTGTAACAGTTTAGAAAGCAGACTATGGGAGCACTCCGATACACCGAGTTTTAGAATTATGATCAGGTCGGAACTTCGTAAACTGATTAGAGTCATTATAGTATGTGTCGTGTCCTCCTTTAAAGTGTCGTCCCTGGAGTGAAGAGAGTCAACACCCACATTATAATATTTTTTCCCTATCAATATCCTGGAGAATCCACCAGCTTCCGCCCAACACACTCCATCAGCCAATGGACACCTTTTCCTATCACTCTCTCACTGTCGTACTATGCCCCCTCTCATACTTCCCCAACGCAACATACTCAACAACTCTTGCTTCTAAAAATTAATAAAGATTAATTTATTAAAAGAAAAGTGTAATGTATATGAGACGTGTATGCGAAGAAAATGTGTGACGTGTTCTATAAAGTGTGTAGAATCGGACTCTCAGACAACAACCCAGTCAGCTCATCTTAGCAAGGCTAGACCACAGCACGTTACATCAGAACATGTACATCTCACCCAGTGCCGAAACCATCTTGCCGGATACTGACTTGCCTCTGTAGACCTCTGGTAATCCCATTTCATGATCATCCGAAATAGACACCGGTGATAATAACAGTTAATCATGGACCGGTTGCACCCTACCCAATGTACGTTCCTATCGTTCCTAAAGAACGCACAAGTCCTTTGTAGTGTGTACACAGTTATTAATGTTAATTGTTAATGTACTTGATCCTAACTCGTGTCTATCTAGCCTCAAGTATCATGTCTTGTGTTCTATTACACGAGATTATATCACACTATGTAACTATTATAATTAATGTTCTCGGTTAGTTACTACTGTCTGATGCTGTGTGGTGCATCAGCAATCATCACCCCTCTTTGGTGAATCATCTTCCTTCTAGCTTTAGTTACGTTCTGTACGAAACTTTATTGACTGTTCAACTGGTGTTCTTCCGAATGGGATTTGAACCTTTCCTAAAACCTTGTTGAGTTGCCTCGGATCTGGTAGGGAACTTAGGATAGAAACAACACATCTGGTGATAGTACTAGTCACTGATCCTACCGGCTGAGTGTAAGCCTATTGCCTTGCTCAGTGATCTTTAGCTAACTAACTCTGTCATAGAGCAGATTAGCTACCCACCTAGGGCCGAATCAGGCTATGACAAGGAAAGACCCATACAGAGTGCAAAACCCCAGCGGGCAATTTCCCCGTCTCCCAAGTATCCATCATTACTCTATTCTGAACTAGCATAGCTTATCACCACTACACTACTCTATTCTTAACTCGGCTACTGCCTAAATTAATTAGAACTAATATTATAATAGGTTATACCTTAAATGGCACTACTGCAGTCCTATCAATCATATCTACATCTGCCATGATAGGCACGTGTAAAATTAAGTCACTAATTAACACACGGTAGACATTATTTCCACTAAGCACTGCAGTGCCATTGCACTCCAACTAGAGCCACATTTTCAAGTCCCCCTAGTTGGCCCCAACTCGGGTTTATATGGCAAACTCCCAAAGTTGGCCACGTGACGTTATCCTTTATGCCCACACCGGTGGCACATTGGGCAGATCATCCCCTGTCAGGGATCCATCCCCCCTCCTTGGCTCCATCAATGTTAGATTTGTCATCACTGGTTCTGACATCCAAAACAATCTAGAGAGTTACTGTAGAGTTCCAAGAAAGGGTTTCGATACCAAGCTGCCAATCATGGTTTTCCAAACAACCTTACATTGTGCACGTGACGTTGTTGATGTCCGGCAGGTGTTCCACTGTTTCCAATAACAAGCCCTCAACTTTCTGTCATGTGGTGACAGTCAAAACCGTCATTCCGTCTGATGTCCGGAACTATAGATTGACATATGGACTGTTTTCTTCCGAGCTGAGTACTTCCGCTTCCAATCCGACTTGTTTATAATCTGTCAAAGCGATGTATGATTCAGCTCATTCACTTCCTCTACACATCTGCAACTGTTAATTTCGCCCGACATGTGATGGCCGACATCCGATTGCCACCATGATCCCACGGGTTCCATCTGTATTCAAATGTTGACCAACTGTCAAAGCGATGCCGGGATTTGTCTCCATCACCACCGAATGTGTATATTTGCTGACCCGATGTAACCCGTGCAGCTGTGTTTACTCTGTTAGTACGACTGTTGTGGCCTAGAAAATATACGCCAAGCAAACTTCGGTAGTATCATTATCTGGTTAACTCATGGCGATCTCGTGACATAGGCCCCCCCCCCCCCTTAAGAGAGTAGTCCATCTCACTCTTCCCCACCGTGAGTTTAATCCAGATGATTCAATCTTCTTCTTCAGGAGCTTGGTGTCTTGACAAGAAATCCGCTCCAACATTTTCCTTCCCAGGAATGTACTCCACTGTGAAATTATAAGGTTGAAGTAACAACGACCACCGCATCAAACGGGCGTTGAGCTTCTGAGAAGTAGCCAGGAACATCAGGGGCTGATGATCCGACTGGACTCGAAACTTAACTCCATACAAATATGGCTGGAATTTTTACGAGGGACAAGCACTCTCTCTCGACGGTTGAATAATTCCTCTCCGCCTGTAGAAGTTTCTTACTTGCGTATGCTACAGGTTTCAAAACCGAAGCATCGTCTTTTCCTTCTTGTAACAAAGCTGCCCCAATTCCAATCGCACTCGCATCCGTTCTCAACACAAATGGTTTGGAAAGGTCAGGGAGCTGTAATACAGGTTTGCTGACCAAGGCCTCCTTTAACTGACTATAGGCATTCTCACATTCTGGTGTCCAAATGATTTGGTCCGGGAATCCCTTTTTCAAGGTTTCCGTCAATGGAGCTCCCAATTCAGTGAAATGTGGGATAAATTTGTGGTAGAACACACACAACGAGAGAAAAGATCGCACATCCTTCTTCTTTTTTGGCCTTGGTGCATTTCTGATTTTCTCCAGGTTCTTCTCTTCTGGGACAATGTGTCCTGGAGTGATGGTGTGACCTAGAAATTCCAGAGTCTGGTAACCAATCATGTACTTGGTTGGACGAACAGTAAGCCCTGCTTCCTTGAGTCTATTAAACACTCTCTCCAAGGATTGTAAGTGGTCATCCAAGCTGTCACTGGAAATCAGAATATCATCCATGAATGAGATGATGGACGGATCCTGTAACGGATCTAGTAAAGTCCTCATCATGCGTGTAAACACACTAGGTGCATTGCTGAGTCCAAAGGGCATGACCTTGAATTAGTAGTGTCCACTAGGTGTACTGAAAGCCAACAGTGGTCGAATCTCCGGTTTGACTGGTATCTGATAGTACCCCCGACTCAGATCCACCTTTGAAAAGTACCGAGCCTTATGGAGCCTAGCGAATAACTGAGTTGGATTCGGCAAAGGTTCCACCTGAAATTGTGTGTGACTGTTCAGAAGTCGGTAGTCTATACACAACCGGTGTTCTCCACTTGGTTTCCGTAACAAAACTACCCCTGCATTGTATGGGGATGTGGATGGTGCAATCACGTCATCCTCCAGCAGTTTCTGTATTTCTTCCTCCAGGGCCTTTTCTTTAGAGAATGGCACTGGGTAAACTTTTTGGCGAACAGGTTCCTGCGTGGTCAAAGTCATCTCGAACTCCACCAACCTCGTTCGTCCTGGTTTATCAGTCAGTATCTCCTTATGAGACTTGAGAACCTGGGTTATCTTTTCCCTCTCCTGGGAGGTCAGATCAGGGTTCACTTACACATCCCTATAGGTTTCCTGGTGTACTAAGGGATATTCCCTGCCCTCGCTGGTTCCCACTTCAGTCTCCACTGCAACTGCCATTGCCATGAGGTGAGCTGCCTTGTCTCCGGTCTCTCTTCGTATTTCCGCAAGAGGTTGATATGGGAAATTTTCGACTTTCCCCGGATCCGGATCTGATAGTTGGTTCTGGATATCACCCTTTCCACGGGAAATGGTCCTTGCCAACCTATCTCCAGTTTGTTGTTTCCCGTTGGGAGTAGCAACAAGACTTTATCTCCCACCTCTAGAGATCTTTCTTTAGACCTGCGGTTGTAGTAAGCCGCATGTCTTTTCCTGGCCTTTTTCAAGTTTTGATTTGCCAGAGTCCATCCCTTGTGGAGTTTTTCTTTCAGTTCCTCCACGTATTTATAGGATGAGATCACTTCTTCTGACGTCCCCTCTTCAGTCCAACTCCTCAACATGGCTTCCAACGGTCCTTTGATTGGACGACCAAACAGCAACGTAGCGGGTGGTAGTCCTGTTGAGCCACGAGGAACTTCCCGATAGGCAAAGAGTGCTGCTGGGATATATTCATCCCACCTATCAGGTTTTTCCTGCGCTAGTTTCCTGAGCATTGTCATCAACGTGCCGTTGAAACGCTCTACTTGTCCATTGGCTTGAGGGTGGTAAGGGCTGGTATGTATGTGGTTAGAGTGAAACACCCTAAATACCTCCTCCATGAGTTTTCCACAAAACTGAGATCCATTGTCCGTCAGAATTTGATCCGGAAAGCCTAATCTGGTAAAGGCCTCCATCAGTGCGTCCGCCACTCTTTTCGAGTCAATCGTGGTCAACGGTATAGCCTCACCCCACATTGTACAGCAATCCACCATTGTGAGTATATACATGTTCCTCTTCCTAGTCCTGGGAAGTGGACCCACGATATCGATGGCTACCCTCTCGAAAGGAGAGTTCATGATGGGCATCTCACCCAACACCACCGGTGCTGTCCAGTGTTTCGGTGCCACCCTCTGGCACTCAGGGTATGACTTCACATACCGACGCACATCATCTGTCATTCCCGGCCAATAGTAATGGCAGGAAATCCGCTGCATGGTGGCGGCAATACCCATGTGTCCACTAAAGGAGATGGTATGCCCCATATGAAGAATCTGGGACCGATGAGCTTTCGGGACGACCAACTGACCGTACAGGTTGTCTCCCCTTCCTGCTCTCCTGTAGAGTATCCTATTCTTCATGTAGTACTGTCCCCGTCCTGGTGGATCAGCACTTTTCTGCAGCTTTCTGTAGCAAGGACGTAAAGTATCATCCTCACTCTGGGCAGTTCGTAGCTCCCCCGGCATTGGGTTAGTCACAATTGCGTCTGCCTCTTCCGTTCTCGTCTGAGAGCGAGTCTGCATTGCTCCCATATGGATTGGCTCCCTGGGCATTCCCAGAAAGACATACCGGAAACCTAGGATTACTGGAAAAATGGGATCGGTCAATACAGCGGCCTTGATGGTGCCGGTGACGTACCTTGACCGAATCTCCACATTAGCAATGGGCAACTTCATGACTACAGCACTCTTATGTGCAGGCTGTATCTCCATGGTTTCACATGTGAATTGTTCTGGATGTACCAGATCCGCAGAAATCACGGCCTCCCCGTCCAGTCCTGTGTCGTACAAACACTCCACTTGACGACCGTTAACCTCTACCAATTCCACTACAGGTGGTTTTTCCTGGTCTGGAGTCTCTTCCTCGGCCTCGACCTGTTCGGTGGGCTCCACCTTAGGTTTCCCGGGGCACCCGACGAATTGAGTGTCTCCTGACTTCCCCTGCAGTCAATAGCATTGTGCGTATTCGACTTGCATTGGTTGCACCATTTCCCTGTCCTAGATTTTCTAGTGCCGGACTTGAGTGAGCTCTCCTGGTGGCGAGCTTCCTTGTTGACCTTGACATTTTCCGTGACAACCTCCTTGAAAGTCACTTGACATGCTGCGAAGTGAGGGTTCTTAGCCTTCGATTTGCAGTCCCTCGTATTGTGAGAGGGTGACTTACAAATTGAACACCACTTCTCCGACCACGGTCGTTTTGGTGTAGAGCTTGAAGTGCTCTTGCTTCCCTCCTTCTTCTTCTCTGAACTATCCTCTGATTTTTGTACATAAGGTTCCCACTTTTTGGTTCCTGAGTTTTTGGCTTTCTTCTTATCATGTTTCTCTTGACTTTTGGTGTTGGTGGAAAGGTTTTCCCCTGCCTCCCCATGCACCTCGACGAACCGTTCTGCTAATTTTGTCACGAGGTCAATACGTTCCGCTCCTTGTTCTCCCAGGAACGTCCTGAGAGGTTTAGACATTTGCTTCTTCAGCTGGTCGACCACCATGAGCTCTTCCAGACTCTCATAGTCATGTGCGAACCCAGCCAAATCCATCCACTTATGGAGATACGATTTTAGACGCAAACTGTAGGCGACAAACAACTCCCCCGGTTCTCGTTTCGATGCTCGAAATTTTTTCCGGTAGGTATGTGACGTAACCTCGAATCGTTTCAGCAGAGCCGTCTTTAACTCGTCATAATTGTTCTCATGTCCTGGTGGCAGGCGAGAATAAACCTCGTAACCGGTCCCGCGTAAACCCTGGGATAGCTTGAGATTCCATTTGTTACGCTCCAGACCCATAGCAACTGACATAGCCTCGAAGCGTTGAAGGTACTGGTCAATCTTCTCTTTGTCCTCCTCGTAGACCGCCAAAGGAAACTTCATAGCATGGTACCCATGTCCACCTACTGGTGTTGAGCCTGGGATGGAGGAACCTCCAACTGCTCCCTCAGTTTCTCCATTAGATTGACTCTTGAGCTCGAGTTCCCGCATCCGGTACTCGTGCTCCCTCTTCTGTGCTTCCTGTTCAGCTTCTAATTTCCTAGCTGCTTGCTCAGCTTCAAATTTCCTAGCTGCTTGCTCAGCTTCAAATTTCTTAGCTGCTTGCTCAGCTTCCAATTTCTTAGCTGCTTGCTCCAACTCCATCCTTCTCAATTCCAACTCGGCCTTTCGATCTTCCCGTTCTGCTTGACGATACTCTCTCTCCACTTCCTGTATGTAATCCGCTAGAGCAGAACCCGCCAATCCCATGTCTTCCCCCTTTGCCTTTAATTCTAACGTGGTTAGTTTAGGGGTGGCCATTATACAGAGAGGTAAGCTAGCAGGTCGAGTACAATATAGCTGCAAATTACTATACAGATATATGAACAAGTACTATAAATCTAGATATTACCACACACCGCACATTCACTCAGTGACAAGAGTAGAATCAGGACCACAGACCTATGCAGACGTGTGAAGTGTGAACAGGTAAGATATTAGTCCTAACCCCTATCCACATTCACTCTAGCTGGATTCTCCAATATGATATCTCCCTCTTATAACTAAAGATCCCGTGTCAAAAGACCCCGTTGTCAGAAGATCCCACTGTCAAAGGTTCCTGCTTGCAGGAGATCTCGCTGTCCAAGAATTCCGTTTACGGGAGATCCCGCTGTCCAAAGATTCCGTTATCGAGCCCCCAATAATGTCGTGTCCTCCTTTAAAGTGTCGTCCCTGGAGTGAAGAGAGTCAACACCCACATTATAATATTTTTTCCCTATCAATATCCTAGAGAATCCACCAGCTTCCGCCCAACACACTCCATCAGCCAATGGACACCTTTTCCTATCACTCTCTCACTGTCATACTATGCTCCCTCTCATACTTCCTCAACGCAACATACTCAACAACTCTTGCTTCTAAAAATTAATAAAGATTAATTTATTAAAAGAAAAGTGTAACGTATATGAGACGTGTATGCGAAGAAAATGTGTGACGTGTTCTATAAAGTGTGTAGAATCGGACTCTCAGACAACAACCCAGTCAGCTCATCCTAGCAAGGCTAGACCACAGCACGTTACATCAGAACATGTACATCTCACCCAGTGCCGAAACCATCTTGCCGGATACTGACTTGCCTCTGTAGACCTCTGGTAATCCCATTTCATGATCATCCGAAATAGACACCGGTGATAATAACAGTTAATCATGGACCGGTTGCACCCTACCCAATGTACGTTCCTATCGTTCCTAAAGAATGCACAAGTCCTTTGTAGTGTGTACACAGTTATTAATGTTAATTGTTAATGTACTTGATCCTAACTCGTGTCTATCTAGCCTCAAGTATCATGTCTTGTGTTCTATTACACGAGATTATATCACACTATGTAACTATTATAATTAATGTTCTCGGTTAGTTACTACTGTCTGATGCTGTGTGGTGCATCAGCAATCATCACCCCTCTTTGGTGAATCATCTTCCTTCTAGCTTTAGTTACGTTCTGTACGAAACTTTATTGACTGTTCAACTGGTGTTCTTCCGAATGGGATTTGAACCTTTCCTAAAACCTTGTTGAGTTGCCTCGGATCTGGTAGGGAACCTAGGATAGAAACAACACATCTGGTGATAGTACTAGTCACTGATCCTACCGGCTGAGTGTAAGCCTATTGCCTTGCTCAGTGATCTTTAGCTAACTAACTCTGTCATAGAGCAGATTAGCTACCCACCTAGGGCCGAATCAGGCTATGACAAGGAAAGACCCACACAGAGTGCAAAACCCCAGCGGGCAATTTCCCCGTCTCCCAAGTATCCATCATTACTCTATTCTGAACTAGCATAGCTTATCACCACTACACTACTCTATTCTTAACTCGGCTACTGCCTAAATTAATTAGAACTAATATTATAATAGGTTATACCTTAAATGGCACTACTGCAGTCCTATCAATCATATCTACATCTGCCATGATAGGCACGTGTAAAATTAAGTCACTAATTAACACACGGTAGACATTATTTCCACTAAGCACTGCAGTGCCATTGCACTCCAACTAGAGCCACATTTTCAAGTCCCCCTAGTTGGCCCCAACTCGGGTTTATATGGCAAACTCCCAAAGTTGGCCATGTGACGTTATCCTTTATGCCCACACCGGTGGCACATTGGGCAGGTCATCCCCTGTCAGGGATCCATCCCCCCTCCTTGGCTCCATCAATGTTAGATTTGTCATCACTGGTTCTGACATCCAAAACAATCTAGAGAGTTACTGTAGAGTTCCAACAAAGGGTTTCGATACCATGCTGCCAATCATGGTTTTCCAAACAACCTTACATTGTGCACGTGACGTTGTTGATGTCCGGCAGGTGTTCCACTGTTTCCAATAACAAGCCCTCAACTTTCTGTCATGTGGTGACAGTCAAAACCGCCATTCCGTCTGATGTCCGGAACTATAGATTGACATATGGACTGTTTTCTTCCGAGCTGAGTACTTCCGCTTCCAATCCGACTTGTTTATAATCTGTCAAAGCGATGTATGATTCAGCTCATTCACTTCCTCTACACATCTGCAACTGTTAATTTCGCCCGACATGTGATGGCCGACATCCGATTGCCACCATGATCCCACGGGTTCCATCTGTATTCAAATGTTGACCAACTGTCAAAGCGATGCCGGGATTTGTCTCCATCACCACCGAATGTGTATATTTGCTGACCCGATGTAACCCGTGCAGCTGTGTTTACTCTGTTAGTACGACTGTTGTGGCCTAGAAAATATACGCCAAGCAAACTTCGGTAGTATCATTATCTGGTTAACTCATGGCGATCTCGTGACAGTATGTCCCACAAAGAATGCCTTCATTCACGATCAATTATTTTGAAAACTGTCTGTTGCATCGCTATGAAATTTTCCCAGCCGTCTTATATTTAGCCCCACCCAAGGAATATGTCTTTGATAGGTCCAAAAAACAACTTAAATCATCGAAAGCGGCGACATTCCTTTGATGTTTTGCTGAACAACTAGTGATTTCTCGCGAACAAATTTATGTTTACAGTAATGGGAGACCCGCCAATTCAGATGACACACAAAGGCGTATCCGGATTCGTATGGGAGTGGGTGCAATGAAAGAAGTAGCTTAAAATCGACAGGGTCGGCTGCATTGCACCGGGCTTTATCCCATATGGCCCAGTTTCTTTCCGCAGCGCGGAAAGCGTCGCACCGTAGCTGCATCGACGACCCTCGGGAGTCTCCGAAAAAATGCACTCGTGAAATGAAGGACGCGGCCCAGAATCGAACATACAACCTTCGGAGCCCGAGTCAGACGGCTTGACCACTTCACCACGGAGAATCCCGAGAGGGGTGCAATGTGTAATATTAGGAAAGACAGAGAATTTACAGAGGCACGGGGTAAATAATTTGTAAATTAACAGGAAAGTAGAAGGAATATATTTCTTACCTTATTTTTCATTTCCTTCTTGTTTCTTCAGCTGCTGGTTAATAAAGTGTACACAACGACGATTCCAGTAGCTTGATGATTGCTCTCGGTTGCATAAAATTCAATCCATCCTTTCTCCAATAGTCCTCTTCCTCTTTCAACACATGGTCCTCACATTTTTTCCAGTAACTTTTATCAATATTTAATAGCGCGGATTGGTTGACAGACAGACAGACAGACAGACAGACAGAAAGGTAGGTAGGTAGGTAGGTAGGTAGGCAGAAAGGTATGTGGGTGGGTGGATGGATGGCTGGCAGGCTGGGTGGGTGGGTCGGTCGGTAGGTAGGTAGGTAGATAGATAGATTGAGAGAGATAGAATAGATAGATAGACAGACAGACAGACAGACAGTAGATAGACAGACAGACAGACAGACAGACAGACAGATAGATAGATAGATAGATAGATAGATAGATAGATAGATAGATAGATAGATAGATAGATAGATAGATAGATAGATAGATAGATAGATAGATAGATAGATAGATAGATAGATAGATAGATAGATAGATAGATAGATAGATCCCCGCCAGGAGCTGGGCGAAGCTGGGCCGAGTCAGCTAGTTTATTTATATAATCACGTTTCACGAAAGAACCCCCACGTGAGACACCTCTGAATAACACCATTTAATTTCGCGCTGTTTGTGCCAAAATGAAAACCGCGACACAATTTCAAAAAGAGCGGGTGTGTGTCTTGCTGAAGCTGTAATACTTTTAAAATGATGGTATTAATGCCGGAACCGTAAATTATATACCGCATATAAACAAACATTGAAATCTGCTGTACAATCTCCAGAACAAAAATGTTTTTGTTGGGTGGACATAATGATAAGGTTATATGCTAAATCTCACCATTTTCCCTCTGTTGGTTACTGAGATATTGAATGTTATATTGAGGAAAACACACACACACACACACACACACACACACACACACACACACACACACACACACACACACACACACACAAACACACTATAGACGTAGACAGTCATAATTTTTTGGGCATGTTATGAGAAGAAATGAATTGGAGAACTTGGTGACAACTGGCAAGATTGAGGGGAACAGACCAAGGGGAAGACCGAGAAGTAAATACCTCGATGGCTTGGCCAAGTGGTATGGTCAAGATAGAAACGCGGAACTGATCCTCGACTCTGGTGATCGAGTGAGATGGCAAAACATGACCGCCCACGCTTATTGGCATGGCACATGATGGATGGATGGATGGATCAGTTCGGGTTGGTTGATTGGTTGTTGCCTCTCATACTGCCTGGAAGACTGGAGGTTGGTGAGGGCTTTACTGTTAAGTCCAGTGAATTCAGGCCAGGGTCGTCGGAGCTGTGAACAGGACTTGCAAATGTGGTTGTGAAAGTGGTGCACAGACTGCCGGCCCGTGCCGGAGTACCATCTTCATGGGGAGACGCTCCAGGGAGAGGTGCTCTATGGAGAGGTACTCTACGGAGACGTACTCTTTGGAGAGGTACTCCATGGAGAGGTGTTCTATGGAGAGGTACTTCATGGAGAGGTGTTCTATGGTGAGGTTCTCTATGGAGAAGTGCTCTATGGAGAGGTGCTCTAAGGAGAGGTACTCTATTGAGAGGTGCTCCAAGAAGAGTGCTCTATGGAGAGGTGCTCTAGGGAGAGGTGCTCTATGGAGAGGTGCTATATGAAGAGGTGCTCTATGGAGAGGTTCTCTATGGAGAGGTGCTCTATGGAGAGATGCTCTATGGAGAGGTACTCTATGGAGAGGTGCTCTATGGAGAAGTCCTTCAGGGAGAGGTGCTATATAGAGAGATGCTTTAGAGAGAGGTACCTCAGTGATATGTACTCCTTCAAGAGGTGCTCAATGAAGAGGTGCCCCAGAGAGATAGATAGAGAGAGAGAGTGAGAGAGATGCTCTAGAGAGAGGTGATCCAGAGAAGTGCTCCAGATAGAGGTGCTCAAGAGATTGCTCTAGAGAGAGCTGCTTCAGAGAATGGTTGTCCAAGTAAATGTGCTCCAGAGAAAGGTGCTCCATAAAGAGGTGTTACGGAGATATGTACTCCAGAGTGAGGTGCTCCAGAGAGAGAGAGAGAGAGAGAGAGAGAGAGAGAGAGAGAGAGAGAGAGAGAGAGAGAGGTGCTCCATAAAGAGGTGTTACGGAGATATGTACACCAGAGTGAGGTTATCCAGAGAGAGGTTCTCCAGAGAGAGGTGCTCAAGCAACTGCTTCAGAGAGAGGTGCTTCTGAGAATGGTACTCCAAGCAAACGTGCTCCAGAGAGAGGTGCTCCAGAGATTGGTACTCCAAGCAAATATGCTCCAGAGAGAGCTGCTCAAGAGAGAGATGATCACTAGACTGCTCCAGAGAGAGGTGCCCAAGAGAATGGTACTCCAAGCAAATGTGCTCCAGAGAGAGCTCCTCCAAGGATAGGTGCTCCAGGGAGAAATGTTCCAGAGACATCCCCAATCCCCGTTCGTGATGAAACTCAGTCAGCACACACACGAAACAGGAAATCAACTACTGCACGTGCAGAAAGATCGATGGCACGATCCCTTGTTTAATAATACACCAACCTGGCAATCTTGGCCTTCATTCTAGATCAGCGGTTCTGAAACTGTACACACAGACACACCAGCGATGTGGTAAACGGTGGATGTGGAGGGAAGAGTAAATGATAGGCATGGATTTATAGTACACATGGTTGGTCGATAAGCTGGTTCGTTGGTTGATTGGTTGGTTGATGTGGTTGGCTGTTTGCTTGATTTATTGTTGGTTGATTGGTTGGCTGACGTGGTTGGCCGCTTGCTTGGTTTATTGATTGGTTTGTTGATAAGTTTATTGATTGATTTGTTGCCTGGTTGGTTAGCTGATTGATTATTTAGCTGGCTGATTGATTGATTTATTGAATGCTTAGTTGGTTAATTGGCTGATTCATTGAATGGTTGGATGATTGATTGTTGGCTGGTTGGTTAATTGGTTGATTAATTGAACGGTAGCTAGTTTGCTTAGTTGCGAATCATCTGGAAGACTGTGTTGTCTTTAAGTCCGAAGGCTTCAGTGGGCCTGAGATGGCTTTATTGGGCCTATATGCATTAAGTCGGCCTGAGATGCCTTAAGTGGGCCTGAGATGGCTTCAGTCGGCCTGAGAGGCCTTCAGTCGACCTGGGATGACTTCAGTGGGGCTGGGATGACTTCAGTGGGGCTGGGATGACTTCAGTAGGCCTGTGATTGCTTCAGTCGACCTGGGATGACTTCAGTCGACCTGGGATGACTTCAGTGGGGCTGGGATGACTTCAGTAGGCCTGTGATTGCTTCAGTCGGCCTGAGCATGGATAAGGATTTGGGTCTATCGGGGTGAGGTTGGTGTATAGACCTTTCTCATGAATTTGCGCAAAAGTACCAGCGCCACGGGGACTGTCGCAGAAATCTCTTCCCCTCTCCAAGCTCCGAAACCAGCGGGAATGCATGACCAGCCAGATGTTATTTATGTCGTTTGTCTGCAATTATGTATGTTGTCCAATCATAATCTGCTAGGCATCTGTAAAGAAGGTAGTTTGCCATGACTCTCCTTCTTGTGAGTGGCCATACTGGTCGATGACCGTAGCCATTGTCTCCATAAAGAGATCTTCTGCCTACCGTATTGACCCTGTGACCTCAGCCAACAACTATTTGTCTCCATCTAGAGATATTCTGTCTACCGTCACGACACAATGACCATAGTCAATAACTATACGTCGACTGCTCTCAAGCTCCATCTACCAGGTTTCATGTGACTCAGTTTGGAGGGACAGGGTCAGAATACTCTACTGTGGGCTTACCGAGGGCGCCTTACTCTTGTAGAACTACTGGGATCTAATACCGGACAAATATTTGACTTACTCTTGTAGAACTACTGGGATCTAATACCGGACAAATATTTGACTTACTCTGGTAGAACTACTGGAATCTAATACCGGACAAATATTTGACTTACTCTGGTAGAACTACTGAGATCTAATATCGGACAAATTTTTGACTTACTCTGGTAGAAATACTGGAATCTAATACTGGACAAATATTTGACTTACTCTGGTAGAAAGACTGGAATCTAACACCTGACAAATATTTATCTTACTCTGGTAGAACTACTGGAATATAATACCGGACAAATATTTGACTTACTCTGGTAGAACTACTGGGATCTATTACCGGACAAATATTTGACTTACTCTGGTAGAACTACTATAATCTAATACTTGATAATTTGTTTTATTTACTATGGTTGAACTACCGGAGTCTAATACCTGAAAAATATTTGACCTAATCTTAACTTGTAGGGTTTCAAGTACTGGAGCCATTCTAAATGGAATTTGGTAAATGTGGGAAGATGTTTTAGCCAGTTCATGTGGCACACAGTAGACCAAGAGTTAGCGGATAAATACACTACTGTTTAGGACCTGATATCTAATGGCAGGGATATACGGGTTGTTATACGGGATGTTATACGGGATGTTATACGGGATGTTATACGGGATGTTATACGGGATGTTATACGGGATGTTATACGGGATGTTATACGGGATGTTATACGGGATGTTATATGGGATGTTATACGGGATGTTATACGGGATGTTATACGGGATGTTATTGCCGTGGGTGCTGTTGCTTCTGTTGTTGTTTTTGTATTGTTTCTGTTGTCATTGTTGTTGTTTTGTGTCGCCTCTGTTGCCGTTATTGTTGCTTTTGTTGATGATATTGTTCATATTGACTGTAATGTTTACTCTTGTACGACTGGGTAACTTAGTAACTGGCAATGACATGGTGCCACGCCTCTAGACAAGTCCAGAGACTCACTCATTCCCAGCTCTACGTTCTCAGTGCAAGACGTGGGTGCTGATTATCTAGCATCATTGAGGTGGATGTAGTCGTGATTCTATGGTAGCCTCACAGTTCGAGTCCTCGATAAGGATCCAAATGTGTGCACCAGAATCACACATGCTATAACCATTGCTATTATGCACCAGCATATCACGCATGCTATAACTATTGCTATTATGCACCAGAAGCATGCATGCTATAACTATTGCTATTGTGCACCAGAAACATGAAGAGGGGGATGTGTTTGAGTTGGTGTGTTTTTGTGGGTGTTGGTGGGTAGTGGTATGTGTGGGTGTTAGCGGTTGGGGAATGTGTGGGTGTTGGTAGGTGGGGGATATGTGTGTGTGTGTGTGTGTGTAGGGGGGGGGGTGTGTTTGGGCGCTTGTAAGGGGTGTGGGGATGTGTGTATGCGTAGGGGATGTAAGTCAGTGGGAGAATGTGTGTGGGTGGGGGATGTGTGTGGGTGGGGGAGGTGTGTGGGTGGGGGAGGTGTGTGGGTGGGGGAGGTGTGTGGGTGGGGGATGTGTGTGGGTGGGGGATGTGTGTGTGAGTTGGGGATGTATGTGTGGTTGGTGGGGTGTGTGGGTGGATGTGAAATGTATGGGTGGGTGGGGAAATATGTGTTTGGGGATGTGTGTGTGGATGAGAAGATGTGTGGGTATGGGTGGGTGATGTGTGAGTGGGAGAGGGATGTGTGTGTTGGTGCGGGATGTGTGTCTGGTTAGGGGTGTGTGGGTGGGTGGAGCATGTGTGTATGGGTGAGTGTGTGTGGGTTGGGTATGTGTGAGTGGGTTGGGAGATATGTGTGGGTGGGGATGTGGGCGAGGGATGTGTGTGTGTGTGTGTGTGGGTGAGAGATATATGAGTTGTTGGGGGATGTTTGAGTGGGTGGGGGATGTGTGGTGGGTGGGGGATGTGTGAGTTTGGGCGGATGATGTGTGAGTGGGTGACTGATGTGTGTGTGTGTGTTGATGCGGTATGTGTGTGTGTGTGTGGGAGGGGAAATGTGTCACATAACATGATAATATGCATTGTTTATGCTTACAACATTCATTTGACAATTTTTTTCCTATGTGAATGTATCATGCACTGTTAATGAACGAAAGATGAGTGATTCGAAGGGCCGAATGTAAGACGGGCCTACGTGCTCAATTTGTAACCCTGTTAAAATAAAGTTCGAATCAATTCAATTCAATTACTTTTTCTTTCGTAAGTTTATTATTTCTGCATGACTTGTATTTCTTACAAGAAACCATTGTGGTGTCTTCTTTTTTCTCTCGCTCTCTGTCTGTCTTTCTATCTTGCGCTCTCTCGTCCCTTAATTTAACATAAAATGTTTATTTGTTCAACACTTTATAATTATGGAAGGGAAATAATAAGGAAATGTAAGAAGTTAACAATTCAAATTTCATATTCACAATACTATTGCCCCTGTTTTCACAAGGGACATAATTCAATGAAGCTCTTTCATTTCTGAATTATTCCCCCATGGTCTCCAAACAGAACTTCCGACAAGCCCTGGGTTGGATCTAGAGCATGGAGAAGATCCTACCGTTTCCTGCTGTGTGTAGGCTTGATTTGATATAGATTTGGAAATTGTTACGTTAGATATACAGAAGTTCATTTTGTTTGTTTCGTTAGACATAATGACACCAAGAGAACACTTTGGAGGGATATGATTGCTGCCACTGTATAGGTTAGTGCTCCCAACGGCGTTATTGTTGATATCCACGTCAATACTTTCATGTCTGCAGCAAGAGTTAACCGGAACCTTCCAACTGAGATCTAAAACTTCGCTTCGTTCTTGCAGATAACTGAACATTTCATGGGTGTCGGGGTTGGAGCTTGTATGTACACGAGAAGCCGCCCTCGACATAGGGCTCGGGATATTATACAAACCGCAGCCTTCAATTGATGAATCAGGAGTGTGGTTGACGCTTTGGCTTGTAGAGTGTGTGACACGAGCATGTTCGTTAGTTGCTGTATCCATCCGCATTGAAGATCCTGCATTCAATATACTGGACCTTTCATCACAAGGCATTCTGCTGTGGAATATTTCATTTGAAGATGATGAGTTGTGCCCAGGAGCAGCAAGTCTAGAGCTGGCGGAGAGAAAGAGACAAGAGTCATCTGGAGGGGCGTGTCTGAGATCAGTTGGCAAATCTTCAAAGTCTGGAGAGCAACGTTCAGATACACTTAAACTGTCTACAACAAAGTCGCCATTGGGTGTTTCTGACGACTTTGAGGTCTGACTGATTGTGGCCGGTTGTTTATATCCCCTTGGAGACACTGATTTAGGTTCTTTATTTTCTATTAATCTGGGCTCAGGTAGTTTGTGTCCGAGAAGTTTATTATAAGGCAATTTATGATCTGTTAGAATATGCTCGGGTAGTTTAGTGTTCGCTGGATTGTGCTCAAGAACTCTGTATTCTGGTTGTCCGCGCTCAGGAAGTCCGTGTTGATCTTCCGGCAGTTTCTTCCCCGGAATAATGGAAGCATGGTTAAAAGGAGAAAACGTGAAACCTGCAGGAGCATTGGCACCGTCTGTTGTATTGTCTGTGCTGGGTGACGAGGTCTTCTGCATCATCTTGCCAGTTTGGTGTTGTTGAACTGCTGCGCTTGGCACTGGCTGCACGTTCTGAAAAAACTGTATATTATTACCCTGACTTGTTTGAAAAATCTGGCCAGACGTGTTTTGAAAATGACTGAATGTGTTTGTGCATGGCTGAAATACTTGTCTGTTGTCGTTTTGATGATCCTGAGAATGGAGTAGATACTGGGCTGTCGGGTTTTGTCCCCGGGATAAATGCAGGTTGTTTGCCGGTTCGTGTTTGACCAGCACTCCTGGATTGAGTAAAATAGAAACAGGATTTTCTGACCCGGAAGTAAAATTGTTAACCGTGGTCTGATTTTGAGGAATCATGGATTGTAAACTGAAAGGTGGTTCACAGTTGCCAGACGTGATTGCCTGGGGAAGTCCAATTTCGGTGCCGGTTCTATCGACAGAAGTGTAGGCCAAGGATGCAGGAAGTTTGTACGTCATGGGCGTGGGCAAAAGTGTGAGGACATTTTGTTCAACGGGAATCACTGACCCTGGCAGGAGGCTTTGTGGCTGAGGTAAAACTGCCGGTTTGTCCACCAGAATAAAAATATTACCTGGGCATGAGAAAAAAACCGGCTTGCTAATAAAGTTAGATAATGGCGGAGTGATACTTGTTGACGTAATACTAAGGGGCATTGTTTCTGTTTCGATATTTGGGCTGAAGGATTGACTCGATGTATTTGTGTGTTTGATTGAGGGGTTGGCAGGATTCGTTTCTGTGGAGTCTTTACAACTTGAAGTGAGGACGTGATCCCGATAGTCATCGATATCGATAGGAAACTCCATGTTGCTGCTGCCAACTGGTTCGGGGTTGATAGTTAAGCAGGCATTTGGATTAGAAGAATTTGGAATTGCAGTTTGGATGAAAGGCGATGTTGTACAACTGGATATCATCGGATTAAAATGCAACCCCACAGGAACTGTGCTAGCAGATCGAGCTGGAGTAAGACTTCCAGCCTGTGGAGCTTCTCTGAGGTTGTGGTTATCACTGCCGGCTAAATCCTCTTCTCCACCGATACCAACGTTGCTTTCATTGTCGTCATCGATTCTGTATAGCTTAGGAGACGTAGAACTGTCAGCCATGTTTTCTGTCGTCGTGGTAATTGCTCGTTTACTTCCGGTAAGTTGTGATTGGACATGGTCAGCTTGAGGGTAATGATTCCCGAGCATCTTCCGGCAGTGATTGGTCAGTTTGTGGGTCACGCTGCTGTCGATGACATCACGCTGGGACAGCATGAACTCGGACATTTCTCTGACGCATCTTTCAACTCCACGCTCGTAGGCAGTTTGCAAACAGGAAACAGGAGATCCTGCAAGTACGAGAAATATACAACAGGTCAGCAATATCCACGTTCCGGTAGCAGTTCTATATGCAATATTTCGAACTATCAATTCTGTATGCAATATTTCGAGCTATCAGTTCTTAATAAACATTACAGATGTTCAGTTTAAGTATAATAATCTGCGAACGTCGACTTGTAATAATAATTTAACAATATAAATATAGCGGTAAATATCCAACTATCATATGTGAACCTTAGTTGTAACTAATACAAGACACATCTGAAGTCGGAGTGGGTTCGCCTGATGGCGAGGGGCACTGGTAATAGAGAAAGCTATTCCAGACGCAAACATCAGTCCAGCGTGATCCCCTGTAGCGGCAACTAATGGAGATATCGCACGTGTATTGGCAACACTTGGATTCAAAGCCAGTGAAACAAACAAATGATACAAGCTTATACTGCACACATGCACTTTGCAATTTGTAACGACTATATACAAGGGGCTTCTCATAAGTCTTTAACCTGACCATGAAGGAGTAGGCGGAGAAAATTGAAATTTGACACAGTGCTTATTCCTTCGCAATGTAGCCACCACCTGAATTTATGCATTTCTGCCGTCTCTGCGTGACCTTGAATAAAACAACCTATTTTTCGAACTAAACCAGTTATCACAAGCCTGTATGACATCTTCGTCACTGTCAAGACGATTTCCTTTCAGCTGTTTTTTACGATTTGGTGAATCCAAGTCTCATCTACCGTCTCCATGGTCTTTTACATGTTTTTCGTCCACCACATGTTG
Source organism: Cepaea hortensis (assembly GCA_963921405.1). Lineage (NCBI taxonomy): Eukaryota > Metazoa > Mollusca > Gastropoda > Stylommatophora > Helicidae > Cepaea > Cepaea hortensis. Next base: position 6,123,740 of record OY992896.1, read on the forward strand.
AGCAACTGGCCACAGCAATCAACCCGTGTTTGTTTCTGTTCACATGTCAGCAGGCGTGGGGCACACACTTTTCTCATGTTCAGTCTGTTGTGTAAAATGCTAAAAACTGTACTCTTTCTCAGTTTTGCTGAACCCGATATCTCTGCAATAGTCATTTTCCTATCCTGACCTATGATTTTCTTCACTTTTGCAGCATTTGCATCATTGCACTCCGAGAACGGCCGTCCTGGTCTTGGCAGATCTGCAACTCATGAACGGCCACACTTAAACTGCAAACACCAATTTTTTTTTACAGAAGCATACGAAGGACAGACTTCCTCAAACATTGGCCCCATCTCCCTGTGTATTTCTGTAGGTGTTTTACCCTGTAACACTAAGAATTTTATCACAGTCTTGGCGTCTGATTTCTCCATTGTTCTGACAAACCGTTGGATGTGCAGATCTGGTCAATGAGGTGTGATGTGCCATGCACCATATCGGGAAAACCAGTTGAGGGGGGAAATTCATAATTTATACGTCCATTACAAATTGAATGAGCTATATATGTGCCAAATTTCAATTTTCTCCGCCTACTCCTTCATGGTCAGGCTAAAGACTTATGAGAAGCCCCTTGTATATATAGTAATTGTTGGCTGCACTGTGAACATTCCAAAATAATTTTGGAAGCACACCATCATCAGCAGCATCATGTGCCGTGCCAGTTACCGTGTGCGGTCATGGTTCGCAATCTCACACAATCAACAGTCTTGGATCTGTCGTTCATCTGATAATCTGTGAATTGATGGATCAAGACGTGCTGGGCATCAGAAGAGAAGGTATACTGCCATTGCTTTCCTTACTGGCAGTGACCATAGAGGTCGGTATCAGCATACTGTCATCAAACTTGAGACCATAAAAATCAACTATCTGTCGGCAGCTCACAGCTCCATCCACCACCTGCTGGCATGGCCACACGTGACCCTGGTCATGGGATAAATGGGTACTACACCTTGCCCAAGTGTGTCCCGTATGCTAGCGGAGGGAAGGAGGCACTTTGTTAGGGAATACCCACTATCCCGCACACATGAAAGCAACATAATGTAGAATATTTACTGCATATACATCTGTGGTGTGAATATGGGAGTGTGGAGGAAATCACCAGAGTAACTTCGCAGTATTAACTGCATGGGCGAGCAACATAAATGAATGAATAAATAAATAAATAAATAAATAAATAAATAAATAAATAAACAAACAAACAAAACAAGTTGTAGGGTAGATGCATACATATATTATGAAAGTTCACTGGAGTCGTCGCACTGAATATCCTGCCAAGATATGTATAAACTCATGATCCTTGTTATCATCAATATCAGCATCTTTCATTTATCAGGTGCCCTGCCGATAAGCGTGGGCGGTCATGTTTCGCCATCGCACTCAATCACCAGAGTCGTGGATCAGCTCAGTTTTGTTGTCTCGACCATACTACATGGCCAAGCCATCCACGTATTTTCTTCTCTGCCTTCTCCTTGTTCTCGTCCTCTCAATCCTGGCAGTTGTCACCAAGTTCTCCAATTTATTTCTTCTCATAACGCGACCAAAAACTGTTGACTGTCTACGTCTAATGTCTCTAATCAGTTTACGATGTTCATGTGCTTCTTGTAGTACTTGGTCATTGGTTTTTCTGTCTGTCTATGGTATTATTTATCATCCTCATATCATTGTCATCATCATCTTATTCCTTAACCTTGCTCCACTTTTTCTTCTTAATCTTGTTCTGCTTGGTCTTCTCAGTCTTGTTCTTCTCTCCTTCTCTTCTTCTTCGTCGTCTCCCCCATTTCTTCTACATCCCCCCCCCCCTCCTGTTACTTGTTGATGTTCTTGCTCTTTCTCTTGTTGTTCATGTATAGCTTTGAACTGTCAGATTGAAACTGTCAAGTGTCAATTAACACTTTAAAAAAACTCGAGTGTTCATGTTTTAAAAGATAAACGTTTCCACCTACAATTTGAATCGTATAGTCTGAAAAATTAAATCTCCAGTATTGAAGTTTGGATTCTCAACTACAAATTTGCAACTTCTGTGGACTAACGAAACAAACCTTCATTGCTAAGCTGTCGGATGTATTCAACTGTCATTTCCAAGATGTCAGCCTTCTCCAGCCGGTTGCCTCGGACATTCTGCGGAAGGGAAGAGAGATATTAAAACAGTGTTGTCAATGCTGATATAATAGAAAACCTTGCTCTCTCGACAACGTCGCAGGTGGTCAGTTTTCTCCAGAAAGTGTTGATCGAGTGTAAGGATAATCCAAAAGCCCAAACAACACTCACGCTAAAATGCTAAAATGTTAGTTGCATATCCTTTACAGGACGTCGCTGTCAATCCCAGCATTTTTTGGCTGTGCCGCTTCTCGGTACACGTCACTCCACACATATGTTTTCTAGATGCATATTTGAGTAGGTATTTTTAAAAAGTTTGAGAAAATATGCTACTACTAGCACTACTACCAGTACTGAAACATCGAAATATACCCATGTCCGCAAAACGACAGATAATAAACAGCATATTCACACAAACCCTATGCTACCAATCTAAACCTGGACTATCTCCAAATTACACCTTCGCAAAATCAACACCTGCGAAATGAGATGCCTGAGGAGAGCTGCCAACTTAACAATCCGAGACCGATTAAGAAATGCTATTATCAGACAGACTGTGGGATCAACACCTTGTGCCACATTTATTGAAAGACAGAAGATCGAGTGGTTTGGCCATGTCGTTAGAATGCAACACCAACAACTACCATCACTGGCCTTACATCAAAGATCATCTGCGACGAGACGACGAGGACGCCCAAGAAGGAAATGGATTGACGACATCAAATACATTGTACATCCACACGGAATGACACTATCCAGTGCCGCCCACCGGGCGCTGGAGCGCAAGTTATTCCTCCCCACGACACTTGACGGCAGAAGTGGAAGATGATGATGATGATGATGATGATGATGATGATGATGATGATGACTAGCACTTTGCCGTCTTGACAGACGATAGTTTGTTACATTGTGCTTAAAAAATAACACAAAGCCTGGACTTAATTGTAGAGACCATGTGTTGCCTATGCAGCATGATTTCCCCCCCCCCCCCCCCTCAGCCTGCCTAGTTTACTCCAGAGGAAAGGTAACACCAATATGTCTGGAACAAAGCAAGCTGAAGAAGCTGCTGGATCAGCAAAGCAATATTCGAACAGTCCACCTCTCGGAGCTTCGATCCTAAGTCAGTTGCCGACCAAGGCTCATGGCCTGTTATGTCCTGCCACGATATTTAGTCTTTAGGTTGCATTTCCTTACACCAGAATACGGCTTGTACCTTCCCAATTGGGCTCCTCCGCCCGAAGCCGTTGGTACAATGTTTGGTGTCGCATTTGGTAAGCGCCGCCCAACATTCGGCGCTAACTGAAAGCAGGTCAGCAGAGAAAATATACTCTCAAAGATAATAGTGACATTATGTGAGGATTCTGATCTTGTCACCAAGTTATATCCTTTACACAGCCTATCACATAAGTTTATTAACACCTTCTATCACACAAGTATATTCCAACCATCTATCACACAAGTATATTCACATATTTATCACACAAGTGTATTCCAACCATCTATCACACAAGTATATTCACATATCTATCACACAAGTATATTCACATCATCTATCCCACAATTATGTTCATACATCTATCACACAAGTATATTCACACCATCTGTCACACAAGTATATTCCCACCATCTATCACACAATACTGTTCACACATCTATCACACAATTACCGGTCTCCCTGGTCTAAAGGTTACACGACTTTCTCCGTAATCCCGTATACTCTCATGAGTGACGTTGCGCGAGAATCGGTAGCGGTCCTCTCCTCGTCGGTAACTTACGGGGTATGTGAGCCTGTCGCTCAGAAAGCAATGGCAAACTTTTTTTTTTTAGCATATCCTTTTTACAGGACTTAGCTGTCAACACCAGCATCTTTCAGCTGTATGTTGATCTCTTGGCAAGATTACGCTCAGTAGTTTGCCATTGCTTTCTGAGCGGCCGGCTCACATAACCTGTAAGTTACCGATGCGATTCGAACCACTACTGATTTGAACCGTCATCACGCTACCTGACGAGAGTATACGAGATTACGGAGAAAAGTCATAACCTCTAAGCCACGAAGCCGGCAATGGCAAACTACTGAGCGTAATCTTGCCAAGAAATCAACAATCAGCTGAAAGATGCTGATGTTGACAGCGATGTCCTGTAAAGGATATGCGAACCAAAAAAAAAAAAATCCCACAATTATGTTCACATATCTATCACACAAAAACAAGATGTACCGCACAGTTCACACATTCAGCGAGGGAACTAGTGTCTCTACGTCAGTCCTGTCTGTCACTGTTGTGGGTAGGCACACCTCTGTTTGTCTGCCTTTCTGTCTATCTACCTGACTGCCAGGCTGTTTTCTTAGGCAGCTGTCTATATCTCAGTGTATATAATTAACTGTCTGCCTGACTGTCTGTTTACCATCTGTCTGTCTGTCTATCTACCACCTGCGCCTGTCTGTCTGTCTGTCTGTCTGTCTGATGTACGTCTGTCTACATCTATATGCCTGTCTGTCTGTCAGTCTGCCTGTCTACCATCTGTCTGTCTGTCTGTGTATACATATCTATCTATACCGCGGTTCACTTGACAATAAACCAACAAGCTGCAATCTACATCAACTACAATTCTCTCCCCCCACCCCTCTCCCCCTCTCTCCCTCACAACCCTCCCCTAATCGCTCAAAGTTCACGAACTGACACGAGACAGCGCGAGATTTCAATTAGGACGACAAATTTGCTGAAGGATCTACCAGGGCCGGCCCAAATAGACGACCTGGGTACGTCCAGGATTAACCTCCCTAGACAAAAACTTAAGTCTCCAAATCCTGTCATCGGCGGGAAAAACCTAGCCTGGCCGCACGTGTCAGCCTGCCAGATTAAACCTCCGCCCTGTCAGTAAGGGCCTTTCGTGAAACATAATTCACGGTGAAAGGGGCCTATTGTCTACTCGGAGAAAGAAGGCCGTTTATGTCTGCAGTGACATGCGCAGTGAGAATATATTTGACGGCCATAATGATCAAATAATTGCTATAATAATATCCTCATTATAAGAACGCGCTTGGAATTCCCGAAATGAAAAATGTAGTTTTCCAAGTTTATAATGCGGAGAGAAGGATCATGTTAACAAGATACAAAAGCGAGATGTAGGGGGTCGCCATTCAATGATGTCTGAAAGCAAAACTGGTGACAGTTGTGTATAATGACACTGATATGTGTAAGCACATAAAGGATGTTTAAGCCTTTAAAAGATTAAATAAACAACAACAAAGAAATACTAAATAACCTTCGTTTCTGTCCCCGTGTCGCTGACCCACTTTCATACTAAGATATCAAGGGAATTATGTGTCGCAATTGTGTTGTTACGCGCTCGGTGCAGAACAGGCGCTGGCGATTATGACTGTCCAACCTGACGTATTCTCCGATATTCAAATGAGTGAAAAGATAAAGGTACAGGCAGCGAGTGGCATTGTAGATACTGATATGAAGTGTTAAGAAGTCACATATTCTGGGTTATGATAAATGGGTTCGGGTGAGCAGACTTTTATGAGACTGGGTCCACACGAGAGCAGTCATCATCATCATCATCATCATCATCATCATCATCATCATCATCATCATCATCATCATCCACTGCCTTGCCGGCTGGCATAGACGATCATGCCTCTCCACAAATTACCATCTCCAACGGCATGGATCACTTCGTGTGCCGTGACAATGTAACAGAGCACCATCTCTGTTAATAGTTTGAGAGATAGTTTGGGAAACGAATAACTGATAAATGAAGGGCGCACGCGTGAGCACTATTGAAAGGGGGTTGTTAAGGACGCTCACGCGTGACGCATGAGGTAAACAGAGTTCAGTTCCAACTGAGTATTCGACTTAGCCAGACGGGTTTCAACATATTATGTTTTTATGTCTGGACTAATAAACGGAATTATATACACTTTGCTTGGAGCCTTGATAACATCTATTGCAGTTACCTTCAGTTCTGTTCAGACTCCGCCGCTCCGTTATAGACAACTTGTCTGACAATAATCTTCTCACACTGCCCCCCTTATCTCTTTTTCTTGAAATCTTTTCGGTTGTCACAACATGTTCCAGTTTTTGTCTTCTCATAATGTGCCCCCCCCCCTCCCCCCCCTCCCAAAAAAAAAAGCCGATGACTGCCTCATTCTGATGTTTGTGAAAGCAGTACTGGTAGAAAAAGAAAAAGAAAATACCATCCTCAGGTGAAGATCACACAAAGGCTACTACTGTCTTGGCAGAAAAGCGTACTGACTAAGGTTCCACCGCGACTACGCTAACGAGATATATGTGTCTTGTGGTTATATTCTTATGTGTCTTATGGTTATATTCTTATGTATCTTTTTGTATTATCCCAATGTGTCTTATAGTAGTATTCCTACGTGTCTTATAGTATTATTCCTATGTATCTTATAGTATTATTTCCATGTGTCTTATGGTATTATTCCCATGTGATTTATAGTATTATTCCTTCCCCTGTCTTACAATGCTGCTCTCTCCCAACACATCTCCCTATCTTCCAGTGCTGCTCTCTCCCAACAGACCCAAGACTCTGAAACATCTTCCGTCCACATGTTGTCCTATCCTCGTAATTTCTGTTTCTCATGGTTGCAATGGGTAATGTAACGACCCCAAAAGAGTGTTCAAATTCTATGAAGAACCTATACTGTTGCATGCACGTGAAGCATGGACAATCAGCAACAAACTGGCAACTAAAATGTGCTTTCTGATGAAAATGCAACGAATACCATGGACGATGGAGAAGTGGTTACCGGCGCAGTTCGTAATCCCACATACAGGCGTTCGAAACACAGCTGCGGGCGATCTATCAGTAGACTGCCTTGTGTTGGTTTTTTACGAAGTAGTATGGATGCTGGTCGTCCAGAAAGCAATGGCAAACTACAGAACGTAACTTGCCGAGATCACAGCAGCCAAAAATGCCGGTGTTGACTGCGACATCGTGTAAAGGATATGCAACTAAATTTAAAAAAAAAAAAAATAAAAAAAAACCATGAACTGACAGAAATATGAATGAGATGATCCTACAAGAAAAACAAAATTAAAACCGAAAAATAATTGGTGAAATTAGGTGTAGACAGACACGATTGTTTTTGATACATTACGCGGAGAAATACTCTTGGGAATTTAGTGTCAACTGGTAAATGGAAAAGAACAAAGGGAAGACAGAGAAATTGACAGACGATAGTTCGTTACACTGTGCTTGAAAGGCACAATAACCTCTCCACAGCACAAAGTCTGGACTAAATTGTAGAGACCATGTGTTGCCCATGCAGCATGATCCCTCTCTGGACCTGTCTAGTTTACTCCAGAGGAAAGGTAACACCTCTACATCTGGAACAAGACAAGCTGCAGAAGCTGCCGGATCAACAAAGCAATGCTCTGTTAGCTTGTCGGAGCTATACACTACTACTACTACTGCTACTACTACTACTACTACTAATACTACTACTACTACTACTACTACTACTACTACTACTACTACTACTACTACTACTACTATTATTATTATTACTACCATTACTACTACTATCACTACTACTACTACTACTACTACTACTACTACTACTACTACTACTACTACTACTACTACTACTACTACTACTACTACTACTACTACTACCATTACTACTACCACTACTACTACTACTACTACTACTACTACTACTACTACTACTACTACTACTACTACTACTACTACTACTACTACTACTACTACTACTACTACTACTACAAGTGTTGTAGTTACCGTCCCTACATAACTAAATAAGATGTAATATTTGTTCACTATCATCAGCAACTCCATAATGTTCATCAGAAGGCCAAAGAAAGAGCCAGAATCAGAGCAAAGAAAGCAAGACAAAAAGACGAGGACAAGAAATGCGCCAATTAGGTATAGATTTGGTTTCAGTTCAGTCCCAGGGATTTGCACTCGGCTCCACGCCACCTCGGCACGGCACAGCGACGGGAGAAAAGACATAAATGTCGACATCTGAGCAAGGTATGTCTAAGTCACGAGCAAAACCGAACAATGAGATAACTCCAACAAACAATACCAACAAAAGACTGGGTACGCCAGTGATATCCAATGAGATTAACGAACCAATCCAGTCCTGATATGCTTAAGTCCGGACAAAGTCCCGCATGAACTCCCAACAAAAGGTCCGGATTTTAAAGAAAATCCGTAAATTTACTGCTTTATTCACGCTTATGTTGAAGTAGATGTATCCAGAGTTGGGCGTGTTTGCAGAACTCCGCTCGCCTTTGAATAAGTCACGGAATTGTCGATGGGGTTTATGTGTCAAATAAGTGGCGAGTGGATGCGAACTAGCGGGATCTGTTTTTGATGAGTTTGTCAAACAGGTTCTGTCTTGACACCTGACACGAAGATGTCCCGGGTCGTCATCATCATCATCATGTGCCATTGCCGAGCGGAGATATCAGAATAATAATACAGGAGGCTAAAGGCGTGTTTATAAAGCTGGGACATTCGTAGAAGTGAACAGATATTAAACGCAGCACCACACTGAGATGATGGCTTGAATGAAACACAAATATGGAGCTGATGGAGAGAACTAGACAAATACCAGTGAACCAATGTGGAGCTCATGGAGAGAACTAGACAAATACCAGTGAACCAATGTGAGCTCATGGAGAGAACTAGACAAATACCAGTGAACCAATGTGGAGCACATGGAGAGAACTAGACAAATATCAGTGAACCAATGTGAGCTCATGGAGAGAACTAGACAAATAGCAGTGAACCAATGTGGAGCACATGGAGAGAACTAGACAAATATCAGTGAACCAATGTGGAGCACATGGAGAGAACTAGACAAATACTGGTGAACCAATGTGGAGCACACGGAGAGAACTAGACAAATACCAGTGAACCAATGTGGAGCACATGGAGAGAACTAGACAAATACCAGTGAACCAATGTGGAGCTGATGGAGAGAACTAGACAAATACCAGTGAACCAATGTGGAGCTGATGGAGAGAGCTAGACAAATACCAGTGAACCAATGTGGAGCTGATGGAGAGAACTAGACAAATACCAGTGAACCAATGTGGAGCTGATGGAGAGAACTAGACAAATACCAGTGAACCAATGTGGAGCTGATGGAGTGAACTAGACAAATACCAGTGAACCAATGTGGAGCTGATGGAGAGAACTAGACACATACCAGTGAACCAATGTGGAGCTGATGGAGAAAACTAGACAAATACCAGTGAACCAATGTGGAGCTGATGGAGAGAACTAGACAAATACCAGTGAACCAATGTGGAGCTGATGGAGAGAGCTAGACAAATACCAGTGAACCAATGTGGAGCTGATGGAGAGAACTAGACAAATACCAGTGAACCAATGTGGAGCTGATGGAGAGAACTAGACAAATACCAGTGAACCAATGTGGAGCTGATGGAGAGAACTAGACAAACACCAGTCAACCAGGAGGTGAAGGAAAGACCACAGCGCTGGCCAGGAGATACATTGAGAAAACTAGAGAATAGTATAACTAGAAAAGCCTGTGTGTTGAATGCACGGGCAAAAGAAACAGATGAAGATCTAAAACACACAGACGAGAAAAGTAGAAACAGAAATGAATAATATAGGAGAGCATGGACGAGCAGAATGTGATAGCTAAGGGTAGGACGGCTTGAAGTGAATTGGTTACTGTAGTAATAGTAGTAGTAGTAGTAGTAGTAGTAGTAGTAGTAGTAGTAGAGTAGTAGTAGTAGTAGTAGTAGTAGTAGTAGTAGTAGTAGTAGTAGTAGTTGTAGTAGTAGTAGTAGTAGTAGTAGTAGTAGTAGTAGTAGTAGTAGTAGTAGTAGTAGTAGTAGTAGTAGTAGTAGTAGTAGTAGTAGTAGTAGTAGTAGTAGTAGTAGTAGTAGTAGTAGTTGTAGTAGTAGTAGTAGTAGTAGTAGTAGTAGTAGTAGTAGTAGTAATAGTAGTAGTAGTAGTAGTAGTAGTAGTAGTAGTAGTAGTAGTAGTAATAGTAGTAGTAGTAGTAGTAGTAGTAGTAATAGTAGTAGTAGTAGTAGTAGTAATAGTAGTAGTAGTAGTAGTAGTAGTAGTAGTAGTAGTAGTAGTAGTAGTAATAGTAGTAGTAGTAGTAGTAGTAGTAGTAATAGTAGTAGTAGTAGTAGTAGTAGTAGTAGTAGTAGTAGTAGTAGTAGTAGTAGTAGTAGTAGTAGTAGTAGTAGTAGTAATAGTAGTAGTAGTAGTAGTAGTAGTAGTAGTAGTAATAGTAGTAGTAGTAGTAGTAGTAGTAGTAGTAGTAGTAGTAGTAGTAGTAATAGTAGTAGTAGTAGTAGTAGTAGTAGTAGTAGTAGTAGTAGTAGTAGTAGTAGTAGTAGTAGTAGTAGTAGTAGTAGTAGTAGTAGTAGTAGTAGTAGTAGTAATAGTAGCAGCAGCAGCAGCAGCGGCGGCGGCAGCGGCGGCGGCGGCAGCAGCAGCAACAATAATAGCAATATTAATAGAAGTATAGTCCGTTCACATTTGTTTTCCCCCTATATAAAAATCCATATCTCAGTAACCAACTGAGGGAAAATGACGAGATTTAGTATATAATCTTATCATTATGTAAACCTCCACCCCCCCCCCCCCCCCCACTAAAAAAAAATGCTGGAGATTGTACAGTAGATTTCAATTTTTGTTTATGCATAGTATATAATTTACAGGTCAGAGATGTAGTGTATATTATGAGATGTATTACATCTTCACTCGGAAACATCAGCGTTCAATAGGGAATTTTCTCGTGTTGCACTAGAATGACCTTATGACAAGAAGCTTACGTAGTGGAACGGGAGTGTTCAGAGGTGTTCAATAATTCTATCTGTAGTGGGTGCTTTCAGGAAACGCGATTATTTTATAAATCTTACTATTTATCGCTAACATCAGAATGTGTGAATATTATTGAATGAGATTGAATGTGAAATTGTGTACACTTCAAATTATCGCTATGAAGTTGTACACATATTTTTGTCGAGAAGCTGATCGAATGTTTCCTACTACTACAAATCACGAGAAAAGAACAGTGCGTGCATTGGGTTTGAGTAAACGGTAATTTCGTCGATGGGTGAAAGAATCTGGAATGAAACCACTACGCAATAATCAAACGGCATGTAGAAAGGCAATTGTAGACAGCTTTGACAAGGATGTAATAAGGCGAGCTATTATAAAAATGCTGAATACCCAAGAAACAGTGACGGTAAGAACACTTAGGGTTTGGTTGAGAAAGAACAATGACATAGAGCTATCCAAAACAACGTTGTGGAACATTATAAGGACATTAGGCTTCACGTTTAGAAAGTACAGGGGAGGTAGAAATATCATTTGCGAGCAACCGCATTTAGTAGCCGTGAGAAGCAAATACCTATGTTAATTAAGGGAAATGCTCAAAGAAAATAAATTATGACATGGTGTATTTGGATCAAATCTGGATCAATGCGCACCACACAAGTGAAAAGGAATGGCAATCAGTGCATGGAAAGATAATGCGATTTGTGCCCATTAGTAAAGGACAGCGTTTGGTCATACAAATAAAAGTTAGTTGCATATCCTTTACAGGACGTTTGCAGTCAACACCAGCATTGTTTGCTGTTGTTGATATCTTGGCAAGTTTACGTTCAGTAGTTTGTCATTGCTTTCTGAACGACTGGCACCCATAGCATTTACGTAAAATGCCAGCGCAACGCAGGCTGCTACCAAATCGCCCGCAGCTGTGTTTTGAAGGCGAGTATACGTGATCACGAATCGCATTCGTAAGCCCTTCGCCACGGACTTTGGTCATAGCTCATGCTGGTAGTAGGCATAATGGCTTACTACAGAATGCTGGACTCGTGTTCGTATCAAAGCATACAGACAATAAGGATTATCATAATGAGATGAATGGTCATGTATTTAGAGATTGGCTCGAGAATTCAGTGCTTCCATCCCTAGATAGACCGTCTTGTCTAATTATGGATAATGCATCATATCACAATGTTGTTACCCAAGAAGACAAAATACCTACGACATCGAGCATAAAGGAAGCTATAAAGATATGGCTCCGAATGGAAAGCATATCATTTCCAGAAACGTATTTCAAGCTAGAATTGTTGTCCCTTGTAAAACAGACGCAAAAAAATAAAAAAGAAGCAAGAAATATCAAATCGGCAAGTTGACAGAAGAGCATGGCATAGGTGCTTGAGACTTTCACCATACCATTCTCATTAAAACCCTATAGAACTTGTGTGGACTAAAATTAAAGGACAGGTGGCAGCTGAGAATACTACGAGGTACATTCAAATTGTCTGACGTCAAGATACTAACCCAGACCGCGCTATTAAATATTGATAAAAGTTACTGGAAAACATGTGAGGACCATGTGTTGAAAGAGGAAGAGGACTATTGGAGAAAGGATGAATTGAATTTTATGCAACCGAGAGCAGTCACCAACCTACTGGAATCATCCGACCAGATTAAGGTCTAGGCAGATCGCAGACATTAATCCACTTGCACACATACTGGGATATTTTGCACCAACTATTCAGAAGAATTGCAGGCCATAAACATTATAGCGTCGGCACAAACACTACAACTTGTCAATGGCAACAGTTTGTATTCCACATTGATGAATTTTCAGTTCCGTAAGCCCTCAACTGTGACAAACAACTGGCATAATAAAAAAAAAAAAGTTACTAAACGCATTGACTACAAACAGAAGAGTAATATTGCGTGGAAACTGACTTATTGTGGCATAACAAGAAAAGTGAGCATAAACAAGTTGTCAAATGAGGGGACAACACACAAACATACGAATCAATCTATAAATTGCAATGAAGAGAGGACTAACATCTTGACCGTTAAGAAGGAAGCCCACTACAGATGCATTTACAACTATATTCGTCGTGAAAAACAGGTAATCATATTCCATCTCTGAACAGTAAACAGTAAAATTGACAATCTTTCACGAAGACTCAAAACGGTTCTGTCACCCATGTGTACGTATCAACAAACTATACAGACAGCTGAACAGATCCTTAAAAACGGACACATGATGACTAAATTGCGGTATCATCTCTGGTCACTCCATACGCACATTAACGCACAGCTGTTTGGAAGCTTTCACGAACTCCATATGAAAAGCTAAATGCATCCTAGTAACATGACTCCTTGTGTACACATTATTAACCAGCAGCTTAAGAAATAAGAAGGAAATGGAAAAATAAGGTAAGAAATATATTCCTTCTACTTTCCTGTCCATTTACACATTATTTACCCCATGCCTCTGTACAGTCTCTGTTTTTACTAATATTACACATTGCACTCACTTCCATATGAATCTGGATTGCCTTGTGTCGTCACCCGAATTGACGTGCATTACTGTAAAACAAGTTTGTTAGCGCGAATTCACTACATTTTCACCAAAACATCAAATAAATGTCGCCGATTTCCATTATTTAAACTGCCTTTGGACCTGTCAACGACACATTCCTTGGGTGGGGGTAAATACGAGACGACAAGAACAATTTCATAACGATGCAGCTGACAGTTTTCAAAAACATTGATCGTGAATAAAGGCAATCCTTTGTAAACGGACTATAGTAGTTGTAGTAGTATCAGTAGTTTTAGTTAGTTAGTTAGTTAGTTAGTTATTTAGTTAGTTAGTTAGTTAGTTGGATAGTCGACAGATCATCCTCATTACACATCGAACCATTCCGTCCATAAGTGCTCGGATCCTCTCCTCAGTAAATCCCGCAGCATGTAGCGGCTACCGACACCAGTTCTGTGTTGGTTTATAAATTTTCTGTGGCTTCCTGCGTAGTGTTCTTGTTTGGTCACGCCTCTTTTAATTTGCTGTTCTCACAGCCTGACCATGGTTGTAGATTCACAGTCATCACTTGGTTCTCGCAAACGTCTTACTTCTCGTAGAGCATTCATTATATCAGCCTGGTCCATGGCTCGTCCGCTCTCAACAGTAAGATTACCTGCAGGCCTGTTAGCCTGCTCATTTCCTTGTACACACGCAAACACAAGTAGTAGTCGGCGTTGTAGTAGTAGTAGCAGTAGTAGTAGTAGTAGTAGTAGTAGTAGTAGTAGTAGTAGTAGTAGTAGTAGTAGTAGTAGTAGTAGTAGTAGTAGTAGTAGTAGTAGTAGTAGTAGTAGTAGTTGTTGTAGTAGTAGTAGTAGTAGTTGACGAGGATGAAGTGGAAGAGACGGACGGGTGGTAATTATAGAAAGAAAAAAAAAAGAAAGAAAGAAAGAGGATGACAGAAAGAAAGAAAGAAAGAAAGAAAGACAGAATAACAGAAAGAAAGACAGAATAACAGAAAGAAAAAAAGAATAAAGACAGAAAAAAGAAAGAAAGACAGAAATAAATAAATAAAGAAAGAAAAACATAAAGAAAGGAAGAAAGAAAGAAAGAAAGACATAAAGAAAGGAAGAAAGACAGACAGAAAGACAGAAAGAAAGAAAGAAAGACATAAAGAAAGGAAGAAAGACATAAAGAAAGAAAGAAAGAAAGAAAGAAAGACATAAATAAATAAATAAAGAAAGACATAAAGAAAGAAAGAAAGAAAGAAAGAAAGAAAGAAAGAAAGAAAGAAACTATAAGTTTTTTTTTAAATGTACAACAACATATAATGCCCCAACTACGTGCTCGCTGAACATTAAGATCCGCGTTTCGCTAACAGAGACACGCTTGATAATTGAAAACCTTTTACGGCCTAGACAAAGCCACAAGCGGGGCTAGATTAAAAACATGACTTTAAACACTTGAAATATTCTATTGTGTTTGTCGGCGCACTGAATTTAAACCTTCACCCGTCTGGCTCCAAATTTATGGCCAATTTTCATTCGTTTAATCCATACGTGGGTGTGAATTTTGCATTTGAAGTTCCCCGAGGTTTTGTTAGAGTCTCTTTTGTTTATAAATAAGTCTTTTAAACTATTTTTTGGGTAGTCGTCTGGTGACTGATATCTAGTTTAGAGTGTCGTAGTGACATAAACATTTGTATGCGGTTATTTAGAGACAGAAAACCTGCCACACACAGATTTATGTTCACTGGGGATAAAGAAAACATGCATTTGGCAGACTATATTTTACATTCGTGTTTGCGACAGAATAAGCGGGACTGTGAATTGTTCGGTTAGGTGACAGTAATAGGTTGGAACTGGGAGGGAGATATTTACTGCTTCATTCTCTTAACTGCTTCTTCTTCTTCTTCTTCTTCTTCTTCTTCTTCTTCTTCTTCTTCTTCTTCTTCTTCTTCTTCTTCTTCTTCTTCTTCTTCTTCTTTCACTTATTTTTGCTGCTGTTGCTGCGCCTACTCCTCCTGCTTCGTCCGTCTTCTTCTTACGTCTTCCGACGTCAACCTTAATATATTTAATGAAAGCAACACTCAACTTCATCTCCATTATCAAGTGAATTGCGTTGCACTGTTTTGTCAAGTCTGCAGCCCAGTATATCCAACTTCGTTAATCATTTTTGGGGTTTGTTTTGTCTAGCCTTTAACTGTGCCCAGTCTACCTACAAGGCTGCAGGTATGTGTCTCTCTTCGTCTGGTTCATAGCCTTTGACTTTTCCCAATCTACCTACAAGACAGCAGATTTATGTCTCTCTTCTTCTGGTGCCCATCCCTCGACCTTTCCGACATAGGAGACCCTACCAGTAGCTGTGCTACCGTCATCACAGCTCTCTACATCTTCACGGTGGAGACACATCAGAAGGGAGCAGTTCAGTTAACGTAGTTGACATCTCCAGACTATCCTCACACGGAATGGGTGTCGGCAAACCTATATTTTCTGTTTTGCATATTTCGTACGCAGCAAATGTTTAGTCCTCAGTTGGTAATATCCATCAGCTTTCTGATGGCCTGGTTGCTCAAAACCCCACGTGGTTTTCTGTCTTCTTCTCCCCTTCCTCCATTACCTCAGTGAAGTGTTGGGGGGTCAGTTCTATAGATGCTTCTTATACACCGCCTGTCCCCATCAAAGCTTATGTCTGCAAAAGCTACCAACTTCAGTTGCCAGTTAGACAGTCGCTTCATGTCCAGGGATGTTGCAGTGTGACGGGGTACACTCCACTACCACCCCTTTAACTTCTGACGTAGTTCATGGCGTCCGACTTTCAAATTCTGATTGCACTGCGCTGTTTGTGCTCCTCAATGCTGAGATAGCCGACCTCGTAACCCCTGCTAATCTGTGTGTTGACATGTGGCAGGATTGTCGTGTATAGGTTCATCTGCAATGACCAACAAAGCATTAATAACAATCACGAAGCAAAACCACATGAGCTCGTGAGAAAACTGATGTTTGAGCGCGGGAATCTAAGAGTTAACTTACGCAATAAGTGAATTGTGACGTAAGTTGAGTTAATTGTATGTCCTTTACAGGACGTCGCAGCCAACCCCAGCAACACTCACTAAAAGATCAACGCAACAGGAAACCCGGAGTAGCTCAGAGTTTGTGACGTGGTTTGTCTCACAATTAAGACTGTATATTTTGACAAAATAAGATAAGATAATATTACCCATCTCTTTTTTCCTCGCCGATTCCTCTCGACTCCTCTCGATCCCGGGGTAGTGGCTCGAATGACAAGCCTTCTCGCAAGAGGGCCATAAATTCGGACTGCACTGTGTGCACGTTAAAAATCCATCATCATCATTTTGCGCCATGCCGTTAATCGTTGACAGTCATGGCTCGTCATCTAACGCCATCACCAAGTGTGTGTTCTTGTTTCTTGTTAGTGTCCCTGTAGCCAGCCGTTCATATACTTCTGTCTTCCTCTTGCTACTTCCCCCCATCAATTTCGCCAGCTGTCACTACGTTTGCAAGCTGATTTCTTCTTATAAAGTGCTAGAAAGTCTTCACTGAGAACATCTCATTTCTCTGATCAGTTTACGGTTTTTTTGACTGAATGTCTCGTTGGTTTATTTTGTCTGTCCGGCCATTGTATTGTTTGTATGTTCTCAGAAATCACACTTTCACTGCCATTAGATGTTTCTCATCTTGCCTGTGAATTGTCCATGTTTCTCATCTTCACTGTGAATTGTCCATGTTTCTCATCTTGTCTGTGAATTGTCCATGTTTCTCATCTTGTCTGTGAATTGTCCATATTTCTCATCTTCACTGTGAATTGTCCATGTTTCTCATCTTGTCTGTGAATTGCCCATGCATACAAGAGGTCAGCAAGGCAGAATGGATAAGAACGCTAGTAGCGGGTTCAACCCCTACACCAGTTAGTTGGACTAAAATGTTGACTTCTCGTTCTTGACTTGGGGACGTAATTTACAAGTACCCCTGAAGTCAGAGGGGGTTCGCCTGATGGCGAGGGACACTGGTAATAGAGAAACCTAATCCACACACAAAAATCAGTCTAGTGCACTAGAACAAAGAAGCATGTGTATGGACTAAGTTCAAAGCTAGCGAATGCAAAAAAGTAGTCCTGACTTTGTTGTGACCTCTGCTGACTATTATTTTTGGTCAAACATGTCAATGTATCCTTGCGCCACGTCCACAATTCCGTTCTTTGAATGTTTAATTACACTCAACTTCTTTGATCTCCTTGTTCACCGCTGTGTTGTTAAAGAAATGAAGAAATGTCGCAAACAATAAAAACTCTCTCGACTGCAATTTCTAAAATATTAACTTTGAAAACTATATTGACCGTAATTTTATTAGTTTATGTCCTGCCCTGAACCTTTATTTCTTTCGTTTTTTTAATACACATTTAAGTTTCTAAATTTACAACACGAAAACTGACCCAGCCATACGTTTCCTTCCTCGTTTTATTTTTTAAAATTTTACTTGTTCATAATTGTAGTCTATTCTGTTCTTGACAACGTTTCATATTTATGATTATTACTTTTATGCGGAATTGAAGTATCATAAATACGTGGTCAAAGAAAAAATACAAGAAAATGAAGAAAGGAACTTTTGTGTGGTCTTGAATTTAGACATAAAACATAAATGTTGTCATGCGTACAATCCCTGACTAAAACAGAATTGGTAATTCTTAACCAGGGGGTCCTTTCTCGTGTCTTTATGAGTTCCCGTTTTCTGGCTCCTTACCACCGGCGGTACAAAAGGCAGGAAGGTCAAAGGTGAAGGTGAGAGAGTCTAGTTTATAAACGGGAAAGTGGCCAAGTGTTTCACTTTCATCTAGTCATGGTTTATGGGCCCGGCGGAACAAAAGACGGCGCCCTCTAGACGGAGCCTGGCCTGGGGCGCCCTCCTGGGGCGGCTAATCTTGAGGACACGTCATCGGGGTATAGGTGTCTTGGGATGAAGGGATCCATGTCCAGTGTTTTGTTTGAAGATATTTAGATCACTTGTGTCCTGTGTGGCAGGTAATCTGATTTCGCAGTCTCAAATGTATGTCCATAGCAGGACTTGGCGACCAACATCAACTCCAGGTTGATTTACTCGGCAAAAAGTCGACATGGTCGACTTCATTGCACCGGGTTTTATCCCACATGGCCCAGTCTCTTTCCGCAGCGTGGAAAGCATCACACAAAGTATGAACTACGGAGTTCCAGCGACGACCCCGTGTAGTCTCCGAAAAAATGCACTCGTGAACCGAAGGACGCGGCCCGGAATCGAACCCACAACCCTCGGAGCCGATTTACTCGGCAAGTTTACGTTCAGTAGTTTGCCATCACTTTCTGAACCAGAAGTTAACATTGAAATCCAAATGACCGGTGTAGGGAATGAATTTCGTACCTCGCAGTCAGGGCACCGGAAGTTTTAGCGCATTATGCCGCACGGCCACGCAGACCCTTAGAATCTGAACAATTGTGGAAAATATCCAGTGCCTATAACAGGGCTTATTGTACAGTGCTTGACTGACCCTAGGGTCGTACTTTTGGGGAATTAATGCTAACATTGCTGGGGACTTCAGTAAGAAATAGCAAATTATTATTATTATTAATTTATTTTTTTTTTGCTTATCGCTTACAGGACGTTGCGGTTAACATGAGCATTTTTCAGCTGCTGTTGATGTAATAGACAAGATTACGCTCAGTAGTTTGCCATTGCTTTCTGAGCGACCCGCTCACATACCCCTAAGTTACCAATACGGCGAGAACCGCTACCGATTCTCGCGCAGATTACCTTACTCACAAGAATATACGGGATTACGGAGAAAGACGTTAACCCCTAGGCAAGGATCTCTTAGCAAGTTTACGTTCAGTAGTTTGCCATTGTTTTTTGAAAGACTGGCACCGATACCAACGCGAAACCAACAAAAAGCGGTCTACTTCCAAATCGCGCGCAGTTGTGTTTTGAACACTGGTATACGGGATTACGAACCGCGCCCGCAACCTCTTCGCCACGGAGCCCGGCAATAGTAAAATACAGATCGTAAAATTGCCTTGTAAATCACAAACAGATAAAACAATGCTGGGGTTGACTGCGACCTCCTGTACAGGACATGCCACTAACTTTAACATTAACCCGGTTTAAAATGGACGCCAGGAAATATTATGGGAAGTGAGGCGAGCGGCGTCCCAAGACCCCATCACCCATCCAATGTCTATTGGTCTATACAATTACAATGCAGATCTGATAAGGCGAACTCACCTGGAACACAAGAAATAGTTCTTCTTATCAGAAATTCCTCTTATAAGAGTTCAAGCATATAGTAATGCATTTACAATGTACAATACGCTATTGTTCTTCACAACAGAAATTCGCTACATCCGAGATCGCCTTAAGCGGTTTGCACTGTATAGGGCCTACACCATATACTCCCACGCTTCAAGGCGGCGAACGTTGTCCTGTACTGTGAGGTACTCGAGACCATTTGAAGATGACCATGAGTTAAATTTATGTGTCTGTCCTTGGTCCTGTACTGTGATATACTCGACACCACTTGAAGATGACCATGAGTTAAATTTGTGTGCCTGTCATTTACATGACGTTGCAATCAACTTCAGAATTTGTTGCCTGAGAATAACTGGCAATTTTAGTTTAATAGTTTTCTATTGTTTTCTGAACTGCCGACGCCTCAATCTATCGAAATCAACGACATTGCGATCTGCTAATGCGATATTTATTAATACAATTATTGGAACTGCGGTAAGTGAAGCATCCGAGCATCATTGACTTTCACAATCTGGAATTCTTCATCACTGACTCACGTGAGTATCAAAATGTGGAATTCTTCATAACTGATTGACGTGAGTTTCACAATCTGGAAATCTTCATCATTGACTCACGTGAGGTTCACAATCTGGGATTCTTCATCATTGATTCATGTGAGTTTCGCAATCTGGAATTCTTCATCATTTACTTGCCTGAGTTTTACATTCTGGGATTCTTTATCATTGACTCACATATGTTTCACAGTTTGGGATTCTGAGATAAGTAGCAACTTTATTTTTCATCCTCTTTCCATTGTTTTCATTTTCTCTTCTTCATTTTTCCCTATGTCTCATTCGGTTATTACACTTTAATGTAATCACTGTATTGTCTTCCCCTTGTCTATATGTTGTGTTTTCCTGTAATTTGTTTGCTGACGAAGGCTAGCTGCCGCAACGTTCTTAGTTTTTCGTGATTGTATTCTGTAACACTGCACCACTTCGTGCTCTTTCATATTGTTTGCAAATGCATTAGCATTTTCATGTACTTTTGGACACAACGGGAATTATAATTTGGGCAAGGTGGTAGCGTTTAGTTGTTACAGTTATCTAGTGTGTACTCAGATCTATACCTCTTACCCTTTATTTCTATGAAAGTCCATAAATACATGTGCATTACTGGCTCATTGTATTCTGGCGTTGCATTCGTGTCAAGAACCCACAAGGTAACGGGAATTCATAATGGAGGCAGTGAAATGGAATACATAATCATTGATACTTTGCTTGGCGATGGAAGGCTCAGGGGCTTTTGTCGTGGGGGCGTGACTGGGCGGCAGTGGGCGTGAAGGGGCGTCCAGTACATCACCGCAGGCATCTCTATATCTCTGTGTCTTGATAAGAGGAAAATAGTGGGGGTTTTCGCTTTTTCTCACGATCACGATCATTCCACATTGATGGTTCTCTCTCGCTATCCCCCGCCCCTCTCTTTCTGTCTATCTTTCTGTATGTCTCTCTGCGTTTGCCTCTCTCTATTTCTCTCAGTGTCTCTCTTTGTCTCTCTATATGTCTGTCTCTCTGTCTCTGTCATTCTCTCCCGTCTCTCAGGTATTAAAGTCGAGTCAATTCTGTCTCTCAACATACACAGTCAATTCTGTCGCTCAACATACAGTCAATTATGTCTCTCAACACCATCATCATCATCATCATCATCATCATCATCATCATCATCATCATCATCATCATCATCATCATCATCATCATCATCATCATCAAGTGCCGTGCCGGCTGGCGTAGGCGTTCATGGCTTACAACAGATCTCGGTCTTTGGTGTTCTGGATCAACTCTGCTGATGATATTCCTCCATGCCACCGTCTCAATCCGTCCAGCATCATTTTCTTAGTCTGCCTCTGCCTCTCTTCCCCTCGATCATTCCAGTTGTCACGATGCTCTCCAATGCCTCTCTTCTCATCATACACAGTCAATCATGTATCTCAACATACACAGTCAATTCTGTCTCTCAACATACACAGTCAATTCTGTCTCTCAACATACACAGTCAATTCTGTCTCTCAACATACACAGTAAGTTATGTCTCTCAACATACACAGTCAAATCTGTCTCTCAACACACACAGTCAATTCTGTCTCTCAACATACACAGTCAATTCTGTCTCTCAACATACACAGTCAATTCTGTCTCTCAACATACACAGTCAAATCTGTCTCTCAACATACACAGTCAGTTCTGTCTCTTAACATACGCAGTCAATTATGTCTCTCAACATAGACAGCGAAGATCAAATATTTTGTGTGTGACTAAAAATAATGTTTAAATAATTAGTTCCAGATCACTAGATCTTCCAGAGAGACAGAGCGAAGAAGACACTGAGGTACCCTGCACTAGATCTGAGACAAGTCAGAGAGACAGAACGGTGAAGAGACTCGGGTACAGTGGTATGATCAATAGTTAGTTAGCTGTCGTCAGAGTACCCTCATTGCACATCGGCCCATTCAGTCCATGAGTGCTCGGATCCCCTCGCCAGTCTCTCTCTCTCTCTCTCTCTCTCTCTCTCTCTCTCTCTCTCTCTCTCTCTCTCTCTCTCTCTCTCTCTCTCTCCGTATAGCGGTTGACGATTATACTAAGCTGAAAAAGTCATATAATTAACCTCTAACTTCAGCGAGCAAGTAAATACTCGAGGACAACATGAGAACCACAATTGGGCACATCCTTCTTTCTCTAGTAAACGAATATATCCACATGTATCAGTCTCCAATCTCCGGATCAACCCCTGTCAACTTCCATTGTTCCCCAAACTCTCGCCGCTACATCAGCCTAGTTCAGCTACAGAAACTTCTAGATAACAAACACAATACACCTGACTTGCTCCGTGACCACCTTTCAAAACGAGGCTTCACGTGCCTGCATCAACTCGTGATGCATCAAATTTGATAAACCCGGCTAAAACATGTCACCTCTTGGGCAAACTGTTGAGCTATTCAACTAGCTGTATGAGAATCAGTTTTCGCCAGTTTTTCGTGAATCCTGGACTCTATCTGGATCGAGATCTTCCGGGGTGAAGGAAACAGTTGGCGTGTCTGGTGGATCTTGCAGTCTGAATTGTCTGATGGCTATCAGGATGCGGTAGGGGTGGGGGGAAAAGAGGGGGGGGGGGTTACTGAAATTATTTGTCTGGGTCGAGGTGGCAAACACGCGATCCCGACGGCTCGGTGGACATGTATTCCAATGTCCATAGAAGTGGACATGTATTCCAATGTCCATAGAAGTGGACATATATTCCAATGTCCATAGAAGTGGACATATATTCCAATGTCCATAGAAGTGGACATATATTCCAATGCCCATAGAAGCTGATTGACTGACATACAAAAGAACAGCTATATAGTTTTATAGATAAATGGGCACTCCATGAGTGGTTTGGGCAACACCAAGCTGGCCACCTTCGCTTTTCTGGATATTTCTTGGTACCAATTTGAGTCTGGGTTGAGCTTAGAGGGAATTTAATAAAAATACATAACCCCCACATAGGGATTCGCAACAGATGAACTCCGGATACAATATGAATATTAATACAACCAAAATTGGAGGCAGATCTCCTGCACCACTAAATATACAGGGCACGCGCCTACCTCAGAATTAACGCAAACACACAACATCCACTGCATAGTGAAATTAGGAAGGTGAAGGGCAGCAGTTTAAAAAGAGGACGGTCGTGGATGGGTCAAGCCGAAGACATTCTTCAACAGGTGTGTTCACTTGAGGACTTAGAACCTGGCGAGGAGTGGGTGCAAGTGCCAACAGACTTCTGCACATCCTTTTCAGTTTGCATCCAACTAGATTGAAAATGCAGACAAGAAAATCCGGCTGCTGTTGAGGCTGAAGTACAAGCGTTGATTTTCGAGAATTCGCTAGACGGTGACGCGGTCATCTACACAGATGGGTCGGTCGTCCGACATGTGAGAAGCTCATGGGCCTTTACAGCTCGGGCCGGAGGGAGAATTGTGAAGGAGGACTCTGGTGCTTTCACTGAAACCACAAGTAGCCTGACCATGGAAGTCATGGCAGTAAGTAAAGCAATAACATGGCTCGAGACACAGACATTCACTAGGGCTTGTTTCCTTAGCGACTCAATGAACATGATTAAGAGGATAGAGGAGGGGTCGACCCGAAGAGAATGGTTGCTGCCTCTGAAGCGGTCTCGGCTGGCAAAGATTAGTTTCATCTTCGTGCCAGGGCATGCGGGAGTACAAGGAAATGAGCGGGCTGACAAGCTCGCAGGTGAGGCTACTGTGGAGGGCGGACGCGCCATGGACCAGGCTGACATTCTGAATGCTCTACGTGAAGTGAGACTTTTGCGAGAACCAAGTGATGACTGTGAATCTACAACAATGGCCAGACTGCGAGAGCAGCAAATTAAAAGAGGGGTGGCCAAACAAGAACACTACGCAGGAAGCCAAAGAAGATTGATAAACGAACACAGAACTGGCGTCGTTAGCCGCTACACGCTGCGGGATTTGCTGAGGAGGGGATCCGAGCACTTATGGACTGAATGGTTCGATGTGCAACGAGGATGATCTGTCGACTAAGTAACTAACTAACTAACTAACTATATACTGATAAATAGTAAGTTAACAATAAATAAAAAGTGACAGAATTTCAATATCTTGGAAGTATGATCACAGAATAGACAGACAAATTGAAATCAGATGTCAAAAAGTAAGTGCGGTTATATATCACCTATCTCCCATACTGAAACATCCAAATACACCCATGTCCGAAATACGACAGGTAATAAATAGCATATTCACATTAACCGTATGCTACCGGTGTTAAACTTGAACATTATCCAAATTACACTTATGCAAAATCAACATCTGCAAGATGAAATGCTTGAGGAGAACTGACAACTTAGCTATTCGAGACCGAGTAAGAAATGCCGTTATCAGACAGACAGTGGAATTAACACCTTGTGCCACATTTATTAAAAGGCAGGAGATCAAATGGTTCGGTCATCTCGTTAGAATACAACACCATCAACTAGCAGCACTGACCCTACATCAGAGAACATCTGCTTCGAGAGAAGGAGGATGCCCGAGAAGACATGGATTGACGACATCAAAGACATTGTACAATTACACGGAATGACACTATCCAGTGCCACCCATCGGGAGATGGAATGTCATCTATTCCTCCCCACGACGCTTGAGGCAACCGTGGAAGATGATGATGATCACCGGGTCAGCGGGCAAGAGTGCTGGTCTCTGGGCTGCCGCTGTTCTCGAGGCAAGCCAGGACATATAAGCAATGGTTCCCATGTCTAGGTTCCCGAGTTAGGCCAGGACATACAAGCAATTGTTCCCATCTTCAGGTTACCCTGGGAAGCCAGGACATACAAGCAATGGTTCCCACGTCCAGGACAAACAAGCTACTTCTTCTTTCGTTCGCTTGAAATATGTCTATAACTGCAATGTTGTCTCTTGTATGAATTTAACTGTCATTTTAAGTTCACTCAGCGGTCCATAGAGTTTATCTTCCACTGTCGTCTCTCTAGGCCAGAAGGTTTGCCTAGATATGTTATATTTTGGGCAGTCTTGGAGTATGTGCTCTGCTGTCTGCGACGCCAATCCACATGTGCACATGGCTGTTTCACCAATCTTGAATTTTGTATACATGTGGTTGCGTAATCTATTGTGTCCTGTTCTGGGGCACAGAATAATGACTTGTTCTGATCTGTCCATAATGTGGTAGTCGTCTTGAGGAGATTTTGGTGGCTTTCTGACTGATTTGATCATTCTTTTCTGTTGGTAGTATGTAACGGGCACATTAGGCTGTTCTTCTTTTGCTCTTTCCTTAGCCAATCGATCACCTCTGTTGTTTCCAGGTACTCCACAGTGGGATGGTATCCACTGTATGGTGAGCTTATGCTGACTGCTAAGTTCAGAAAGAAGTGTCCTTAGTACTGGCAATTTCCCAGACAGGAGCGCCTCGAGTACTGATTTTGCATTTGTCAATAGCACCACAGGTTGTGTACCATTGCTGGTATTTAGTAATTTCTCTGTTGTTATCTTGATTGCCTCAATGTCAGCATCATAGTGGACATACAAGCAATGGTTCCCATCTCCAGGTTCCCGAGGCAAGCCAGGACATACAAGCAACGGTTCCCAAGTCGAGGTTCCCAACGGAACTCCGCCGCTATCTCTTTCGGTACCAGCAGGACGAGCCCAGATGTAGCATTCTCATCATTTCCCAACATACACAACACGAAACACACTCAGCAATGATGGCTGGCTGTGCCAGAGAACAATCACAAAATAGGGTGGGTATTACGGTGAGAAGCCTTCATCAGTAATTCAAACCAATAACTACAATTGCTCTTGTACACATTCTCAGCTCTATGCTAGGTTTCAAACCTGGTCCTTCCTGAGCCTGATGCGACACCCACCCTGTTACACCCCACACCTCCTTTTAATGTGAAGTCTTTGAGGTGAAGGTAATCCAAGGACAAGTATTATTGGTGCAAAGTCACGCGACAGGACTTTTCATATTTACAAGATCAAGGTGTTATGAATGGGGTTACGAGTGACCTCTGTGGCCGACTTTCTGTCCAGAGACGTTTCCGGTCCACATCTCATTAAGTTGGATGATTCTAGGTCAATAATTTCAAATATTTGGGGGAAATCATAACATCAGATGGAAGATGCGTGACAGAGATTAGGAGGATCAAGAAGAAGAAGAAGAAGAAGAAGAAGAAGAAGAAGAAGAAGAAGAAGAAGAAGAAGAAGAAGAAGAAGAAGAATAAGAAGAACAACAACAACAAGAAGAACAAGAAGAACAAGAAGAACAAGAAGAACAAGAACAAGAACAAGAACATGAGGAGGAGGTTAAATAATAATCACAAGCAGCAGCAACAGCAACAGCAGCAGCAGAAGCAGCAGCAGCAGCAGAAGAAGAAGAAGAAGAAGAAGAAGAAGAAGAACAAGAACAAGAACAAGAAGAACAAGAACAAGAAGAAGAACAAGAAGATGAGGAGGAGGTTAAATAATAATCACAACAACAAGAACAACGGTTTATGATGTATAGTGTAGAACAGCTGTTGCGCGACCAACCAGTAAACAGGGACAAGAGACCAGTGTTGCCATCTCCCTTTGATGAAAAAGCACCAAAATCGACCCAAAAAAGCACTAAAAAGCACCAACATTTTTTAGGGAGCATCAAAATAAAGCACCAACTGTTTTTATTACAAATGTAACAAGATAGCACAGTATAATTTATTATTATCACTTCATATTACAATGAAGTTTATTCCAGATCCGCCAAATCCCAATCAGAACTACTTTCGAGCCAAAAAAGCACCAAATTGCAATATTTTTCGGGAAATCACTAAAACAATCACTGGTGGTATTCATTCAAAATTTTATAAAGTAACACATTATAATTTATTATTATCACTGAATATTAGAATGAAGTTTATTTCAGATCTGCCAAATCCCAGTCAAACAACTCCTCTTCAGTTTCTGTAGCTATTTTAGCAAGATCCAATATACAGGGCTTCATTGGCTGTAGACCAGTGGTTCTCAACCTTTTTTGGCCCGTGCCCCCTTTCACCATATTTTCAGAACGTCATTCCCCCCTTCCTATCAAAAATTTGGCCCGTGCCCCCCTTCACCGTATTTTCAGAACGTCATCCCCCCCCCCCTTTCATATTTCCTATCTAAAAATCCCCCACCCCTACACAGTATACGTAAAAATGGAGGTAACTTTAATAGCATATACTAAAACACGTCTAACATCTACATAAAACATGATTTGTGGGTCTACTTACTTATAAAATGAATTTTAGAAGGATGAGACGTACATATCTGTAAAGTATGAAGGGAAAAACAATATAAAGTAAGCGGTTCTTGTATTAACGCGATCTTGAAATGGTCTTCATTCCCACCCACCCCCCCCCCCCTGGAAACACTAAAATTCCCCCCTGGAGGGGGGGGGGGGAATTCCCCACCGGTCGAGAACCACTGCTGTAGACATTCACTTCCACTAAGACATGACATGGACTGCAACACTCGAACGTTATCGGGTGTACGTAAACGCAGCTGTGTCAATAGCTCTATTAAGAACTGGATGCACCTTCCATGAATTTCTTTCTCACCGGGAAACTTGTTGTCTGCTATTTCTTTCTCAAACTCATAACCTAGATTGGGATTAAGATCTAAATAATCTTGAATAGCATCACTTTCTGTTATTTTTTTCCCAGGAATAGCAATCTTTGAACTGATAGAATCAATGAGCTGGACAAGATCGCTGAGTAGTTTTGTTGGATCCTGTATATCTACTTCTAATTTCTTATTCACACTTTGAACTTCTCCGAGAATATGCTTGAGAAATATGAGATACACATAGTTTTTCATGTCGCTAAACATGTTTGCTACATCAAAATGAGTTCTGAGCTCGACCCACTGCCTGCAATATTCTGACAATGGCAGATTAAATGGACATCCATCGTGTCTGGCTTAATTGAACAACCTTCAGCGGATGTTGTCCATCATTTAATAAAGCAAAAAGCTCCCTGTACTTTGCTTGACGAAGACTTGAGTGAGAAAACCAGTTATATATTTCTCTAATCATGGACTCTATGTTCCTGGGCAGACAAGCAGCTGCAGCCTGTGACACTGCCAGCTAAAGGGAATGACATACACACCTAACTAGTACCAGATGAGGAACTACGGATTTTAATTTTGTATATATTCCATTGTTTACACCTGTCATGACAGATGTATTGTCAGTGGCGAGTGCAACTAGTCTTTGCATCTCAAGTCCATTCTTGTTTAAACAATCTTTTAACGCATTGCATATTGCCTGCGCATTGCAGTCAGTCACTTCATCTAAATCGTATTAAAGGGAGTTAAATTACTTGAATATTGCACGATAATGTACTAAGGCTGTTTTACTCCCTCGCTTCAGTTCAAATTCGGCTTTTTAGTGTCCCCAAAATGATTTTTTAAAGTAATTTCTACCCATCCAAAAAGCACTAAAAAGTACCAAATAAATTTTGTGAAGCACTAAATTTGCGCGGCCGCGCTAAAAGAAAAATTTTCTCACTAAATGACTTGAAAAAGCACTAAATTTAGTCCGAAAAGCACTAAAATGGCAACACTGCAAGAGACAGAACGATGTACTTACGTCGAGTTGTCGGTCCTTGACTATGATCTCCTTCAGCTGTTGCAGGCACTCGTTGATTCTAGCTCGCCGTCTCTTCTCAATCAGTGGCTTGTTCGTCTATGGGACACAGAAATAACATGGCACGTAGTAGTGTGTGAAGAGATCTGCTACAGATAAGTGACAGGACATGAAGTATAATATAAGGAGGTATATAGGGCAGAGAAGTGACAGGACATGAAGTATAATGTAAGGAGGTATGTAGGGCAGAGAAGTGACAGGACATGGAGTAGAACGTAGGACAAAAAATTAACAGGACATGGAGTGGCATGTAAGGAGATATGTTGGACTGAGACGTAGCAGGACATTTTGTAGAAAGTTAGGAGACATGTAGGACATACAAATAGCAGGACATATTCTATCATGTCAGGGGACATATATGACAGAGAAATAACAGAATATAGAGTGGCTTTTATGGAGACATGTAGGAAAGGCATGTAGGACAGACATGTAAGACTGACATATAAGACAGATATGTAGGAGAGACATTAGGACAAACATGTAGGAGAGACATTAGGACAAACATGTAGGAGAGACATTAGGACAAACATGTAGGACAGACATTAGGACAAACATGTAGGACAGACATTAGGACAAACATGTAGGAGAGACATTAGGACAAATATGTAGGAGAGACATTAGGACAAACATGTAGGAGAGACATTAGGACAAACATGTAGGACAGACATTAGGACAAACATGTAGGACAGACATTAGGACAAACATGTAGGAGAGACATTAGGACAAACATGTAGGAGAGACATTAGGACAAACATGTAGGAGAGACATTAGGACAAACATGTAGGAGAGACATTAGGACAAACATGTAGGACAGACATTAGGACAAACATGTAGGAGAGACATTAGGACAAACATGTAGGAGAGACATTAGGACAAACATGTAGGAGAGACATTAGGACAAACATGTTGGAGAGACATTAGGACAAACATGTAGGAGAGACATTAGGACAAACATGTAGGAGAGACATTAGGACAAACATGTAGGAGAGACATTAGGACAAACATGTAGGAGAGACATTAGGACAAACATGTAGGAGAGACATTAGGACAGACATGTAGGAGAGACATTAGGACAGACATTAGGACAAACATGTAGCAGCCGACTGCGCTAGCCACTACTTTACATTAGGAAACACATTTGGGGCGCGCGCGCACACACCCACCACAGGCACTTGCACACACCCACACAGACAGACACACGCACCCGTAGAGGAAGTGAGTGTGTGTGAGAGAGAGTGAGTAAAAGAGAAAGTAGAGGAAGGGAAAGATAGGAAAACAGAGATCGAGAGAGGCACCGAGAAAGATAATCAGAGAGAGAGAGAGAGAGAGAGAGAGAGAGAGAGAGAGAGAGAGAGAGAGAGAGAGAGAGAGAGAAAGAATGAGCGATAAAGAGAGAGAGAGAGAGAGAGAGAGAGAGAGAGAGAGAGAGAGAGAGAGAGAGAGAGAGAGAGAGAGAGAGAGAGAGGGGGGGATTGGAAACATACAGATTAGGAGAAAGTAAGAAAGGAAGGAAGAAAGAAAGACAGACAGAAAGAAAGAAAGAAAGAAAGAAAGAAAGAAAGAAAGAAAGAAAGAAAGAAACTAACTACATATGAAGAAGTCTTAACTAAGGACGTGTTTGTTACAGGTGAGAACTATCTAAGACAGGCACAAAAACAATATCGTATCGACAATATGTTTGATAATGGCAACAAAGCGATTGGTCATGATACCGAAGAGGGTTAAAGCAACACAAACAACATAGTCCAGCATGACGACATGATACAGAAGAGGATCAACAACACATCAACAACGTAGTTCAGCATGACGACATGATACAGAAGAGATTCAACACACCACAACGTAGTCCAGCATGACGACATGATACAGAAGAGGATCAACACATCAACAACGTAGTTTAGCATGACGACATGATACAGAAGAGGGTCAACAACACATCAACAACGTAGTCCAGCATGACGACATGATACAGAAGATGATCAACACACCAACAACGTAGTTCAGCATGACGACATGATACAGAACAGGATCAACAACACACCAACACTGTAGTCCAGCATGACGACATGATACAGAAGAGATTCAACACACCACAACGTAGGTCAGCAGAACGACATGATACAGAAGAGGGTCAACACATCAACAACGTAGTTCAGCATGACGACATGATACAGAAGAGATTCAACACACCACAACGTAGGTCAGCAGAACGACATGATACAGAAGAGGGTCAACACATCAACAACGTAGTTCAGCATGACGACATGATACAGAAGAGGATCAACAACACACCAACAACGTAGTTCAGCTTGACAACATGATCCAGAAGAGGCTCAACACAATAACAACGTAGTTCAGCAAGATAACAGGATAAGAACGCTCGCTCTTAAATTTCCAGTATGCCAATGGCTGACTAAAATGTTGACTTGGGCACGAACATTACAAGTAATTCAGAAGTCGGAGTGGGTGCGCCTGATGGTGAGAGGCACTGGTAATAGGGGAAGCTAATCCCCACGCAAACCTCAGTCCAGTGCATTGACTAGCAGCAGCAACTAATGGTAGTAGTAGAACATGTGTGGACTACACTCAAGTTCAAAGCGGGCACGAGAAAAATGTCAACAACACATTAGCAACAGATCAACAACATATCAACAACATATAAACAATACATAAACAACATTTTAACAACACATCAAAAACAAATAAACAACACATCAACAACACATCAAAACACATCAACAATATATCAACAACACCTCAACAAAACATGACCAACATATCAGCAACACACCAACAGCAGATCAGAAACAGATCAGCAAACACATCAGCAACGTATCAACAAAACATCAGCAACACATGAACAACATATTACCAACACATCAACACGTCATCAAAAACACAGCAACAACAAATTAACAACACATCAGCAACACATGAACAGCACATCAGCAATACATGAACAACATAACAACAATCAACAACACACGAACAACACATCAGCAACTCATGAACAACATAACAACACATCAACAACTCACGCCATTATCAACTACCCTCCTACCTTTTTGGTTGCCCCGCGACGCTCTGACCTCACATCCATGTCGGCCTGGTTGGAGCTGATGTCCATCTGTGGGCTATCTTCCATGGCAGAGAAAGGTGTCGACGAGAATAGCGGTGCCGACAGTTAACTCCTGTGTCTGAAGGACTTCTTGGTGGTAGATTGTTGGACGTGTCCCGAAATTATCCGCTACTGACGGCAGCAGTTTGAGTCTCCACACGTTTCTCTGTTTATAAACGGAGTCGGTGTAAATACATTTACTTATTGTATTAATGATAATAATAATAATAATAATAATAATAATAATAATAATAATAAAAGTAGTAGTAGTAGTATTTGTAGTAGTAGTAGTAGTAGTAGTAGTAGTAGTAGTAGTAGTAGTAGTAGTAGTAGTAGTAGTAGTAGTAGTAGTAGTAGTAGTAGTAGTAGTAGTAGTAGTCCATCCACGGATAGCCGCTCAAGCAAGGATACAGATAAGTAACCTTAATACTTTCATGTAGTGTCTTTCGTGTATTTATTTGTCTATGTTTGTTTATTAGTTCTGTTGCTGACGAAGGCTTTGGCCGCAACGTCCATTTTGTTTCTTGTGGTCGTGCTCTAATAAAGCTCACAATCTACTTCTCGTTTTTCGATGATTCATTCATTAGTAGTAGTAGTAGTAGTAGTAGTAGTAGTAGTAGTAGTAGTAGTAGTAGTAGTAGTAGTAGTAGTAGTAGTAGTAGTAGTAGTAGTAGTAGTTGCTGTTGTTCTTGCTAGTGAGCTTGTAGTTAACGAGTACAATATTTTCAAGAACCCAGGGGACCTCTGTGCGAGACTTTCGACAGGCGGGTTAGCCGATATGATGAGAGAGACAGAGTAAGTTTGATGAAAACCTGTTGCAATGAAGTCAACCAGAGAGAGACTGCGTCTAATACTAATACAATTAAAATATCAGCTACTATTACCTACTACTGCCGCTATTTCAACAACTGCTGCTCCTGCAATTACTAACCCAAATGCTGCTACTACTACTACTTCTACTACTACTACTACTACTACTACTACTACTACTACTACTACTACTACTACTACTACTACTACTACTACTACTGCTGCTGCTGCAGCTGCTACTACTACTACTACTACTACTACTACTACTACTACTACTACTACTACTACTACTACTACTACTACCACCACTGCTGCTGCTGCTGCTACAACTACTACTTAAGCTAATATACCATTACTGCTGCTGCTCTACTACGACTAATTTACTACTACTATCACTACTACTACTACTACTACTACTACTACTACTACTACTACTACTACTACTACTACTACTACTACTACTACTACTACCACTACCACTACTACTACTACTACTATTACTACTATCACCACCATCATCACGACTACTATCACTACTACTACTACTACTACTACTACTACTACTACTACTACTACTACTACTACTACTACTACTACTACTACTACTACTACTACTACCACTACCACAACTATTACTACTACTACTACTACCACTACTACTACTACTACTACTACTACTACTACTACTACTGCCGGTTCCGTGGTGGCGATGTGTTTACGGACTCAGTTCGTAATCTCGCATACCCGCGTTCGAAACGCATCTGCGGGCGATTAGGTAGCAGACATCCTTGCCGATATGGGTGCCGATCGTTCAGAAAACAATGGCTAACTACTAAACGTAAACTAAGAGATCATAACAGCAAAAAATGCTGGTGTTGACTGCAACGTCCTGTAAAGGATGTGCAACTAACTTAACTAACTACTACTACCACCACCACTACTATTATACTATTACTACTACCACCACCACCACCACCAACCACTACTACTACTACTACTACTACTACTACTACTACTACTACTACTACTACTACTACTACTACTACTACTACTACTACTACTGTTACCAATTAATGAAAGTATATTATTTATCACGTCAATATCACCTTATCTCGCTAACGGCACTGTATCCAAGTCACCACCAACCGCTAAAACAAACGTTCATTCTACTATGGTACCAGAACACAGGTGTCACTACTGAAGAACAGTTACCCGAACTCCCGAGTGACACTTTGCCCTCCATTCCAACGGCCCATGTTCACGTCACCCGACAGACGACAGGCGACCAGCGCCAGGCACGAACGGCTAACGGTACCACGTGTTGGCGCGAGTCACTCCACAGGTCGCCTGTATCAAATCTGTCGGTTCGCGAGGCAGACACGCGAGCTGTTACAGCCAGGCTCTTGTGACTGTAGGTTGTATCAGGTCTACCCAGCAACCCACTATACAGTTAATAAACTTTCGCAAGACGTCGCAACCAACCTCAGCATTTTTGACTTTTTATGATTTGCAAGGCAATGTTTACGTTCAGTAGTTTGCCACTGCTTTCTGAACGATCGAAGCCTCATATCTTCCAAGTCAACACAAAGTGGTAGCTGGTTTAGAAGCTTCCACTCGGCGTGGTGATTGATTGGAAAACGCATTCACTGTACATAAACTACAGCGCCGACCATCATCAAGTACTTAAATGTAGGGGTTCCTCTCACACGCCTCAAGCCACCCTGGGTATATGGTACTAAATCCATATTTTTATAGACCTAAAGGCCCTTTCATATTTTCAGAAATATAGAAGATATGGAAGCAATCAACATTGAGGGACGATACATCAATATAGATATGCAGATGAAACAGTCCTGATTGGAGACAATGAACAGGATCTGCAACGTTTAGTAGATGCGGTTGTTGCACACAGTGAACAACTAGGGTTAGAATGGAATAGTAAGAAGATATGGATTATTGTTATCACTGGGAAGAAGGAAATACCACAATGTGATATACGAGTAAATGGGTATATTCTTAAGCAAGTGAATCGATAGTTATCGCAGAACAGTCATAACATCTGATGGGAGATGCCTTGACGAGATTAGAACAAGAATTGCCATTGCGAAGGTAGCCTATTGCAAGATGAATAACATACCAATAAAAAGATAAACAGTCAGTTGGGTAGACAGCTTATCCTGGTCAGGACAGCTTAATCTATAGAAGGATAGGTAGATAGGTAGGTAAGGAGCTAGGCAGGTAGGTAGGCAAGTAAGTATGTAGGAAAGTAGGTAGATAGGTAGGTAGGTGAAAGTAGGTAGATAGGTAGGTAGGTAGATAAGTAGGTATTAGGTAGGTAGATGGGTAGGTAGATAGACAGATAAGTAGGTAGATATGTAGGTAGGTAGATAGGTAGGTAGGTAGGAAGGTAGATAGATATATAGGTAGGCAGGTAGGTAGGTAGATAGATAGGAAGGTAGGCAGATAGACAGGTAGGTAGATAGGTAGGTTGTTATGTAGGTAGGTATATAGGTAAATAGATGGGTAGGTAGGTAGGTAGGTAGATAGGTAGTTCAGGGGTGACCAAAACGAGGCCCGCGGGCCACATACGGCCCGCCGGGAGTCATGTTGCGGCCTACGGAGCTAGGTCAAATGAACATACATGTTAATTTTATTGTACATATCACCAAAAGAACATTACATCATGAGTCGTTCGTATAACATATTTTTAAATTATAGCTAAGAAAAATTTGAAATATCGAATTTTTGAATCGCAGAAGAATTAAGAAGTTTTCAAGACAGGTGGGCTATAAACTATTGTTTCGTGGAAGTTAAAACAAATCTCATATGCTTGATATGCCACGAATCTGTCTCTCTTGTGAAAGAGTATAAAAAGTCGCTTAAAAGTCGACAGGGTCGACTTCATTGCACCGGGTTTTTATCCCATATGGCACGGTCTCCAAAAAAAAACCTCACCCGTGAACCGAAGGATGCAGCCCGGAATCGAACCCACAACCTTCGGAGCCCGAGTTAAACGGCTTGACCACTTCGCCACCGAGACTCCCGAGTATATAACATCAAACGGCATTACGAGACTAAACATGTAAATAAGTTTGATAAGTACAAAGGACAATTTCGACAAGACCAAGTAAATGACTTTTTAAAATAATGTCTGCACAATAAGAGATATTTACTAGAGCGGGTTCAGAGTCAACATGCTATGTAAAAGCTAGTTATGCAGTAGTCATGACACTAGCAAAAAATCGAAGCCATATTCAGATCGTGAACTGGTTAAGAAGTGTTTGGAGAGCGTCGTTGAAGTTCTGTGTCCAGAAGAGAAGAAGGATTTCTCAAACATAAGTCTGTCTCGTCAGACTATTATTAGGCGTGTGGATGACATTCGAAAACATATTGAAGATAATTTGAAAAGTCGAGCATCCGAGTTATTTTATGCTCTAGCATTGGATGAAAGCACAGATATGGCAGATACTGCCCAAATGGCAATTTTTATCATGGGTGTTGATGTCCAATTTAAAAAGACAGAAGAATTAGAGGCACTGTATCCACTTAAGGACACTACTAAGACTCGAGATTTGTTAGAGGCAATTACTTCGACATTGAATCACTTTTCGTTACAACTTAACTTATCGGGCTTGACAGCGGATGGTGCTCCAGCAATGGTCGGGAAACACCAAGGTTTAATAAAATGAGGAGATGTGAAGATATGGGAACTAGATGTTGCTAGATGGATAGAGAGATGTGGCTATATATGGCTAGATGGCTAGATAGACGTGACTATATGTAGGTAGATGGCTAGATAGATGTGGCTAGATTACAAGATAGATGTGGCTAGATGGGGATATAGATGTTACTAAATAGTTAGTTAGTTAGTTAGTTAGTCGACAGATCATCCTCATTGCACATCGAACCATTCAGTCCATAAGTGCTCGGATCCCCTCCTCAGCAAATCCCGCAACGTGTAGCGGCTAACGACGCCAGTTCTGTGTTGGTTTATAAATCTTCTTTGGCTTCCTGCGTAGTGTTCTTGTTTGGCCACCCCTCTTTTAATTTGCGGCTCTCGCAGTCTGGCCATTGTTGTAGATTCACAGTCATTTGTAAATAGCTAGATAGATGTGGTAAGATGGCTATATAGATGTGGCTAGATGAAGCTAGATGGCAAGATAGATATGGCTGGATGAGGGTAGATGGCTAGATAGATGTCAGTAGATGTGGTTAGATGGCTAGATAGATGTGGCTAGATGGCTAGATAGATGTGGCTAGACGTGGCTAGATGGCTAGATAGATATGTCTAGACGGCTATATTGAAGTGGATAGAAAGCTAGATAAATGTGGCTAGATGGCTAGAAAAATGTTGCTATATGGCTTGAAAGATGTGTCTAGATGTAGGTAGACGGCTACCTACATATCACTAGATATGGCTAGATGGCTAGATAGATGTCGCTAGATGTGGACAGATGGCTAGATAGATGTGGCTAGATGTGACTAGATAGATGTGGCTAGATGGTGGAAAGAAGTAACTAGATGGCTAGATGTATGTAGCTAGATGTGGTCAGACGGCTAGATAGCTAGATAGATGTGGTCAGATTGTAAGATACATGGGCTATGTGTGAATAAATGGCCAGATAGATTTGGATAGATATGGCTAGACAGATGTGGCTAGATAGAATTGGCTAGATAGATGTGGCTAGCTGTGGCTTGATGACTAGAAATATGTTGCTAGATGGAAAGATAGATGTGGCTACATGGCTAGATAAATGTGGCTAGATAGATGTGGCTTGATGGCTAGAGAGATGTTGATAGATGTGGATAGATAGCAAGACAGATGTGGCCAGATTATAAGATAAATGTGACTAGATGTGGCTTAATGACTAGATAAACGTGACTAGATATGGCTAGATGGCTAGATAGATGTGGTTAGACGGCTGGATAGGCGTGGTTAGATTGCTAAATAGATGAAGCTAGATGGTGAGATAGATGTAGCTAGATGGCTAGATAAATGTGGCTAGATGTGGCTAGATCGCAATATAGATGGTACTGGATGCAGATAGATGGCAAGATAGATGTTTCTAGATGTGGCTAGATGTTTTAGATATGGCTGCATGGCTAGATAAATGTTTCTAGATGTGGTTAGACGTTTCTAGATGTTTCTAGATAAGTGTTTCTAGATGTTGCTGGATGTTTATAGATGTGGCTAGATGTTTATAGGTGTGGCTAGATGTTTATAGGTGTGGCTAGATGGATAGATATATGTTTCTAGATGTGGCTAGATGGTTCTATATGCGGCTATATGGCTAGATAGATGTGGCTAGATGTTTCTAGACGTGTCTAATAGCTAGATGGCTACATAGAGGTTTCTAGATGTGGCTAGATGTTTCTAGATATTCTAGATGTTTCTAGATTTTCTAGATGTTTCTAGATGTTTCTAGAAGTGGCTAGATGTTTCTAGATATGGCTAGATGATTCTAGATGTGGATAGATGGCTAGACAGTTTTGGCTGGATATTTCTAGATGTAGCTAGATGGCTTGATATATGGTTCTAGATGTGGCTAGAAGTGTCTAGATGTTCTAGATGTTTCTAGATGTTCTAGATGTTTCTAGATGTGGCTAGATAGATGTGACTAGATGTTTCTAGATGTGGCTAAATGGCTAGATAGATGTTACTAGATGTGGCTAGATGTTTCTATATGTGGCTAAATGGCTAGATATATGTTTCTAGATGAGGCTAGATGTTTCTAAATGTGGCTATATGGCTTGATATATGGTTCTAGATGTGGCTAGATCTTTCTAGATAGATGTTACTAGAGTGGCTAGATGATTATTGATAGAAGTTTCTAGATTTGGCTAGATGTTTCTAGATGTGGCTCTTTTTCAGTAAAAACGAATTCCTACCATGGCTTCAACTAGTAAAGACGTTGGACCAAAGAAGACAAGAATTACAGAAGCATTTAGAAGTTTTTACGACAGGTGGACTATAAAGAATTTTTTTAGTTGGAATTAAAACAAAGCTAGATATGCAACAAATCTGTTTCTGTTTTTTTGACGAATGTGGCCATATAAAGCTAGATGCTAGATAGATGTGGCTAAAAAGATGATTCTAGATTTGTTAGATGTGGATAGAAGTTGTTGAATGGCTAGATAGATGTTTCTAGATGTGGCTAGATGTTTCTAGATGTGGCTAGATGTTCTAGATGTTTCTATATGTAATAGATGTTTCTATATGTTCTAGATGTTTCTAGATGTTCTAGATGTTTCTAGATGTTCCAGATGTTTCTAGATGTTACTAGATGTGGCTAGATGATTCTAGATGTGGCTAGATGTTTCTAGATATGGCTAGATGATTCTAGATATGGCTAGATGTTTCTAGATGTGGCTATATGTTTCTAGATGTTCTAGATGTTTCTAGATGTTTCTAGATGTTCTAGATGTTTCTAGATGTTCCAGATGTTTCTAGATGTTACTAGATGTGGCTAGATGATTCTAGATGTGGCTACATGTTTCTAGATATGCCTAGATGATTCTAGATATGGCTAGATGTTTCTAGATGTGGCTATATGTTTCTAGATGTTTCTAGGTCTTCTAGGTGTTTATAGATGTTCTAGATGTTTCTAGATGTTCTAGATGTTTCTAGATGTTCTAGATATTTCTAGATGTTCCGGATGTTGCTAGATGATTCTAGATATGGCTAGATGATTCTAGATATGGCTAGATGTTTCTAGATGTGGCTATAAGTTTCTAGATGTGGCTATATGTTTCTAGATGTTCTAGATGTTTCTAGATGTTCCAGATGTTTCTAGATGTTACTAGATGTGGCTAGATGATTCTAGATGTGGCTAGATGTTTCTAGATATGGCTAGATGTTTCTAGATATGGCTAGATGATTCTAGATATGGCTAGATGTTTCTAGATGTGGCTATATATTTCTAGATGTTCTAGATGTTTCTAGATGTTTCTAGATGTTCTAGATGTTTCTAGATGTTCCAGATGTTTCTAGATGTTACTAGATGTGGCTAGATGATTCTAGATGTGGCTAGATGATTCTAGATGTGGCTACATGTTTCTAGATATGCCTAGATGATTCTAGATATGGCTAGATGTTTCTAGATGTGGCTATATGTTTCTAGATGTTTCTAGGTCTTCTAGGTGTTTATAGATGTTCTAGATGTTTCTAGATGTTCTAGATGTTTCTAGATGTTCTAGATATTTCTAGATGTTCCGGATGTTGCTAGATGATTCTAGATATGGCTAGATGTTTCTAGATGTGGCTATAAGTTTCTAGATGTGGCTATATGTTTCTAGATGTTTCTAGATGTTCTAGATGTTTCTAGATGTTCTAGATGTTTCTAGATGTTCTAGATGTTTCTAGATGTTCTAGATATTTCTAGATGTTCCGGATGTTGCTAGATGATTCTAGATATGGCTAGATGATTCTAGATATGGTTTCTAGATGTTTCTAGATGTTTCTAGATGTTCTAGATGTTTCTAGATGTTCTAGATGTTTCTAGATGTTCTAGATGTTTCTAGATGTTCTAGCTGTTTCTAGATGTTCCTAGAAGTGGTTGGATATTTCTAGATGTGGCTAGATGGCTTGATATAGGGTTCTAGATGTGGCTAGATAATTCCAGATGTGGCTAGATGTTTCTAGATATGGCTATATGATTCTAGATATGGCTAGATGTTTCTAGATGTGGCTAGATGTTTCTAGATGTTTTTAGTTGTTCTAGATGTTTCTAGATGTTCTAGATGTTTCTAGATGTTCTAGATGTTTCTAGATGTTCTAGATGTTTCTAGATGTTCTTAGATGTTTCTAGAAGTGGCTGGATATTTCTAGATGTGGCTAGATGGCTTGATATTGGG
This sequence comes from Cepaea hortensis, assembly GCA_963921405.1. Lineage (NCBI taxonomy): Eukaryota > Metazoa > Mollusca > Gastropoda > Stylommatophora > Helicidae > Cepaea > Cepaea hortensis. The sequence continues at coordinate 6,164,504 of OY992896.1, forward strand.
TTCTAGATGTGGCCAGATGGCTAGATAGATGTTTCTAGATGAGGCTAGATGTTTCTAAATGTGGCTATCACTTGTTAGATGTGGCTAGATGTTTCTAGATGTGGCTAGCTGTTTCTAGACGTGGCTAGATATTTATAGATGTGGCTATATGTTTCTAGATGTGGCTAGATGTTTCTAGATGTGGCTATATGGCTAGATAGATGTTTCTAGATGTGGCTAGATCTTTCTAGATAGATGTTACTAGATGTGGCTAGATGTTTATAGATGTGGACTATAAAGCATTTTTTTTCGTGGTAATTTAAACAAAGCCCATATGCTAGAAATGCAACGATTCTGTTTCTGTTTTTTAACGAATGTGGCTAGATGGCTTGAATGATGTGTCTAGATATAGCTAGATGAATAAATACATATGGCTAGATATGGCTAGATGGCTAGATAGATATGGCTGCCTAAAGATAGGTAGATGTGGCTAGATGGCTAAATATATGTAGCTAGATGGCAAGATAGATGTGGTTAACTAAAGATAGATAGATGTGGCTAGATAGATGTAGCTAGATGGCTAGATATATGTGGCTTGCTGGCGAGATATATGTGGCTAGGTAAAGCTAGATGCTAGATAGATGTGGCTAGAAAGATGTTTCTAGATTTTTTAGATGTGGCTAGGTGTAGCTAGATGGTTAGATAGATGTTTCTAGATGTGGCTAGATGCTTCTAGATAGATGTTTCTAGATGCGGCTAGATGGTTCTACATGTGGTTAGATGGCTAGATAGATGTTTCTAGTTGTGGCTAAAGGGCTAGATAGATGTTTATAGATGTTTCTAGATGTTTCTAGATATGGTTAGATGTTTCTAGATAAGTGTTTCTAGATGTGGCTAGATGTTTCTAGATGGCTAGATAGATGTGGCTGAATTTGGCTAGATGAATAGATAAATATTTCTAGATGTGACTAAATGTTTCTAGATTTGGCTATTTGACTAGATAGATGTGGCTGGATGTTTCTAGATGTGGCTACATGTTTCTAGCTGTGGCTTAATTGCTAGATAGATGTGTCCAGATTTCGCTAGATGTTTAAAGATGTGGCTAGATGGCTAGATAGATGAGTCTTGGTGTGGCTAGATGTTTCTACATGTAGCTATATGGTTAGATAGATATGGCTTGATGTTTATAGATGTGGCTAAATGGCTAGAAATATATTTCTAGATTTTTAGATGCATCTAAAGGTTGCTAGATGGCTTGATAGATATTTCTTGATGTGGCTAGATGTTTTAGATGTGGCTAGATAGATGTGGCTGGATGTTTCTAGATGTGGCTAGATGTTTCTAGATGTGACTCTCTGTTTGTAGATGTGGCTATATGTTTCTAGATGTGGCTAGATGTTTCTAGTTATTCTAGATGTTTATAGATACGTGTTTCTAGATGTAGCTATATGTTTGTAGATGTCGTTAGATGTTTCTAGATGTGGCTAGATGGCTAAATATATGTTTCTTGATGTGGCTAGATGGCGAGATATATGTGGCTGGGTGTTTCTAGATGTGGCTAGATGGCTTGATAGATGTGGCTAGATGTTTCTAGATATTTAGATGTTTCTAGATTTACGTGATGTTTCTAGATGTAGCTAGATCTTTCTAGATAGATGTTACTAGATGTAGCAAGATGTTTCTTGATAGATGTTTCTAGATGTGGCTAGATGTTTCTAGATGTGGCTATTTTTCAGTTAAAATTGAAGTCCTACCATGTCGTCACCTAGTAAAGACGTTGCAAAGAAGAGAAGAATCACAGAAGAATTTAGAAGTTTTCAAGGCAGGTTGACTATAAACAAATTTTTCATGGGAATTAAAACAAAGCTCATATGCTATAAATGCAACGAATGTGTTTCTGTTTTGAAAGAGTATAACATCAAACGTCACTGCGAGACTAAACATGCAAATAAGATTGATAAGTGCAAAGGGCAATTTCGACAAAACCAAGTAAATGACTTTAAAAAAAAATATCTGCACAACAAAAGATATTTACTATAGCGGGTTCAGAGTCAACATGCTATGTAAAAGCTAGTTATGCATTAGCTATGATATTGGCAAAAAAATGCTAATCTAAAATGTAATTCTAGCCATTATGTCTATGAAGGTTTCTACTCAGGCATTGAAACCTTTGCTGCAGCGATTGATCTTGAGGACGAGTACAACAGAGTACCATTGGATTTTTTAATGCTTCAGCTTCTTGAACTCAAAGTAAGTCCATTCCTCCTTAGTTGAATCGCTGCAGCCCTCTTCCAACGGAAAGTAGTTTTTAGATGTGGCAGTTGGACTTCGGAACAAACAACAATATATCCTGCACTACCACAGGGATCACCATTATCTCCGGTACTGTTCAACGCCTACACAGTGAGAATCACCAGTGAGCAGATCACTGGACCTGGCAGGACATTGTCTTATGCCGATGATGTTTTAGTGTATCGTCAGGGTAAGGATAGAGAGCAGGTTGCTGTGGAACTACAAACCGAACTCAATCGCATAAGTACTTGGTGTGATGAAGCTGGGGCAATGGTCAACCCAACAAAGGCAACTGTGACTTGGTTCTCGTTGAATAATCATATTGTCAACACTCCAACACCAACTGTAAAGCTGTGTTCAGAGACGGTGGAATGAACGCAGGCAATGAATTACCTGGGGATACGGTTTGATCGAAGCCTTGCTTATAATGAGCGCATAGGCCAGGTGATTACAAAGGCCAAGCGGGATTTGACTGCGATGCGGCTGATGGCGGCAGCAAACTGTGAGCAGCGCCATCTATGTCTTCTGTACGAGGGGCTGGTTATGTCTGTTTTGGAATATGCAATGGCAATCCTGACTCTCAGCCGTAAGCAGAATTAAAGGATGGAAAGGATACAGAATGAAGCTATGCGCATTATTCTTGGATGTACAAGAGATACAGCATGCAGGGCGATGCGCTACCTTCTTGGTTTTCCAACCATTGAAGAGAGAATACAAGGTTGCAGGGCACGCGCCTACCTCAGAATTAACGCAAACACACAACATCCACTGCATAGTGAAATTATGAAAGTGAAGGGCAGCAGGTTAAAAAGAGGATGGTCGTGGATGGGTCAAGCCGAAGAATTCTTCAACAGGTGTGTTCAGTTGAGGACTTAGAGCCTGGCGAGGAGTGGGTACAAGTGCCAACAGATTTCTGCACATCCTTTTCAGTTTGCATCCAACTAGATAGAAAATGCAGACAAGAAAATCCGGCTGCTGTGGAGGCTGAAGTACAAGCGTTGATTTTCGAGAATTCGCTAGACGGTGATGCTGTCATCTACACAGATGGGTCGGTCGTCCGACATGTGAGAAGCTCATGGGCCTTTACGGCTCGGGCCGGAGGGAGAATTGTGAAGGAGGACTCTGGTGCTTTCACTGAAACCACAAGTAGCCTGACTATTGATGTCATGGCAGTAAGTAAAGCAATAACATGGCTCGAGACACAGACATTCACTAGGGCATGTTTTCTTAGCGACTCAATGAATATGATCAAGAGGATAGAGGAGGGGTCGATCCGAAGAGAATGGTTGCTGCCTCTGGAGCGGTCTCGGCTGGCAAAGATTAGTTTCATCTTCGTGCCAAGGCATGCGGGAGTACAAGGAAATGAGCGGGCTGACAAGCTCGCAGGTGAGGCTACTGTGGAGGGCGGACGCGCCATGGACCAGGCTGACATTCTGAATGCTATACGAGAAGTAAGACTTTTGCGTGAACCAAGTGATGACTGTGAATCTACAACCATGGCCAGACTGCGAGAACAGCAAATTAAAAGAGGGGTGGCCAAACAAGAACACTACGCAGGAAGCCAAAGAAGATTGATAAACCAACACAGAATTGGTGTCGTTAGCCGCTACACGCTGCGGGATTTGCTGAGGAGGGGATCCGAGCACTTATGGACTGAATGGTTCGATGTGCAATGAGGATGATCTGTCGACTAACTAACTAACTAACTGGCAAAAAAAAAAAAAAAAAAAAAAAATATTGAAACCATGTTCAGATGATGAAATGGCTAAGGAATGTTTGGAGAGAGTCGTTGAAATTCTATGTCCAGAAGAGAAGAAGGATTTATCAAACATAAGTCTGTCTCGTCAGACTATTACTAGGTGTGTGGACGACATTGGAAAACATATTGAAGATAATTTGAAAAGTCGAGCACCCGAGTTTATATTTTATGCTCTAGCATTGGATGAAAGCACAGATATGGCATATACTTCCCAACTGGCAATTTTTATCAGGGGTGTTGATGTCCAATTTAAAAAGAAAGAAGAATTAGCGGCACTGTATCCACTTAAGGACACTACTAAGACACGAGATTTGTTAGAGGCAGTTACATCGACATTGAATCGCTTTTCGTTACAACTGAACTTATCGGGCTTGACAGCGGATGGTGCTCCAGCAATGGTTGGGAAACATCAAGGTTTAGTAAAATTGACTGAAACTGAGGTCTCCAAAGTCGGTAATACGTCAGTGCTAAATTTTCATTGCATTATTCATCAGGAGAATTTATGTTTGAAGTCCCTCAAAATGAACCACGTCATGAAAGTGGTTGTCAAAATAGTGATCTTCATTAAGTCGAACGGGTTGAATCCCCGGGAAGGTTAACCCGGTCAAAAAATGCCCACAGAAGTCGGATGTGTCGGCCTAACCCTTCTCCCTGTCATATTGTTAATCTAGTAACCTACTATAAACTTCTTCTTCGTTTCTGCCTCTTCATACTTTACCGGATATAAATCTCAACTTTATAAACTTATACATGTACTTCATACCCCACATGAATACGCCTTTAAACTAACTCCTTCTTCCCTTTCTTTTAGTTCTCACAGTTCCCCTAATCTCTTTACACTACTTTATTTTAAATAAACCAATTTATTTCCTCGAAGCATATAGCAATCCACTATATATACTCCAAATTCTTGCTTGTCTCCTCAAGTTCCTGTATCAAACATACATATCATAAGAATAATAGGTCGTATAATCGTTATTGTACACATGGCATTATAAAATCTCTCACTCCTTCACAACACAAGACAACCAGAAACAACGTAGTTAGAAAAAGTAAAGAAGGGGTGCGCACCCAGTGTAAAGCATAAAGAATGAATAGTCAACATGATCACATCTACATACAGTAATGCATAGTCCACATAACCACATTTACCTCCCTTGCCAAAAAAAAAAAATTTGTACAACAATTTTTTTAAAATACGTCTTATAGATCTTTGTTCTCCATAAACCAAGTTGACATAACATTTGTATACATAACATTTATATTGCCATCCACAATCTTGTCTATTTTTCCATCACCTCACCTCTTACCACGAGCCAATGTTCATATTCTATGAACATTATCAATTTAATTAACGCTGGTTTTTCACAGCACCTATTTCTTTCCTCCGCACATCCCATTATTTGTTTCTTTATCCCACCATATAATTATACTCGCCTATATGCTGCCATTCACAGTTTTCTCCTCCTTTTTCTTCATATAATGCTGACTTTACGCAGCTCCTATTTTATTTTCTAAGACTTTATATCCATAAGAACCTCTTCATGCAGAGCATCTATATGTCTCTCTAATAGCCCTCATCTATTCCAGCCAATACCATAACTTAATTAAATATATAACGAGGTAATCTAATACACATAATAATTAAACAAAATCAAAACCACATATTATACCTCCCCAACTCAATCAAAGAAAAACACATTTTAACACAATAAAACATTATTAAATCAAAAGGAAATATTCTAGTCTACCTAACACCACTGGTCTCTTTTATGGACCAATAGTATGTATTTTATGAACACAACAACCCAAAAATCAAATTATAACAATCATCTCATAGGATTAAATCAAAAAAAAAAAAAAAAAAAAAAAACATATTATATGATGCATTTCAACCTCAGCCTCAACAAAACAAGTGTCATCTCGCTAAAGAGAAGAGAAGGTCTTCAAAAAAATTATAATTCATATAGAATTATCTACTTAAAGCAACCAAGCAAAATTTTCCTCCTATACGAATCAACGTAAGTCATATCTATTCACTCAAGTCACTCTATTGTTTTTATAGCGAGAAACTGAAACAATTCACCGCCAGGTCTATTTATATCTATATCTGTTATTTACAGAACAAATTCTAACTTAAAACAATATCTGTTCTTCTCATGAAAGTCTTTAACTAACAATGACCATACTATATACAGTCCATGTACTACTTAATTACTACTACACACCACGATATTCTTATCAGCTAATCTACCTGCTGTACCATTGACTAACATATAAGAAGCCAAAACATAATATCCACCAGCAATTCCGTCAGCGAGAGAAAAAATACATATATGCCTCAATCAAACCTACCTCCACTGCTTCACTACTCCTCTATATCATTTATAAAAATTAATTAACAAAAGTCTCCCACACTTCCTCAAGTATCACTTTCCCTAAAGCCTGAAACTTATATCTTGCTATCTGCAATATCTCTATCAATTTATCTCTTCCGTTTCCACTTCTTCAACAACTCCAAGTTTCTCTGTATCAACGCTATCTCTACATCAATATCTTCCTCTCCGTATAATCTATCATCTTCCTCCATACTACTAATTGACTCTGATTTCTCATCCATTTCTTCTTCTTCATCTGTTTGTCTTTCGTTAGCAGCCGCTAACCTCTTCCGTTCAATATCCCATCTAATCTGTCTATCATTATTTCTTAAGGACCTTTCTAGTAAAGGCATTTCTTCACCACTTGTTGAATACTCTCTAATTCTCCTCTGTCTTTTCACTTCTCTTTCTCTTTGTTTATCCATTCTTCTTTTTGTTGCTTGTCTAGTGTTTTTAAATGGAGCACCTACTTCTTCTTCCATAGTTTCTATACTATCATAATGACTCTCATTCACCTTTTCCTCTACTATCGTTTTCGGTATTGTTTGTTCTTGAGTATCATCATAACCTGAAGAAGCTGTTTTTAACTGACGGTGTGTCGGATCTTTTCTAAAATCTGGTATTATTGTAGTCCCCCTGACGACTCGTTCATCTATGTATCCGGTGTTTGAACAACAATTATTATTATAATTATCATTTTCATTCTCATCATCATCTCTTCTTAAGTGTTCCACGTGTGCCCTTGCTACATGTCCCGTCACCTGGTTCTTGATACTATACGATACCTTTCCTAGCCTTTCTATAACGTAATAACCTGGTATCCAACGATCATCAAACTTAGAGTTCCTTCTATGCTTTTTGTAATAAACCCTATCTCCTACTTTAAACTCCTGTAACTTAGTATTCAGGTTTTTGTACTTTTTCTGTCTTTCTCTAGCTTTAACTATATTATTCTTCAACCTCATGTGTGCTTTATGCATTTCTTGTATAATGGTCTCCTGAAAGTCTTCTCCCATATACTTCCGTCTTGGTTTTAACAGATTATCTATCTATTGGTAGTATTGGTTCTCTCCCGTGTATTAAATAAAATGGTGAAAAGCCTGTGCTCTCATTTTGATTTGTGCGTATGGCGCTAAGTGCTGGTCCTAAAAATAAATCCCAGTCTTTTTCATGTTCATCCACAATCTTTGCTATAACATCATATAATGTCCGATGTTGTCGTTCGTTTTTAGCATTTGAAGAAGGTCTATAGTATGAGGTCTTTACATGTTTTATATTTAAATCCTTCAACAATTTTTCAAACTTTTTATTCATAAATTCTCTACCATTATCCGTGAGTATAACCTGTGGACAACTAAACCTTGGTACAAACTCCTGTAAAAAAATATTAATGACAGTATCAGCGCTCTTATCTGGAATTGCATAAATTTCCGGCCAAAGACTGTAGACGTCTACTATATGAATTAAATACACGTTCCCTGACAATGTTCTTGGGTGAGGACCCGATATATCTAAACTAATTTTCTGCATAGGAAACTGAGGAATATCTGTATCTTGTAAAGGACACTTAATTGTTTTCATATTCCTTAACCTACATCTTTCACACGTATCCACATATTTGCAAGCAGACCTAAATAAATTCGGCCAATAATATTTACTAGTAAGTGCTTTCATCAATTTATCCCGACCGAGATGACCATTTTCATCATGATATGCTTTTAAAACTTCACTTTCCAAATGTTTTGGAATATACTTCCTTAGCTGTTCATTCCTTTCACACATATAATATAACTGCTCGTCTTCTTGTAACACTAAATAATTTTTCTTATATTTGTTCTCTTCTGTTTCTTTCAACTTCTGTTTTATTTGTAAGACTTTTGGATCTAACTCCTGTTCTTCCTTCATACTAAATTGTGCTAAATGTGGGTCTTCTTCCACTCTATGTTCAACCTCATGATCCGATGGTAAACTCTCAAAGTCTTCTCCATTTATTATGGTAGAATCTAAAATATTTACTTGCCAGTTTCGGTCGTCGATCTCTGGTTCTCCTTCATCTTCTGTGTCACCTGACGACTGTGGGTAGGGGATCCTAGATAGTAAGTCAGCACACGTGTTAATCCTACCTGGAATGTATTCAACTCTGGCATTGTATCCTTGTAGATTCAACGCCCAGGTCTGTATTTTCCTGTTCTGCACTGGAGCTTCTAAAAGAGACTTTAAAGGCATATGGTCAGTTCTAATAACAAAATTTGCATTATGTAAGTAATAATCTAGTTTCTGAAGAGCGTAGTGTATTGCATAAGCCTCCTTCTCAATAGTAGTCCATTTTCGTTGTGACCTGCTAAGCTTATGAGACAAGAAATAAATTGGCCTTTCATTTTTAACCCCTGGTATTCCAGACTCTTTTCCTTCATATGGTTGAACTAAACACGCTCCTATAGCACTATCAGAAGCATCTGTATATAGTATTAACTGTTTATTCAAGTCCGGATGCGTCAATAGCGGTACTACTGTTAAACTGTTTTTTAAAAAATCGAATGCTTTTTGACACTCCTCATCCCACTTAAATCTAGCGTATTTGCCCGTTAAATTCGTAATTGGTTCTGCAATCTTTGAAAACGCTGGAATGAACCGCCGATAATACCCACAAGTTCCTACAAATGCACGCACTTCCTTTACGTTAGTTGGAGGAGGTAAATCTTTAATAACCTTTATTTTGTCTTGGTCTGGTTTGATTCCTTCTCTATTTATAATATATCCCAAATATTTTGTTTCTGTTTTTAAAAACTCGCACTTACTAAGCTTTAATTTCACGTCATGTACTCTTAATCTGTCGAACACTAACCTTATATGTTTTAAATGATCACCTACATCTCCTTTCGTATATATAAGAATATCATCTATGTAAGCCAGGGCAAAGTTTTGCATGCCTTCCAGTACTTCATTTATTAACATCATGTAATGAGACGGAGCCGTTCGAACCCCGAATGGCATTCTTAAAAATTCGTAAGAACCCATATGAGTACAGAAAGCACTCTTCTTTTGAGCGTCCTTCGACATCGGGATACACCAGAATCCTGATCTTGCGTCCAGTGTCGTGAAAAATGTAGAGCCATTGAGCAACCCTAAAATATCATCAATCACCGGCAGTGGGTATGCCACATTCTTAGTAATTTTGTTCAACGCCCGATAGTCGCAACAGAACCGACTTGAACCATCAGGTTTGGCTACAATCACCACCGGAGATGACCACTCTGATTTTGATCTTGTGATTATTCCTGCTTTCAACATTTCTTCTATTGCTTTTTCAACAATTTCTCTATTTCTTAAGGGAGTTAGATATGGTTTTAAGCTAATCGGTGGATGGTCTCCCGTATCTATTTCCATTGTAACTGTTTTTGTCTTTCCCAATTCTAAATCACTAATTGCAAACACATCCTGGTTTTCTTTTATAAGTTGTTCCAATACTTTTTTATTTTCTGGTGGAGCCTTTAACTGTGCCAACAACTCTTGTTCTCTTGTCTTTTTATCTAGTGAATGTATTTGGGCTGTATTTCTATTGCATGGATGGATCAATTCATCCATTTGTGAGTTTCCTCTACTTCCGCGTCCGCGTCTGTTATTAACTCTTTCACTAGAAGATTGTGAACAGTTTGCTCCCGGCATTTCTACTCTATCAGTTGCCAATATATCACTAACGTTATGTTCTAGTTTTGCTACTACACACCCTCTGTATAACTTAATTTCTCTACCTGTGTTGTTAATCACCATTACTGGAAATGTTAAGTGTTTATCTAATGCTATTATTCCATCCGGAACTTCCAAACCAGGCTCATCAATTACTTCCTCTTGCAACTCAGTGATTCTGAATGTGTCCCCTGCCACATAATATGGGTTTCTCTTTACCTTTGCCTGTATCAAATTAACCGACTGTGGTTTTAACGTCGTGGACATTTTAACTCTAACTAGTGCTGATATATGCATGTCTTCTTCCATATCCACATAGACATCCTTGAACTTTAATTTGTGTAAATCAAAGAAAAGTCTTACTCCATTTTTTATCAAAAAATCTCTTCCTAACAGCATGTTTCTATTTAAATCTTTCACTACATGAAAAAGATGTCTTACGTTGACCCCTCCTAGCTTGAAATTTATCATCGTTTGCCCAATTACTTGTAAATTCTGTCCCGTAACAGAGTGAAGATTATTATGGCTCTTAAATATCCTACAATTTCTCACTATTTTGTATAGAAAACTTTCTTTTACCACACTAACCTGAGCTCCCGAATCAATTAATGTACGAATTCTATACTTTCCTATTTCTATTATACAAGAGCTATAATCTGTTTTATTTTCCGTAAACTGTTTGACTTCATCTAGTTGACAGTATTCTCTGTTCGTTCTACTATACCTGTTATTAACATATTCTTTAAACCTTGGGACCTTATCATTTTCCCTCCTATCACAGGTCCTATTTAATAGGTGGGGCGCCCGTTTCCCTGCGTTCTTGTACCTGTAAAATTTCTGTGTCTATCTTCAACATTCCTATTGCCAGTTCTACTCTGTGTATTCGACTGAACATGCCTGTTACCACAAAAACGAGAAAAGTGTCCGCGTTGACCACAAACCCAACAGACCACATTTGTGTTATTTGTTTTGCGCACTGTCTCACTGGTAGGATACCTTATTTGTCTTCTTTCATTGTATTAACCTCTATTTCTGCCTTGTAACATCTGTACACCTCCTCTCCTATTCCATCCGAACCTTGTTTGTCCTATTTCCATAGGCTCCTCAACTCTATCTTCTCGACTAGTTCCTATTTCTCGTCCTGTTCTCAATCTAAACCTACGTCTCAAATTTTCTTCTTGTACTGCAATATCTACAGCTTGTGACAACCTCTCAGGGTTTTCTCTCATCAACTTAAACTTTAATCCGTCGCATTTTATGCCATCTACAAAAATCCTGACTAACATCCTCTCCACCTCTTCTCCTCGTACATTCTGTCCTAAGAATGCATCTTCAGCCAAGTTAATCAACCTATCGCTGAACAACTGTACTGTCTCTCCCGTCTCTTGTTTAGACTGTCTCAATACCGAAAACGCATGTTGTGGATCCGTTATTTCTGCGTACTTGTGTGCTAGGTCGTCCTTAAACTGTTCCCATGTCTCATCTATTCTAGCCTCTAATTTTCTTCTAATATGCTGTGAAACTGGTTCTGTGGCTGCCTGATATGCAAGTCTCATTTTCTCTTCATCTGATGCAGATACCAAATACGCATATTACTCTATGGAAGTTATCCATTTCTTAAACTCTCTGGCCTGTCCACTAAACTTCACAATTTCAGTTGCCATACCTTGTTGTTTCATACTTGTATTTAGTCTATCTAACACTGTTCCTACTCCCGTCAGCACCTGTGTCAATGATTCCTGCTCTGTCATGCTGAAATATTATTATCACAATCACAATCTCAAACAATTCCACATTTATAATCAACCAATACAAAAAATATTACCTTCAATAACAATTTCACCTGGTTAATAAGTTTACTGCCTACTCTATTCCTCCTTCTCGACTTAAAATTCCTCTACGTTCGCCGTCAAGTGAGTCACTATGAGTCTGCGTCAGCTGAAATCCAATCAATCGCGGAGTTCAGGTAGCGGAGTTCAGGTAGTCTGTCTCTTCCTCCAGGGAATCTCGTCTCTTCAGGTAGTTACTTCTCTTAGGATGCCTCGACAAAACTTCAACCCCTGGTTGGGTCCCGACCAGATTTCTGGCTTCTGACTTCGCCCCGGGTGGGGTACATCATCGACGTTTTGAGAAGGACTCAAAGGTAACAGAGCCCAAAAGGATCAGGATCAGCTAGCGGCCTAGCGATAGTCTGACTGCTTCAAACAAAACATGGCCCAATCAATGGAAGAACGAGGTATTTATCTGCTGTCCTGATATTTCATGATCACCTCCATTAATTTGACTTGATTACACGAACTTTGGAAGAGTTCTGATTGTAGGCGAGTAACTCTTAAAGTCTTTAATTTAGCTTTGAAACTTTAATTGGAGGCAAGGGGTCAATTTGAGGGAGCTATTGGAAAATTCTCGCTCACCTGCAACAAACCATGTTCAGACTGTATTGACCTTCAACAGCATGATGACCGGAGATTGATCTTCAACGGAATTCTTGAATTCTTGTTCACCCGACAAAATGTTCAGACTGGATTGACCTTCCACAGCATGATGATTACGCTCGTAGGCAAACTGGTTTTCACTCTTCTCTTGACACCAATTAAATTTTGACAGCAAGTCTTGAAAAAGACTTACAGACAACCACCCCTGGGCGGGCTTTTGGTTGCTGTACTTCTCGCTGATAAGTTATTGGCCATTTTTCTAACTGCGCTTTGTTTATGTTCAGTACTTGTCTAGAACCGCAATTCTGTCCTTGGCGACCGACATGAACGAAGTAAAGATCTTCAGCATTTTTGAGACTCCGCGTTATACCAGGCTCGAATCCTGGTCACGGCACCAATTTCACCTTCTGTATACAAGGCGAACTCATACAAATGACGGAACTCAGTTGGTTCTTTATAAAAAGTGTTTAATACAATAGATGACAGCCGGATCTAAGTTGGCGACCTTCTGGTTCTCTAGCTTGATGGTAACTGCCCCTTTGACAACAAACCACGTCACGACTTGAGCATCTCTCCTCTCGTTCGACCCCGATGCTCAATCGTGCTGTAGTCGTTTCCCACCTAAATATTACCAAAACCCCTACCTCTGTTACAGAAGAACGGGTTGAATCACCGTCAGTTCCAATAATTTCTAAAGTCTTTGGACTCAGATTATAATGAAGTTACATTTTATGCAGAAGTAAGATGGCTGAGCGGTACCAAAATGTTGAAAAGAGTGTTTGATTTGCAGCAAAAAGTACAGTCATTCTTTACAAGCAAGTTGAAGGTATCCCAGAGTTTGAAGACAAATGAGTGGGTTTGCGACTTTGCATTTCTGGTCGATATAACTAGCCACCTAAACGACGTTAATACTCGTTTACAAGGGAAAGATCAATTAATTCATAAGATGTATGATCATATTTCTGCATTTCAAATGAAACTTGGTCTTTGGGAACAACAGTTGAGGACAAAAAACTTTACTCACTTTCCTACATTGTCATTGCAACCAGTCACACAGGAGGCGGCTGTTAAATACGCTTCTTTGATATCTGACTTAAACCTCGAATTTGAAAAAACGATTTCAGGATTTTAAAAACATCATGTGCTTTTTTTTGTGCACTTGTAACGCCATTCGCGGTAGACGTGAATTTATTACCAGGAAGATTACAAATGGAACATTGTGAAATGTGTTGTGATACACAGTTAAAGGAGAAATTCCATCAAGTTGGCGGAAGAGTTCTATAAAACGTATTTGGACAAGGATAAATACCTGTGTTTTACAAACATGCTCTGTCGATGGTTTCGCTATTTGGAAACACTTATGCGCGTGAACAGCTTTTTAGTCGCATGAAGCACATCAAATCACAAGTGAGAACACTAATTACTGATGTTCATTTGGAAAACTGTTTACATGTAGCGACAACATCAGTCGAGATAATTTTTTATGCACTTAGTTCTGTAAAACAAAGTCAAATGTCTCACTTTTAAATATGTTTAAATTGACAAATAAATATGTTTGATTCTCACTTATGTTTTATTTTCTTCAGAACAATAAATATACCTATTTCTTTTATTGATTCTTTTTTCTTCATTAGACCAGGCAAGCGTTTGGCCACGATCTCACCTACAGAGACGCGACGATGTGGTCGAAGCTGTAGCACGCTTGCTTGTTTACTTTAACAATAAAAGAAAAAATTAGGTGCGTAGCCCGGCAGGAAATATTATTTCTGAAATTTGGCCCGCCTGCTGAAAATGTTTGGCCACCTCTGCTCTAGTTAGAAGTCCTCTCTAGGACACGCAACTATTGAATGCTCTAGTTAAAAGTCCTCCCTAGGACATGCAACACTTGAATGCTCTAATTAGAAGTTCTCCAGAGGACACGCAACATCTGAATGCTCTAGTTAGAAGTCCTCCAGAGGACATTCAACATTTGAATGCTCTAGTTAGAAGTCCTCCAGAGGACACGCAACATGTCAATGCTCTAGTTAGAACTTCTGCCAAGGACACGCAACATGTTAATACTCTAGCTAGAAGTCCTACCGAGGACACGCAACTTATTGAATGCTCTACTTAGAAGCCCAACCAAGGACCACAGGAGAAGACACCCGGTTACAAAGTGTTACCAAACACCTACAGGCAGCGGGGAATCATGCTTTCAACAGAGATTCCTTGACTCCGTGCGGTCTGAACAATGTGGAAGAGCTCAGGTTCCCTAACAGCGTCATAAAACAGTTACCCGTCACCAACAGTGCCCAACATGAAAGTCTGGGTCACGTGTTATAGTTACTGTCAAAGTAGATATTGTTGCTTCTTTCCGGCGACCATCCATCACGTCTCCTTGGAAACGCGAGCCGCATGTATCAACGAATGCACGTTGCTAAGCCTCAGATCTCTTCACAACAGGAAACCTAGATCGGGTCACGAGGTCGTCGGCCGGCTGCTTGTTAATTGAAAATTTGAGGTACCCGGTTCTTGTAATAACCTGCTTAATTCTTTCAAGCCGGCGCTTTGGTGTAACAGTTAGACCGTTACTCTTACAATGACATCCGCGTTGTTTCTTTACCTGTAATTCACTTTCGTTGGGAGGGGAGAGGGGGTGGGGGAGGGGGGAGATTGGCCACCGATTCCTTCTTGCACTCATCATCATCATCATCATCATCATCATCATCATCATCATCATCGTCCATCGTCATGGACGATCATGCCTCTCCACAAATTGCGATCTCCAAAGACGTGGACCAATTCGTGTGTTGATTCGCTTCCGTGCCATGACACAAGACGTCAAGAATCTTTGCACGCTGTCTTCCCCAATCTCTCTGTCTACAAATCCTTCCGGTTGTCACAACATGTTCAAGTTTCTGTCTTCTCATAATGTGACCAAAATATGACCACTGCTTCTTTCTGATGCACTCCAGTCTTTCTTTTCCTTTTATTTCTTTTTTTGTTCGCTCGCTTACACTCAAGCGTAGTCCTTACACACTGCTTAAAGTAGTAAGGAACTGAATTTTGCGTGTGGGTTTGCTTTCCATTTTACCGGTGTCCCTCGCCTTCAGGCGAACCCACTCCGACTTCAGAGGTACTAGTTATTAACGTTCCCGAGTAAAGGACGGAGCACTCCAGTCTTAAAAATGAGGTCACATAGCACGTCACATAGTTACAGCAGAGTGCTGCTTCAGGGCTCTCTCTCTCTCTCTCTCTCTCTCTCTCTCTCTCTCTCTCTCTCTCTCTCTCTTGGCCTGCGTGCACAATTCTTAACCCTTTGAAAATAAAGATTTTCGTTCGTTCGTTCTCTCTTTCAGGCATTTGCGGTAGCCTATCGGCAGGACGCTCGCCTGCTGATCAGGTGTGTATAGGTTCTTCTTCTTCTTCTTCTTCTTCTTCTTCTTCTTCTTCTTCTTCTTCTTCCTCTTCTTCTTCTTCTTCTTCTTCTTCTTCTTCTTCTTCTTCTTCTTCTTCTTCTTCTTCTTCTTCTTCTTCTTCTTCTTCTTCTTCTTCTTCTTCTTCTTCTTCTTCTTCTTCTTCTTCTTCTTCTTCTTCTTCTTCTTCTTCTTCTTCTTCTTCTTCTTCTTCTTCTTCTTCTTCTTCTTCTTCTTCTTCTTCTTCTTCTTCTTCTTCTTCTTCTTCTTCTTCTTCTTCTTCTTCTTCTTCTTCTTCTTCTTCTTCTTCTTCTTCTTCTTCTTCTTCTTCTTCTTCTTCTTCTTCTTCTTCTTCTTCTTCTTCTTCTTCTTCTTCTTCTTCTTCTTCTTCTTCTTCTTCTTCTTCTTCTTCTTCTTCTTCTTCTTCTTCTTCTTCTTCTTCTTCTTCTTCTTCTTCTTCTTCTTCGTTCATCAGGAGTCTTTTTTCGGATGTGATTACGCTGTGCCTGTTTTACAGCGGAGCTGCGATACTGCGCCTTTAGGCCGACACATTCGACTTCTGCGGGCGTTTGATGACCGGGTTAACCTTCCCAGGGGGTTTATATTTTTTTATCCGCATCGGGGTAAATTTTTAAAACTGACCTAGCCCCTAGGCTAACATGGGTACCAGCAATTGTGTTGGGAAGTAAACGCAGCCCGCGTGACACTGACTAGGTCACTAATCGAGTGCCGATTGGTCGATAAACATATGGATTTAGCACCATATTTCCAATACCCCTCAAGACGTGTACAATGGTCATATACATACTTTACTTGAACTTGTATATGCAGACGCGGTGGTGGAGTGGTTAGACGCTAGCCTTCCCGCGCGGTGTTCGTGAGCTCGTCAACAGATTGACCTATGTGTGACACTGACAACATTTGCCACGTAGTGCCCACTGATCTAAAGATATTGCGACGATTTTTATTTAAAATTTTTTTTTTTTTTTCTAAAAAGTTCGCTCGCTATGAACTTAAGCGTACTCCATACTCACGTTTAGTGCACTGGACTGATTATTTCGTGTGCATTTGCTTTCCCTTTTATCAGTGTCCCTCGCCAACAGGCGAACCCACTCCGACTTTAGAGGTACTTGTAATTTTCGTCCCCGAGTCAAAGACGAGAAGCCTACATTTTAGTCCAACAGATCGGTGTAGGGGTTGAACCCGCATGACGAATGTGGTTGGCCAAGGGAAGCCATGCACTCATTTCAGTTTAACCCCACAGCATCTAGAAAGATGTTTGAACTGGCAATGAGTTGATTCTTCTACTGAAGGATTACCATGCCTGTGACTTCACACAGAGGGATCAGTCAAACTACCGCAGAAAAATGCACTTATCACATCTAACAGAGCGTCCCCCAGGTGGTTAGATACTTCCAGAAGATATTAAGACGGATAGTTTTAATTCCGCTCCCAGGTTCAGCCTCACGAATTTGCATTTCCCTGGGGTCCTGTGTAGAATTCAGGTGAGACACTGGTGTCATTTATGCCCCGGTTGTACTAACGTTGAGAAAATTGTATCATTTATGCCACAGTAACACTAAGAACTATCTGGTGCTGTGTGGAAGGGGCATTACGAATGCGATTCATAATCCTGCGTACCGCTTTAACAACACAGCTGCGGGATATTTGGAAGCTGATTGCCTTGCGCTGGGTTTTATACAATGATATGAATGCCCGTCGTTCAGAAAGCAATGGCAAACTACAGAACGTAAACTTGCCAAGAAATCACATAGAATCAAACATGGCTGAGGTTGACTGTGACGTCCTGTAAAGGATAAGCAACTATAGTATGTCCACATTTGGTTGCCTTCATTCACGATCAATTATTTTGAAAACTGTCTGTTGCATCCTTATGAAATTTTTCCAGCCGTCTTATATTTACCCCCACCCAAGGAATATGTCTTTGATAGGTCCAAAAACAACTTAAATCATTGAAAGCGGCGACATTCCTTTGATGTTTTGCTTAACAACTAGTGATTTCTCGCTAAAAAAAAAATTATGTTTACGGTAATGGGGACCTGCAAATTCAGATGACAAACAAAGGCGTATCCGGATTCGTATGGGAGTGGGTGCAATGAAAGAAGTAGCTTACAATCGACAGGGTCGGCTGCATTGCACATGGTTTTTATCCCATATGGCTCAGTTTCTTTCCGCAGCGCGGAAAGCGTCGCACAAAGCACGAACTCCGTAGCTCCAGCGACGACCCTCGGGAGTGTCCGGGAAAAAAATGCACTCTTGAAATGAAGCACGCGGCCCGGAATCGAACATACAACCTTCAATCCATCCTTTCTCCAGTAGTCTTCTTTCTCTTTCAACACATGGTCCTGACGTTTTTTCCTGTAACTTTTATAAATATTTAATAGCGCGGACAGACAGACAGACAGACAGACAGACAGACAGACAGACAGACGGACAGAAAGGTAGGTAGGTAGGTAGGTAGGTAGGCAGAAAGGTAGGTAGGTGGGTGGGTGGGTGGATGGCTGGCTGGCTGGCTGGCTGACTGGGTGGGTGGGTGGGTCGGTCGGTCGGCCGGCCGGCAGGCAGACAGGCAGACAGGCAGGTAGGTAGGCAGGTAGGCAGATAGATAGATAGATAGATAGATAGATAGATAGATAGATAGATAAATGGATAGATAGATAGATAGATAGATAGATAGATAGATAGATAGATAGATAGATAGATAGATAGATAGATAGATAGATAGATAGATAGATAGATAGATAGAGATAAGTAGGCAGGCAGGCAGGCGGGCGGGCGGGCAGGCAGGTAGGCAGATAGATAGATAGATAGATAGATAGATAGATAGATAGATAGATAGATAAATGGATAGATAGATAGATAGATAGATAGATAGATAGATAGATAGATAGATAGATAGAGATAAGTAGGCAGGCAGGCAGGCGGGCGGGCAGGCAGGCAGGCAGGCAGATAGGCAGATAGATAGATAGATAGATAGATAGATAGATAGATAGATAGATAGATAGATTAGATAGATAGATAGATAAATAGATAGATAGATAGATAGATAGATAGATAGATAGATAGATAGATAGATAGATAGATAAGCAGGCAGGCAGGCAGGCAGGCGGGAGGGCAGGCAGGTAGGCAGATAGATAGATAGATAGATAGATAGATAGATAGATAGATAGATAGATAGATAGATAGATAGATAGATAGATAGATAGATAGATAGATAGATAGATAGATAGATAGATAGATAGATAGATAGATAGATAGATAGATAGATAGATAGATAGATAGATAGATAGATAGATAGATAGATAGATAGATAGATAGATAGATAGATAGATAGATAGATAGATAGATAGATAGATAGATAGATAGATAGATAGATAGATAGATAGATAGATAGATAGATAGATAGATAGATAGATAGATAGATAGATAGATAGATAGATAGATAGATAGATAGATAGATAGATAGATAGATAGAAAGATAGATAGATAGATCCCCACCAGAAGCCGGGCCTTGTCAGCTAGTTTATTTATATAATCACGTTTCATGATAGAACCCCAATTTGGAGACACCTCTGAATCTTCGCGCTGTTTGTTTCAAAACGGAAATCACGTGAAAATTTCAAAAAATGCCCGGACGTCTCTTGGTGAAGCTGTAATACTGTTAAAATCATGGAGGTAATCTCTATGTCGTAATTAATATACCGCATATAAACTAACTTAGAAATCTGCTGTAAAATCTCCAGAACAAAAAATTTTTTGTTGGTGGACATAATGATAAGGTTATATACTAAATCTCATCGTTTTCCCTCAGTTGGTTAATGAGATATTGAATTTTATATTGAGGCCAAAAAAAAAAAAAAAAAAAACACACTATAACATTTTAAATAATAAAAACTAAATTTTCAGGTATTGATCAACACTCATAGAGGAGCAAAAAATAAAGTAGAAATCAGTAGACAATTAAACAATGGAAATATATTAGCCCACCTCTTCCTGCGAATTCTTGGTCATGGGTCTGAATACGAGTTTAAAGGGATTTTTAAAAATTGATCAGAGCTCCCACGTCGGGCGGGCCTAAAATGGGTACATGGGAATGTCTTGAGAAGTAAAGACGATCAGTGCGATACTAAGCACACCAGCCACCGAATGACGTTTAATCTGTACACAAAGGTCTCTACCACCATATGCTCCATGATGATTGATCTATACACATAGTGTCTAGCACCATATGCTCAATGATGATTGATCTATACACATAGTGTCTAGCACCATATGCTCAATGATGATTGATCTATAAACATAGTGTCTAGCACCATATGCTCAATGATGATTGATCTATAAACATAGTGTCTAGCACCATATGCTCAATGCGGCTTAAGACATAATCTACATCTTCTTTCGTTCGCTTGAAACCTGTCTATAACTGTAATGTTGTCTCTTGTATGAAATATGTCTATAACTGTAATGTTGTCTCTTGTATGAAATATGTCTATAACTGTAATGTTGTCGCTTGTATGAAACCTGTCTATAACTGTAATGTTGTCTCTTGAATGAAATCTGTCTATAACTGTAATGTTGTCTCTTGTATGAAATATGTCTATAACTGTAATGTTGTCTCTTGAATGAAATCTGTCTATAACTGTAATGTTGTCTCTTGTATGAAATATGTCTATAACTGTAATGTTGTCGCTTGTATGAAATCTGTCTATAACTGTAATGTTGTCTCTTGTATGAAATCTGTCTATAACTGTAATGTTGTCTCTTGTATGAAATCTGTCTATAACTGTAATGTTGTCGCTTGTAAGAAATCTGTCTATAACTGTAATGTTGTCTCTTGTATGAAATCTGTCTATAACTGTAATGTTGTCTCTTGTATGAAATCTGTCTATAACTGTAATGTTGTCTCTTGTATGAAATATGTCTATAACTGTAATGCTGTAATGTTGTCGCTTGTATGAAATCTGTCTATAACTGTAATGTTGTCTCTTGTATGAAATCTGTCTATAGCTGTAATGCTGTCTCTTGCGTGAAATCTTTATATAACTGTAATGCTGTCTCGTGTATGAAATCCTCATATAACTGCAATGTTGTCTCTTGTATGAAATCTTTACATGACTGTAATGTTGTCTTTTGTATGAAATCTAACTATAACTGTACTGTTGTCTCTTATATGAATTTAACTGTCATTTTTTAGTTCATTCACTCATCCATAGAGTTTATCTACCACTGTTTTTTCATCAGGACCAGAAGGTGTCCTTTAAGACGTCTTAACATCAGTCTTAAATCGGTCTTCTACTTTGTTGTATTAGCACAGCTATATAGGGCCTTTGCTTTTGCTGTTCGTCCTCCCACTTTTGCCATTAGGCGTCGTGGAGAGGGAAAACGGAGTCCCAGTACCGGTGACTAGAACCTTACCTCCCTTCCAGTACCGGTGACTAGAACCTTACCTCCCTTCCAGTACTGGCGACTAGCACCTTACCTCGCTTCCCTTCCATAGTTCATGAGCAATAAGTTTCTAGGGTCAAGTGCTTGCTTGCTTGTGTTCGCTGGCTGTGAAGTGTCTAGTTGGTCGTGTGTCGAAGTACACTTGTTCCTGCAACGAGGCGCCGTCGTCATTTGGAGGCGACAGGTTCGATCCCGGTTGGTAACTATTATAGCTTTCAAATTTTATGTTGTCTAGTGCGTCTTCTAATCTCTATTTCCTTCTTCTTCTGTGAGCGCCAAATAATACCATGTGTGTCTATTTGTGTAATCGTCTTAGTGGCCTCAATGGTTCTTCCCATTTAGTTCTTGTGTTTACTGTGAACCCCAGCGTGAAGTCCTGTATGCCGGATGAAAACATCCTGTTGTCCAATATTAGTGTGATGACATACCGGACCTGAGGTTTGCGTGAGTATCCGTTGTCCCATGTCTGGCTTATTGGTGTGCAGACTGGTGGTTCCTCGCCGTACAGGCAGACACTCTCCGACTTCGGAGGAATCAACGACCCTACTGACTTTAGCCAGGACCCCAAAGAGACCTGTTGCCCAGGACGCTCGGCGAGGACGCGTCAATAAGTCTTGGCCAGTATAGAACCCAGCCCTGGTGCCTTGGAAATACCTCTGCGTCCCTTAGGGTCAAGTAAATTACCTACCGATTTGCCGGACCTGTTGTAGGTTCAAGGCCTACTTAAACCGGTTAGACCATATGCTCTAGCACTCGCAACCCACTGTAAATCCTGTGTTGCCTTTTTTGTTCTCTGGCATCTAGGATCCCCATGTATTGATTGTTATGTGTATTAGTAACCATAGACCAGCTTCTTCCACTGTTATAGATTTCATTGACCGACTTCGAGGGTAAGTTTACTAAGGCTACGCCCACAACCGTCCAGGAATCATCACTAACTGAGGCCTAACCCTAACTACACCCTGTGTGATGTGCTGAATCTGGTAATATCTTACAAACATCGTTTGCTCGAGTATATCGAGACATTAATGATTAGGCGATTCTAGCCGTTTCTATGCAAACAGGAGTTGCTATTCAACATGAAACAGTTGCTACTCAACACAAAACAGATGCTACTCAATATACAACAACGCTAGTCAATATGCCACAATCGCTACTCAGTATGCAACAATCGCTACTCAATATGCAACAGTGCTACTCAACATACATCAATTGCTATTCATGCAACAATTACTACTGCATGTGCAACAGTTACTTCTCAACATACAACAGTTGCTACTCAACACACAACAATTGCTGCTCAAACCAACAATCGTTACTCAACGTGCAACAGTTGCTACTTAACTTACAACAATTGATACTAAACATGCAATAATTACTACTCATTATGCAACAATTACTACTTAGCGTGCAACAGTTGCTATTCAACATGCAACAATTGCAATTAATATGTTGTATGTTACATCTTGTAGACAATGCCACTTTTTAAAAATCAGCAAACGAAAACAAGAACTTATCTTTTATAAGAGATTTCCCGCCAAATATCTACCCAGGAAGGGTAACCCGGTCAACAAACAACGAGAGGAAGTCGAATCATCTCCCGGACAACATCAATTCACTCCATTTAGTAACATCGTCACCCCCCCCCCCCCCCACCACCACCACCCCCCCCCCCCCCCGACAACATCAATTCACTCCATTTAGTAACAGCATCTCCCCGACAACATCACTTCTCTCCATTTAGTAATATTATCATTTATCTGACAAAATCACTTCTCTCCATTTAGTAGCATCATCATATCCCCGACAAAACCACGTCCGCCATTTAATAACATCATCATCTCCCCGACAGCATCACTTCTCTCCATTTAGTAACATCATCATCTCCACGACAACGTCACTTCTCTCCATTTAGTAACATCATCATCTCCCCGACAACATCACTTCTCTCCATTTAGTAACATCATCATCTCCCCGACAACATCAATTCACTCCATTTAGTAACATCAACACCTCCCCGAGATCATCAATTCACTCCATTTAGTAACATCATCATCTCCCCGACAACATCACTTCTCTCCATTGAGTAACAGCATCATCTCCCCGACATCATCAATTCACTCCATTTAGTAACATCATCACCTCCCCGACAACATCCCGTCCCGCCATTTAGTAACATCATCATCTCCCCGACAACGTCAGGTCTTTCCATTTAGTAACATCATCATCTCCCCGACATCATTACGTCCCGTCATTTAGTAACATCATCATCTCCCCGACAACATCACGTCCCACCATCTAGTAACATCATCATCTCTAATAAAAGAATTCCCGCGCGGAGTGCTCTCATCATCTCCTGCCAAGCACGAGTCCCGTTTAGCAAACTACTGACATCTATGTCCAGCGTGACAGGTGACATTTGTCACTCAACCATAATGAGTGTCTGCTCGAGCTTTGAACACGGTAGCGCGCCTCTAGATAGATAGTCAACATGATCCCTCGCCCGCTACAAGACAACCGAGGCTGGGCACCTCCTGACTCAAGGCTCAAACAAACCTGAAAGCGTTACTAGTTAGTTGTCTGGGCGGATTTCTCCCGTCCTAAAGTTAAACGACAATAAAACTTAACCAACGCCGCAGAAGATTAATCAGTTTGTGCTTGTGTGGTGATTTCCTTGTTTACAAGTAAAATAAAGGAAGGGACTCTTCACACACCATGGAGAATATTGGATATATGATGCTGTCCAGTATTTGCATAGCTTTTTTTTTTTCTTTTCCGGTCAGTCCTGCCGGCGTAGCTTGAAAGCTCGTCGGTAGGCGTCCAGTGGTTTTGCATGTATCACCTTGTACCGGGAGGGCGCGCTTTAGCGATGCTACTCTTGGCTTGCGTGTGCGTGAATAGTCCGTCTGTCCGATAGATATCTGGTTGATCCTGCCAGTAGTCATATGCTTTAGCGATGCTACTCTTGGCTTGCGTGTGCGTGAACGTCTGTCCGGTCAGTCGCCATGTGCACATTTGCGCTGGAGAGGCTCAACCGTAAATCGGGAGATCTGCTCGCAACTTAGACGAGCAGTATCTTCTGTGGGCAGTTTCTCGCCTCATGTTTGTGTGTGGTCTGTTCTGGCGGTCAGTCCGTCTTCGGTGAAGGAAATCGTGTTGATCCTATAAGTAATCATACGCTCATTGCTTGTCGCTACGCTTGTCTTAAAACTGAAAATTAAAGGAATTGACGGAAGGGCCCGAGGCTCCCGAGAGCCAATATAAACAGGGATAACTGGCCGTGGCAGCTTAACGTCCACTGCATCTGTGTCCGTCTTCCAGTCGTCTTGCCATGCTCGCCACTGGAGCCAGACGGACACAGACGAGGGAGCGGGGGCGAAGGTGTTGCGCGACCACTTCCTCGCTATACAAAACCAAAGCGCAAGTCATTCGTTCCTCATCAAATCAAAGATGTAGTGTAATGAATGGTCATCGTCAATGAATGGTCATCGTCAATGAATGGTCATCGTCAATGAATGGTCATCGTCAATGAATGGTCAACGTCAATGAATGGTCATCGTCAATGAATGGTCATCGTCAATGAATGGTCAACGTCAATGAATGGTCATCGTCAATGAATGGTCATCGTCAATGAATGGTCATCGTCAATGAATGGTCAACGTCAATGAATGGTCATCGTCAATGAATGGTCATCGTCAATGAATGGTCAACGTCAATGAATGGTCATCGTCAATGAATGGTCAACGTCAATGAATGGTCATCGTCAATGAATGGTCAACGTCAATGAATGGTCAACGTCAATGAATGGTCATCGTCAATGAATGGTCATCGTCAATGAATGGTCAACGTCAATGAATGGTCATCGTCAATGAATGGTCATCGTCAATGAATGGTCAACGTCAATGAATGGTCATCGTCAATGAATGGTCATCGTCAATGAATGGTCAACGTCATTCATGATGGACGAACATCGCATAGACCAAAAGCCATACGATGGCTTATGTGGCGAAGATCACGCTGGCCCGCCGTTAGTTTCCACATTTGCCGACACCACTCTAGACTGGTCCAGCTGGGAGACCAGACATGGCCGAATATAACCAGACATGACCACATATAACCAGATATAACCTGATATAACTAGACATAACCAGATATAACCAGATATAACCGTACATGACCAGGTGCTGCAGAACTGAGGCTGACGTCACTGAGGGAGGGAGAGACACGGGGCTGCATCAATGTCCTGAATGTGGACACTTGATTCGGTCACCAGGGCTACAGATGTCACCATTGATATGAACACCAAAGACGAAGACGACGCTTAAGTGTATCGAAGCGTTCCCGAGACCTCTATGACACCGCTCACCGTGCCACCTTAGTCAAATGCTCTTACTGTACGCCACTTCCCACGGCCTTGCAACTTATATAGCGACTTATGACAGTCTTAACAGAATGTTATGCTATTTTCCCGGCCTGTCGTCTCATTTACTTAAAAGTAAGGATATACCTGGCTGTCTGGAAACCCGATTAGGATAGGATTAAGCCGACAGTGCATAAACCAACAGCCTGGCCATTTCAGCCATCCTCGGAATGTAAAGACAAGAGTTTATAAAAGACGTCTGTTAAAATCCACGTAAAGTAAAGACAAATTACCTCCATAGCACTTAGCACAATGTGCGAAACTTGAGGCGACACAAAGATTGCCAAAGATTTACCTAAGTCTACATAGAGTGATTCAAGTGGATGAGATGGACTCAGTGGCCAAATGGGTAAGCCGTCTGCTGTTTTCAAACTCTGTCTTTCGGTTAGTTAGTTAGTTAGTTAGTTATTTCTCTTCTTAATTAGTTAGTTAGTTAGTTCTCTTTTTAATTAGTTAGTTAGTTCTCCTTTTAATTAGTTAGTTAGTTAGTTGGTTAGATAGTTAGTTAGTTAGTTAGTTAGCTAGCTAGCTAATTAGTAAGTTAGTAAGTTACCTAGTTAGTTATTTAGTTAGTTAGTTAGCTAGTTAGTTAGTTAGTTAGCTAGTTATCTAGTTAGCTAGCTAGTTAGTTAGTTAGTTAGTTAGTTAGTTAGTTAGTTAGTTAATTAGATAGTTCTCTTTTTAATTAGTTAGTTAGTTAGTTAGTTCTCCTTTTAGTTAGTTAGTTAGTTAGTTAGTTAGTTAGTTAGTTATTTAGTTAGTTAGTTAGTTAGTTAGTTAGTTAGTTTGTTTGTTAATTAGATAGTTACAGCATTGCAGCTATAGACATATTTCAAGCGAACGAAAGAAGAAGAATTAGATAGTTCTTTTTTAATTAGTTAGTTAGTTAGTTCTCCTTTTAATTAGTTAGTTAGTTAGATAGTTAGTTAGATAGTTAGTTAGTTAGTTAGTTAGTTAGTTTGTTAATTAGATAGTTCTCTTTTTAATTAGTTAGTTAGTTAGTTCTCCTTTTAATTAGTTAGTTAGTTAGTTAGTTAGTTAGATAGTTAGTTAGTTAGTTAGTTAGTTAGTTAGTAAGCTACTTAGTTAGATAGTTAGTTACTTTGTTAGTTAGTTAGTTAGTTCTCTTTTAGTTAGTTAGTTAGACCTCTTTTTAATTAGTTAATTAGTGTTGGAACTCTTCGCTGGTTGCTGAGGATGGGGACGGAGCGCTTATGGGTATGTCCCGAATGCTGTGATGTCGGTTCCTAGATCAATCAATCAATCAAACCTCTTTTTAATTAGTTAGTTAGTTAGTTACATAGTTAGTTATTTAGTTAGTTAGTTAGCTAGTTAGTTAGTTAGCTAGCTAGTTATCTAGTTTTCTAGTTAGTTAGTTAGTTACATAGTTAGTTATTTAGTTAGCTAGTTAGCTAGCTAGTTAGTTAGTTAGCTAGTTGTCTAGTTAGTTAGTTAGTTATTTAGTTAGTTAGTTAGTTAGTTAGTTAGTTAGTTAGTTAGGCTGTTAGTTTGTTAGTTAGTTAGTTCTCTTTTTAATTAATCAGTAAGTTCTCTTTTTAATTAGTTAGTTAGTTAGTTAGTTAGTTAGTTATCTAATTAGCTAGCTACTAGCTGGTTAGTTAGATAGATAGTTAGTTAGCTAGTTAGTTAGTTAGTTAGTTAGTTAGTTAGTTAGTTAGTTAGTTAGTTAGTTAGTTAGTTAGTTAGTTAGTAGCGGTTCCATCTTCGTGGCAAAGGGTCATCCCCATAATGATCCGTTCCTGTGCCAGTGAATTTCACACAAAGTGCTCCCCACTGCCCCATGTGAAAAGTGGAACAACAGAAGTCTCGACAAACCAACAGTCCGCACGGCTATACTA